>LPNX010747305.1:120704-130717 GCA_001517045.1 Pseudotsuga menziesii | reverse complement strand
GGGATGCCAATTGTTTAACTCTCTTCCTATGTTTGATTAGTAGTAAGTTGTGACATCAAAGATTGGAAGAGGGTTTTATTTTCTTCTAAACCCTTTTTGATGGAAATGTAGAAATTCAAGGGCAACCACTCTTCTCTTCTCTCTGAGGTTAGAATTAAAATGCATTTGGAACACAGACTAAATCGTAAACAGGCTAATTTAATCAATCACAGGAATGAATGTGCGCTCCATACAGGGATGACAATTGTTTTTCTCTCTTCCTATGTTTGATTAGTAGTAACATCAAATATTGGAAGAGGGTTTTATTTTCTTCTAAACCCTTATTGATGGAAAAGTAGAAATTCAAGGGCTACCACTCTTCTCTTCTCTCCGAGGTTAGAATTAAAATGCATCTGGAACACAGACTAAATCGTAAACAGTCTAACTTAATCAATCACAGGAATGAATGTGCGCTCCATACAGGGATGACAATTGTTTTACTCTCTTCCTATGCTTGATTAGTAGTAACATCAAAGATTGGAAGAGGGTTTCATTTTCTTCTAAACCCTTTTTGATGGAAAAGTAGAAATTCAAGGGCTACCACTCTTCTCTTCTCTTTGGGGTTAGAATTAAAATGCATCTGGATTACAGACTAAATTGTAAACAGGCTAACTTAATCAATGACAGGAATGAATGTGTGCTCCATACAGGGATGGCAATTGTTTTACTCTCTTCCTAAGTTTGATTAGTAGTAACTTCGAAGATTGGAAGATGGTTTTATTTTCTTCTAAACCCTTTTTGATGGAAAAGTATAAATTCAAGGGCAACCACTCTTCTCTTCTCTTCTCTCTGAGGTTAGAATTTAAACGCATCTGGAACACAGACTAAATAGTAAACAGGCTAACTTAATCAATCACAGGAATGAATGTGCGCTCCATACAGGGATGACAATTGTTTTACTCTCTTCCTATGTTTGATTAGTAGTAACATCAAAAATTGGAAGAGGGTTTTATTTTCTTCTAAGCCCTTTTTGATGGAAAAGTAGAAAATCAAGGGCAACCACTCTTCTCTTCTCTCTTAGGTTAGAAGTAAAATGCATTTGGAATACAGGCTAAATCGTAAACATGCTAACTTAATCAATCACATGAATGAATGTGTGCTCCATACAGGGATGTCAATTGTTTTACTCTCTTCCTATGTTTGATTAGTAGTAAGTTGTTGTTGAAATATTGTAACTTCGAAGAATATTCTATATGTATCTTTTGTGGTCCCCGATGGTCCTACCGGGAGAACCACTTGTATTACTTTGTATCCCGATGCTTTTAATCGGAAGAACTAATAAGAGTCATGAGGTAGTCCCCTCTAATTGTAAAGGTGGGTCATTAGCACCCCAGTGTGGTTACTTGAGCCTACATCTGTAAGTCGAGCCTACATGTTGAATGAGTTAATTCAAGTGAATGGATGAATATAAATAGAGGTGTGGTGCTCCTCATTTGAGACACACACTCTCGCTTGTGTAGCGCATTAGTGGAGAAGAGAAGTAGCTGGAGAAGGAGGAGGATCAGGCTTTGATCTCCTTGCTGGTTTTATTTTTTTATCTTTTTGGGGCATCTATATTGAGGAAGCTTTTGCTGGGTTTTTCCCCTTAGGGTTTTTCCAGTATAAATCTTTGTTCCTTTTGTATGGTTGTGCTTGTCTATCTTTTAGTGATCCTGTTTATATGCTTTTGTTATGAAAATGAAATGAAATACTGATGTCTTAGCTAAGCATATGAAATGTTAACATGGTATCAGGGCTAACCTGAGAAGAAGACATTGTGCAGCTACAGAAGCTAGGGATTCTTACTTTTTGGGTCTCTCTCCACAATCCATCAGCAAAAGTATGCTAGGCTGACTCTCCATTGAAGGGCGCATCTTTCTGTCTAAGCGGAATTTGATTCTGAGCATTTTCAGTTTTCGATGCGGAAATTAGGGCTTTCTACAGAAGAGGAATTTTTTGAGTGAGACCAGCATAGGATTGTTCTCCTCATCAAAACCGAAGTTTAGAGACCTGGATCAAGAAATTTGGTTGGGTGAAACTCTGGGAAAGTCAAAACCCTAGTTTGACCCCGAGCTAGAAAAACCCTAAGTACTAAAACGGCTACGTTTTGGTACATTCGCTATATCCCGAGATTGGCAAAGGCTCAGGAGCTGAAAATTGCAGGGACCGAAGATAAAATCCTGATGTACACTGTGTCCAAAATTCAGCCTCAGATTCGCTATATTCTGGGAGATATTATCCCTCCAAGTTAGGTGTCACGTCCCCATGCCTCCAACCGGCAAGGAGGATGCGACTACAAGCTTCGAACACCCGGGCTAAGAGCCCCATGAACATGTATAGGCATAAAAATTGCTAAAACAGAATGCTTAAACATACACACATGAACATTTATAATGCACAGACGCAAACATCTATTAGGCACAGCGGAAACATCATACATTTAAGCAAGCATCCATTTAACATGTTCATCATTCACATTAACAGAAATTAAGGTTGCAGAAGTAGAAATGAACAAGAGCACTTATCTTATGAGTAACTTGATCCACAACCAGCTACGTCACTGCAACGTTCACCCAACCATAGGCCAGCGTGCTCCTTAATCTCTCAGCAGCGCTGCCACCCCCGATTTGGGCATGATTCTCCAAGGAATAAGGGAACTAGCAGGCTTACACAGACAAAGATATACAAACATAGCCAACCCAACACAGTTGGGTTTATCAGGCCATTAAGGAGCTGGAGAAGGCAAATTGCTAAGCTGGTGAGCTCATTACAGAGCCAAGAACACCTACGCCAGAACTAGCTTGACCTCTAAGACACCCATCCACACCCAACACAAGGAATCAGTCCCTTCTCTGCTACACAGTCCCTCAGGCCCTGCATTCCCTTCCAGTGCTATTCAGGGGTGATGGAGAAGAAGGCCAGCCCTCTAGCTCTGTCTGTGTGGTTTCTAGCCACCAGGTTTATCAAGCAAAACTAAGCCAACATCCCCTGCTCCCAATACAGTTCGAAGACCAACCATTACACTCAGGCAATTAATTAGCTATCACAGCTTAAACAGGAAAAAGACTCCCCAGCGAATTACACAGTCCCAAACACAACAGCAAACACAATTTCAACAGGGGGAAAACACCACAGCTCCAAAACGCATCAGCATGCATATTACCAATGACGTGGGGAAAAACGACCCATTTCGCACAACCAATGTTGTTGGGAAAAACGTACGCAGACCACAATGGGGATGAATTTACAGTCTCACGATTGGTGTGTGAACAACCACAATACAAAACCCACGAATCAGCTCGTGAGTAAAGGATACGGCCACACTATTCACAAATCCGCAGAAGAAAACTGCTGCGTGGGTAAATCCAGCAAAATCCTGTGCGTGAAGACAAAAACGGGAAGGAATCCCTCTGCGTGAGAAGGCACAGTAATGGAGAGGACGTGAAAACTGCAGTGCCTGGGTGCTCAGCAACTCGTGGAGAGGAAGAAGTGTCTGCGTGAGGGGATGAACAACCAAAATCGTGGGTAGAGTGTGCGTGTGAGTGAGGACTGACAGTCTAGCCACCCCACTCCCAAAATCATTAACTGCTTCAACCACCAGCATTCTTTCATAATGAAAGTGGTTGGAATAAGACAAGGAAAGAAGACACATGGGTTTTTCTCTCATTGGCCAAGGTTGACAATTTCCTCCACCCCTATCCTTGTGAAAATCTTGCCCCTTTCTCATTTTAGTTGCCGCGATCGTAGCTTGTCGGGTTCATCTTTAATTATAGATGCATATTTACATGATGACCGTCATAATATATGCCGCATGCCTCGATATACCATCGGTGACAATTCAAATCCAAAACATAGCATAACCGATCAATGGTGGGGCCTTGGCCTTTAGCTCCACACCATGATCATTTACAATTTATACATCATATACATCTAATGTAACGGGGTCAAAACTGGGACATTACATTAGGGTTCTATCCTCTTCCAGAATTCATCCCTAAACAGGACACCTGGGGAGAACTGAATATCTTGGGCTACAGAGGTCCAAATGGAATTCCTGAAGATGTTCCGGAAAGGGCACGGACTATAATTTTAGTGGTCCAAATATCAGACTCAGAAGATGAACCAGTGACATGTGGCATGCCGTACAACTTCGCCGTTTTGAACAGTCCTGTAACAGGTCACCTTGGGAAAAGGATCATAAATCCCAAATGATAAAACCAATTCTGATGAAACCTATGGTGTTGGATCAGGGACATGCGAGGTTACCTTAGTGCGAAATTTTAGACACAGAGGATCCATAATTTCGGAGATATCACAGAAACAGTAACAGGCATTTCTGCAGAAGAAATTGGAAATCTAGGGCTTCCTGTTCTGGGAGCTTCCCTCCACTGTTTTCAGAAAAGGAGTACATTGGATAGCTCCATTTGAAGAGATCTATCTGTCTATCCAATCAGATCTGAAAGATTCCAATTTTTGAAAATTAGGGTTTCTATGACAAACCCTAGATCAGCGAGCTTTGGAACCAAGATGGACACTTCAAATCGGTAAGATCTAATCCTTTGCTATTTTCATTTGAGGTTCTCATTTCAAAGTGATCTATCACAACAGCTTGATGATAAGCTTGGTGAAGTTGACAAATTCCAAGCCTAGAAGTATATGATCTCTCTGAAGAAAATGGTTTGGACACCTACATGAGTATAGAGGTTCCAGTTCCAGAGGGAGATGAGGCTAGAAGCCTTACACAAGAAGAACTTGGTCAAGGCCAAGAAGATCATTGCTGATTCAGTCATGAATCAACTTGTACCACAAGTGTCTCCCCAAAGTCACCGAAGATGTTTGATTCCTTGACCAAGCTATTTGAAGATAAGAACTTAAATCAGAAGATGGCTTTGAGAAAACAGTTGAAGAATGTGAAGATCCAGAATGCAGAACAACTTGAAGCAGTAGAAGAAGAAGTGGAGAATGCAGAAGTGGTGATAGCCACCTTGAATGGCCTCCCAAGATCATGGGATTCATTCATGCAAAGAATGTGTGCCAGAAGGAAGTAATTACTTTCAACAGACTTTGGGAAGAAGAAGAAGCTCGTCTCATAAGAAGAGAAGAAGAAAGATGGAAGCAATTGAAGATCAAGCTCTCACCATTCAAAGAAGATCCCTCAAGCGATGAGGAATATGAAGAACTCAATTCTTAAAGAACCTCTTATCCATCTTATCATTTGGATAAGAAATGATGATTTCATGAATGAAGAAGATGATGAAGTTGAATGATCAAGAAGGAGTCTACCCACGAAAGAAACAAAAGATAAGTATTCAATTGTCATTTAATGATACAATTTTGTTATGCATTTGATTATATTCAGTTGATGTGTTATGCATGATAGATTGTTTGCATTAATAACTGTATACTACTAATATGCATGTGATGGGTAAGTAGTTCATGGTGCTATACAACTCTCCATTGCTACTTATCTAGAATGAAACCTCTTTGCTGACATATTGGATTAGTGCACAATCTCAATGTTGTCCTGGTAGAGATGGAAGGCATCTATAAAAGTTTCTGTGATATATGGATGAATGTTGTATTGGCTAAACAGTTGCATGATGCATAAGAATTTGTCATTATGCATATGTTTTATGAAATAGTTCTAACCATGCAATTGGTGCATTTGAATTGTAGGAAAGGTCCTGAACAACCTCCTACAAGAAAACAAGACGAGACTTGTTCCGAAGAACAAGTGATGACAATTCAAAATTCACTCCAATAAACATGAATCTGAAGCCCCCAGGGTCAGAGACATCATGACAGAAGAAAGAGCTTCAGAGAGCGGTAGATCCACCTCGAAGGATGAAGACCACCATGGGTACGAAAGATAACTCAAGATGAAGAAAAGAATGCTATGAAAGAAGCTATGATCAAAGAATAACAGTTGATCAAGGGGAATGATGTATACGATATGATTTCGAGACATAAAGGGAAGTACGTAGTATCTTCCATATGGATCTTCAAGAACAAGTGTACAAAGCAAGGTTCATGATTTGCCTCAGAAAGAATAGACTATGACATGACATACTCTATTGACAAGTATATATCAAGCATAGAGCCACCTGTACAGAATGAAGAGGGAAGATGATACTCCACTTCAGGGGGAGTGACTACAGAAGATATCTAAGTTCGACATGGTACAACATGATGGACGGCTTCCTGCTGGATCGAGACTTTACCAAGAGTAAAGTGGGTTCCAACCTTCAAGGTTGAATGCAGAAGACTAGGATATGTTGATGACCTGACAAGACAAACTCATAGAAGATGTTATGATACTAGAATGATGTTTGGGATATAGTTCCCAAACCAGAAGGAAAGAGTATTGTATCCTCCAAATGGATATTCAAAATAAAGCATGCAGCTGACAGAAGTATCGAGAAGTATAAAGCAAGATTTGTGGCCAAAGGATTCTCTCAGAAAGAGGAAATTGATTATTAAGAAACATTTGCCCCAGTAGCATGGTATACTTCGATTAGAGCTATCATGGCACTTGCATCCATGATGAAGTGGGACTTACACCAGATGGATGTGAAAACAGCTTTTATGAATGGTGTGATCGAAGAAGAAGTATACATAGAACATCCACAAGGATTTGAAGTTGAAGATAGACATACTCACGTATGCAAATTGAAGAAGGCCTTGTATGGCCTTAAACAAGCCCCTCGAGCTTGGTATGGAAGAATAGATAGTCTACTGACAAGCATGGGCTTTGCCAAGAGTAAATTCAATCCTAACCTTTACTACAAGGTTGTAGAAGATGAACCTGTCATCCTGTTATTATATGTGGATGACTTATTCTTGACACGGAATGAGAAACAAATCTTGAAAAGCAAGAAGAAACTAGCAGAAGAATTTGAGATGAAAGACCTTGGGTTAATGCATTATTTCCTAGGTCTGGAAGTATGACAAAGAAATCTTTCTCAACCAGGGAAAGTATGTGGTAGAGATATTGAAGAGATTCAATATGTTGGAATGCAAAGCCATGGCCACACCCATGGACTCCAACATGAAGCTGGTAGCTGGTGACTTATCAAAGTTAGTGGATGCGACTCATTACAGACAGATCATTGGGTCATTGATGTATTTAACAAATACTAGACCAGACATTTGTTTTGCTGTGAACACCTTAAGTCAATATCTAGTTCAACCTAGATGGGTTCACTTGGTAGCTGCAAAACATGTGATGAGGACTATAGATTTTGGTCTATACTATGATGGTAGCCATAAGTATAGATTGTATGGCTATACAGATGCAGATTGGGCTGGAAGTATCTCAGATAGAAAAAGCAGTACAACAGGTGGATGTTATAGTCTGGGATTTGCTATGATTTCATGGTTTAGCAGAAAGTAGTTTAGTGTTGCTCTAAGCACAGCCGAAACAGAATATATAGTAGCTTACTGATGTTAGGATTATTCAACCTAGAGTTGGACACTACCGTGATTCTATGTGATAACCAGAGTTGTGATGACAAAGAACCCTGTGTTTCGTTATAACACATAGAAATCCAGTATTTCTACGTACGAGATAAGATGCAGAAGATGATGTTTCAGTATTTACATATTGTAGATGCAGATGATGGTGATTCCGTATTTCTATACTGAAGATGTAGATGATGATGGTTTAGATGATGATGTGCTAACGAAGCCTCTGTCTTGAGTAAAGTTCGAACACTTTTGAGACAAGCTTGGTGTGGTTCGGAAGAACCTTCCTCGAAAGGGGGAGTAGTGATGTTGCAGTGGGATTGTATCATCCCTGGGCATCTGCCCTAAAGTGATCCGGTGACCTTGGTCCTCGAAGATGAAGAGGGATTGTATCATCCCGAGACATCTTTCCAAAAGTGATCCGGTGACCTCGAGAATGAAGAGGGATTGTATCATCCTGGGACATCTGTCCAAAATAGATCAGGTGACTTCAGTCTTCGTGAATGTGGTGGGATTGCATCATCCTTGAACCTCGGTTCAAAATGTATCCGGAGGTCTTGGTCCCCGTGAAAGTGGTGGATTGCATCATCCCTGAACCTCGGTTCAAAATGTATCTGGAGGTCTCGGCCCCCGTGAAAGTGGTGGATTGCATCATCCCTGAACCTCGATTCAAAATGTATCTGGAGGTCTCGGCCCCCGTGAAAGTGGTGGATTGCATCATCCCTGAACCTCGGTTCAAAATGTATTCGGAGGTCTCGGCCTCCGTGAAAGTGGTGGATTGCATCATCCCTGAACCGAGGTTCAAAATGTATCTGGAGGTCTTGGCCCCTGTGAAAGTGGTGGGATTGCATCATCCCTGAACCTCGGTTCAAAATGTATCCGGAGATCTCGGTCCTCGTGAATGTGGTAGGATTGTATCATCCTTGAACTTCGGTTCAGAACGGATCCAGTGACTTCGGTACTCGAGAACGTGTGTTGATCCCGTAATTCCAAAAGGAAGGATCGTTAGTAACTCCGTAAAGACCTAAATCCCATAATTCCGAAAGGAAGGATCGTTAGTAACTCCGTAAAGACCTAAATCCCATAATTCCGAAAGGAAGGATCGTTAGTAACTCCGTAAAGACCTAAATCCCGTAATTCCGAAAGGAAGGATCATTAAATTGATCCCGTAATTCCAATAGGAAGGATTGTCTGAGTTCCACAAATGTGTTGATTCTGTAATTCCAATAGGAAGGATTGTCTGAGTTCCACAAATGTGTTGATCTCGTAATTCCGAAAGGAAGGATCGTTAGTAACTCCGTAAAGACCTAAATCCCGTAATTCCAAAAGGAAGGATCGTTAGTAACTCCGTAAAGACCTAAATCCCATAATTCCGAAAGGAAGGATCGTTGGTAGCTTCGTAAAGACTTGATCTCGTAATTCCAACAGGAAGGATTGTCTGAGTTCCACAGATGTGTTGATCCCGTAATTCCAATAGGAAGGATTGTTTGAGTTCCACAAATGTGTTGATCCCGTAATTCCGAAAGGAAGGATCGTTAGCAACTCCATAAAGACCTAAATCCCGTAATTCTGAAAGGAAGGATCGTTAGTAGCTCCGTAAAGACTTGATCCCGTAATTCCGAAAGGAAGGATTGTTAGTAACTCCGTAAAGACCTAAATGCCGTAATTCCGACAGGAAGGATCGTCTGAGTACCACAGACATGTTGATCCCGTAATTCCGAAAGGAAGGATCATGTTGATGATGATGATGTTGATGTCTTGATGATGATGATGTTGATGTTTTGATGACGTTGATGTTTTGATGATAATGATGTTTATGATGATGATGATGTCTCTGATCAAAAGATCAGAGTATGATGATGATGTTGTTGCTGATCGAAAGATCAAAGTGCTGAAGATGATGTTGCTGATCGAAAGGTCAAAGTGCTGATGATGATGTTGCTGATCGAAAGGTCAAAGTGCTGAAGATGATGTTGCTGATCGAAAGGTCAAATTGCTGATGATGATGTTGCTGATCGAAAGGTCAAAGTGCTGATGATGATGTTACTGATCGAAAGGCCAAAGTGTTGAAGAAGATGTTGCTGATCGAAAGGTCAAAGTGCTGAAGATGATGTTGTTGATCGAAAGGTCAAAGTGCTGAAGATGATGTTGCTGATTGAAAGGTCAAAGTGCTGAGGATGATGTTGCTGATCGAAAGGTCAAAGTGCTGAAGATTGTTGCTGATCGAAGCGGTCAAAGATTGTTGCTGATCGAAGCGATCAAAGTGTTGATGTTGCTGAAGACTAAAGATTGAAGATGAAGACTACATGATGTTGAAAAGCTTCCAATGATTTATAGATGTGTTACCTTGATGATGCTGATGATGTCCTCTATCTCTCTCCTACTATTGTTGTTGTTGATGTTGTTGTAGAATATCCTTCTCGTTAAGGGGGAGTGTTGAAATATTGTAACTTCGAAGAATATTCTATATGTATCTTTTGTGGTCCCCGATGGTCCTACCGGGAGAACCACTTGTATTACTTTGTATTCCG
>LPNX010747305.1:9935-120643 GCA_001517045.1 Pseudotsuga menziesii | reverse complement strand
CCTCTAATTGTAAAGGTGGGTCATTAGCACCCCAGTGTGGTTACTTCAGCCTACATGTGTAACTCAAGCCTACATGATTTAACTCGAGCCTACATGTTGAATGAGTTAATTCAAGTGAACGGATGAATATAAATAGAGGTGTGGTGCTCCTCATTTGAGACACACACTCTCACTTGTGTAGCGCATTAGTGGAGAAGAGAAGTAGCTGGAGAAGGAGGAGGATCAGGCTTTGATCTCCTTGCTGGTTTTATCTTTTATCTTTTTGGGGCATCTATATTGAGGAAGCTTTTGCTGGGGTTTTCCCCTTAGGGTTTTCCCAGGATAAATCTTTGTGTTCCTTTTGTATGGTTGTGCTTGTCTATCTTTCAGTGGTCCTGTTTATATGCTTTTGTTATGAAAATGAAATGAAATACTGATGTCGTAGCTAAGCATATGAAATGTTAACATTTGTGACATCAAAGATTGGAAGAGGGTTTTATTTTCTTCTAAACTCTTTTTGATGGAAACATAGAAATTCAAGGGCAACCACTTTTCTCTTCTCTCTGAGGTTATAATTAAAATGCATCTAGAATACAGACTAAATCGTAAACATGCTAACTTAATCAATCACAGGAATGAATGTGCGCTCCATACAGGGATGACAATTGTTTTACTCTCTTCCTATGTTTGATTAGTAGTAACATCAAATATTGGAAGAGGGTTTTATTTTCTTCTAAACCCTTTTTGATGGAAAAATAGAAATTCAAGGGCTACCACTCTTCTCTTCTCTTCGAGGTTAGAATTAAAATGCATCTAGAACACAGACTAAATCGTAAACAGTCTAACTTAATCAATCACATGAATGAATGTGCGCTCCATACAGGGATGACAATTGTTTTACTCTCTTCCTATGCTTGATTAGTTACGTCAAAGATTGGAAGAGGGTTTCATTTTCTTCTAAACCCTTTTTGATGGAAAAGTAGAAATTCAAGGGCTACCACTCTTCTCTTCTCTCTAAGGTTAGAATTAAAATGCATCTGGAACATAGACTAAATCGTAAACAGGCTAACTTAATCAATTACAGGAATGAATATGTGCTCCATACAGGGATGGCAATTGTTTTACTCTCGTCCTAAGTTTGATTAGTAGTAACTTCAAAGATTAGAAGAGGGTTTTATTTTCTTCTAAACCCTTTTTGATGGAAAAGTAGAAATTCAAGGGCAACCACTCTTCTCTTCTCTTCTCTCTGAGGTTAGAATTTAAATGCATCTGGAACACAGACTAAATCGTAAACAGGCTAACTTAATCAATCACAGGAATGAATGTGCGCTCCATACAGGGATGACAATTGTTTTACTCTCTTCCTAAGTTTGATTAGTAGTAACATCAAAGATTGGAAGAGGGTTTTATTTTCTTCTAAGCCCTTTTTGATGGAAAAGTAGAAAATCAAGGACAACCACTCTTCTCTTCTCTCTTAGGTTAGAAGTAAAATGCATCTGGAATACAGGCTAAATCGTAAACATGCTAACTTAATCAATCACATGAATGAATGTGCGCTCCATACAGGGATGCCAATTGTTTAACTCTCTTCCTATGTTTGATTAGTAGTAAGTTGTGACATCAAAGATTGGAAGAGGGTTTTATTTTCTTCTAAACCCTTTTTGATGGAAACGTAGAAATTCAGGGGCAACCACTCTTCTCTTCTCTCCGAGGTTAGAATTAAAATGCATTTGGAACACAGACTAAATCGTAAACATGCTAACTTAATCAATCACAGGAATGAATGTGCGCTCCATACAGGGATGACAATTGTTTTTCTCTCTTCCTATGTTTGATTAGTAGTAACATCAAATATTGGAAGAGGGTTTTATTTTCTTCTAAACCGTTATTGATGGAAAAGTAGAAATTCAAGGGCTACCACTCTTCTCTTCTCTTCGAGGTTAGAATTAAATGCATCTGGAACACAGACTAAATCGTAAACAGTCTAACTTAATCAATCACAGGAATGAATGTGCGCTCCATACAGGGATGACAATTGTTTTACTCTCTTCCTATGCTTGATTAGTAGTAACAACAAAGATTGGAAGAGGGTTTCATTTTCTTCTAAACCCTTTTTGATGGAAAAGTAGAAATTCAAGGGCTACCACTCTTCTCTTCTCTCTGAGGTTAGAATTAAAATGCATCTGGAACATAGACTAAATTGTAAACAGGCTAACTTATTCAATGACAGGAATGAATATGTGCTCCATACAGGGATGGCAATTGTTTTACTCTCTTCCTAAGTTTGATTAGTAGTAACTTCGAAGATTGGAAGATGGTTTTATTTTCTTCTAAACCCTTTTTGATGGAAAAGTATAAATTCAAGGGCAACCACTCTTCTCATCTCTTCTCTTTGAGGTTAGAATTTAAACGCATGTGGAACACAGACTAAATCATAAACAAGCTAACTTAATCAATCACAGGAATGAATGTGCGCTCCATACAGGGATGACAATTGTTTTACTCTCTTCCTATGTTTGATTAGTAGTAACATCAAAGATTGGAAGAGGGTTTTATTTTCTTCTAAGCCCTTTTTGATGGAAAAGTAGAAAATCAAGGGCAACCACTCTTCTCTTCTCTCTTAGGTTAGAAGTAAAATGCATCTGGAATACAGGCTAAATCGTAAACATGCTAACTTAATCAATCACATGAATGAATGTGCGCTCCATATAGGGATGTCAATTGTTTTACTCTTTTCCTATGTTTGATAAGTAGTAAGTTGTGACATCAAAGATTGGAAGAGGGTTTTATTTTCTTCTAAACTCTTTTTGATGGAAACGTAGAAATTCAAGGGCAACCACTCTTCTCTTCTCTTTGAGGTTAGAATTAAAATGCATCTGGAATACAGACTAAATCGTAAACAGGCTAACTTAATCAATCACAGGAATGAATGTGCGCTCCATACAGGGATGACAATTGTTTTACTCTCATCCTATGTTTGATTAGTAGTAACATCAAATATTGGAAGAGGGTTTTATTTTCTTCTAAACCCTTTTTGATGGAAAAGTAGAAATTCAAGGGCTACCACTCTTCTCTTCTCTCCGAGGTTAGAATTAAAATGCATCTAGAACATAGACTAAATCGTAAACAGTCTAACTTAATCAATTACAGGAATGAATGTGCGCTCCATACAGGGATGACAATTGTTTTACTCTCTTCCTATGCTTGATTAGTTACATCAAAGATTGGAAGAGGGTTTCATTTTTTTCTAAACCCTTTTTGATGGAAAAGTAGAAATTCAAGGGCTACCACTCTTCTCTTCTCGCTGAGGTTAGAATTAAAATGCATCTGGAACACAGACTAAATCGTAAACAGGCTAACTTAATCAATTACAGGAATGAATGTGTGCTCCATACAGGGATGTCAATTGTTTTACTCTCTTCCTAAGTTTGATTAGTAGTAACTTCAAAGATTGGAAGAGGGTTTTATTTTCTTCTAAACCCTTTTTGATGGAAAAGTAGAAATTCAAGGGCAACCACTCTTCTCTTCTCTTCTCGCTGAGGTTAGAATTTAAATGCATCTGGAGCACAGACTAAATCGTAAACAGGCTAATTTAATCAATCACAGGAATTAATGTGCGCTCCATACAGGGATGACAATTGGTTTACTCTCTTCCTATTTTTGATTAGTAGTAACATCAAAGATTGGAAAAGGGTTTTGTTTTCTTCTAAACCCTTTTTGATGGAAAAGTAGAAATTCAAGGGCATTTTTTTTTGGTTTGTGTGTTTGTTTGAAAAACATTGTTTTGGTAGTTTTGGGTCTTTAGTTAACTCTTGATGCATTAATCTACTGAAATCAATATTCCTATAATAATGTAGGAAAACATTCATGAAAAATTTCAGTTCTTTCCTGTCATATGTGCATATATAGTGTTAGGAATACAAATATGATAATCATGTCCATAGGTTTGGCTTCCTGCATTACATTACAGCTACATCTATTTATTTGTTTCTGTCATGAGAAAACCAGTATCGAGGCTTTTTTTCTTAATTTACTAACCATCTGGTGCAGATAATTGCAAGAAATATTGATAAGATAACCTCCTCTACTGCACGCATAGCAGCACAGCCACAAAGGATAACCATGCCTCTTGAAAGAGGCGACAGGCTCGCCACATACAGACCGAGAGATTCACAGCAAATACAAAACCTACAAGTTCATCGAAAAAAACAGGTGAATACAATATAATTATTTTTAACATTATATTGATCGAATTTTTTTAAATTAAGATCTGTTTTACCATATCTGTAGATGTCATCCACTAAACTAAAGCAACCGATACATCTCAGGCAGCGTGTATTGAGTCGACTTATGTATGGAAGGGTCTAATTAATATTTCATTTGGTATGGTGTTTCAGGGTTTAAAGCATGGATCAAAGAAGAGGACAGCTAAGGGATTGCAGCCTAAGCTTACTGAGAGGTCACAAAGTGACATACCAACAAGACAGAATGATAACGCTCCAAAGGTTCTTGGAGCACCATTGGATCATGAATCAAAGAAGAAGCCAGCTCAGGGATTACTGCCCAAGCTTACTGAGAGGTCACAAAGTGACATTCCAACAACACAGAATGATAATGCCCCAAAGATTCTTGGATCTCCTGGGTGGTGTTCACTTTGTAATGTTGACTGTGGCACCAAGGAAGTTCTTCACAAATATCATGTAAATGGAAAGAAACATCAGTCCAAATTAAAGAAACTATTAGTCTCAGGAGATGGAAAGATGTCAGTGCACAAGGAAGTCCAAGATATTGACAGCAGTATTGCAAAAAGAAAACGGCATATGAATGAAGATGGAAGCCTGTCATCCCCTAAACGCCAAAAGTTGTCAATTTTAAGCTTAGATTGTAAGATATGTAACAAAGAGTTTAGCAGCCAGGTTGTACTTGAATCACATCTTTCTGGTAAGAAACATGCTTCCCAGCTCAAAAAGCTTGGAAATTCTGCTGCTTCTTTAGAGGTTAATGGTGATCAGAGTAAGAAAAGTGTTGGTGTGGATGGGAAGCAATCAGAGATTTCTAAGCTGGTAGTAGTTGCCGAGAATGATGCAGAGGCCGCTGGAGGTGAAGAAGAAAAAACTGTTTTGAAGGCTAATGAGAATGCTGCAGAGGCAGCTGGAGGCGAAGAAGAAAAAACTATTTTGAAGGCTAATGATGATAGAGAAATAAGAGATAAAAGCGAAGAAGATGATAGTAAGGAAAGTGCAGAGCCATGCGAGGTTGGTGGTAAGATAAATAATTCTCCTAGAGGCAAAGTTGAAGACGTTGCAGTCACTACTAATGTTAAAGTTAAAGTTGAAAGTTGAAGTTGAACCAGTCTAAGACAACATTGAAGTTGCAGAATTTGATCAGAATAATGGTATGCAAAATAACGAAGTGGAAGAAAAATTCAAAGCACATGTTGAATGCATGGAACAAGTCTAGCGAGTAATTTATATCTAATGTTCCCCATGATTGTAGGGTACATCAAGTACTTTTAAATTTTGTAACGAGGTTTGAGGTTTCAGTTTTGCACAGATCTTATGTTAGAATTATGTCGTACAAGCGGCTAGCATCTTCCAGGAATTTGGAGTCTTCGATTTTATTTAGTTGATTGTTAGTCACTTTTGGTATGGAATGTTGAAGTTACTGATACATTTACATTACAGGACAAGATTTATCATTATATAGGAGATTGTCCATAACAAACTCTTACGGAGACTAAGAATATGTAGTCTACCCGATTTGAAAGACATTGAAGGTGAAGCTCATTTCTTTCTAATTAGATGATGTTTATATAACAATAGTAAATGTCCTTAGTATTTTGACTAACTTCATGATTTTTTACTCTCCCTTTCGTATGTATAGGTTGATCTAAAGGACTTGAAAACACATCATAGTGAATTTGATCCTTGATTTTTGACAATATAGTTCCTACTAGTGTTACTTGTATTTTGGTGCCTATTATCAATATTGATGGGTTACCTTATATATTTTAAGGATTTTCATTACCAATATCTTAGTAGATAGCATCCCCATGCTTGATCACAACTCATTATCGCATCATGGAGATTTGTACATAATGGTTGTATTGTTTCAAATCTATTTGAAGGTGACGAACATGTATGGCCCTTTTTCAACATTTGTTTGGATCTTGCGATTTGAGAATACATCTCATTTGCACTCTACATGTTTCACAACCCTTTTCCAATAGGCCTTATTTGTTGCAATGCTTCGCCCCCTTAGGAGATTGCATTCCATCATATCTTAGGTAGAAGAAACATCCATTTTTCAGATATATCTTGACTTAGATCCACTAGGCATGTTCCCATATTATATTTGACTTACCATAACCTATTTCATGAACATGGTTATGCATTCCTCATCTGAGCATATATGTTTCACATGCATCACCTCATCATTGTTTTTCTTGCAAGTGGCTTTCTTTCTCTTTTCATTAGATTTCTTCCATCAGTTTGGGCTCTCTCTCTCTCTCTTCTATAGGTTTGGGCTCGCTCTCTCTCTTTCTCTCTCTCTCAGTTTGGGCTCTCTCCCTCTCTCTCTCCATCAGTTTGGGCTCTCTCTCTCAGTTTGGTCTCTCTCTTTCTCTCTCTCTCTCCATCAGTTTGGTCTCTCTCTTTCTCTCTCTCAGTTCGGTCTTTCTCTCTCTCAATAGATGGTTTTGTTGGGGGAATAGAGCCAAATAGAGGGAAGATCATTGCTTCCACTAACTTATTCTCAATTAGTACTAATTGTTGGAGCTTTATTTAGAGAATACACATTGAGAAGTTCTCTACTTGAACCATTATAGAGATAAACCTTTCCGTAGTAATGAGAACCATAGCAATGGGCATGCCGTGGCATGAAACCATCATGTATCAATTGTTTGTATCCAGGGTATCTAATACATGCTATTTCAAATAATCAATGTAGGAGAAATTTACATAATCCACTTAATCATTACAGAGGGGCTCAATAAAAGTATCATGTCACTTACAAGAATCGAACTTGAGTGGAAAACATTGCCTTTTATTCTTTGGGATTGAGGAATTATTCTTTGAGATTGAGGAAGGCAACTCGTTGTGTTTTATGATTCACACATTGTGAATTGTGATTGCTCCCTTTTTTTATTGTTAGTCCACATTTGAATATATGGGTATGTTTTTTTTTTCCGTTCTTGGTTATGTTACTAGCTTGACATATTTATATGTTGGAGTGATCTATTGCTTTAAGTATTGGACTGATCTACTGCATTAGGTATTAGATTGACAACAATTGACCATGGTATGGACAAATTGCTAAGTTTGAAGCAATGTGGCCATAAGAAAATCATTGTCGTTTTATCTAAGTTGGAGCAATACACTCTAAAACATTGTTGTCCTTTATATTGATCCACTAGAACAATAAACTTTCAAAGCATTCCTTGGTTGGTGTTATATCCCTTTGGGTTGTTAGGACGATTGTGGAAAAAAGGTGTTGAGTAAAGATTTATTGTAAACAGTAGTGGTACTTTGTTGCCATAGTTTAGAGCAATAACATATCCAATCTCTACCCTTGTTTTGTTTTCCAAGCAAAAGATTAGTGAAGATATTTGTGACAACATTTTGATTGAGGTTGGGTTGGATTCCTATAATATAGAGTCGTTGTTAGTTGACATCACCAACATTGATTGGCTAGTCACTCAAGTAGATAGAATTAAGTAGCAATTGCTTTGGTCCAAACTTGAGCACTTTGTCAAGAAGCTTGATTTAATTGAGGTTTATAGATGCATCAAATCAATTTTGAAGATAGACTTCTCAAAGATACAACATTTACAGTGATTTGGCTTAACTATTAGTTGCTCGTGTGCTTGCTTAATGAGAACAACATATAATCATGAATATATATATGCACTGTAGCTGGTTTTTATGTACATGATAAATTGAGAATAGAGGCGTTGCATCCAATATAAGGATAGATATCTTTGTATGAGGCTTAGAACATAATCTAGTTATTTGTTTCCACATAATATTTGTGTTGGTGAAATGGAAAGGCCATAGGACCTCCCATTATGAATCATGTTATGGTGATATGTTTATCAAAATGAGGAATACAAGTTTGAGCTCTATATATTTTTTTGAGAAAATTTGGTGCAAGTAATGTTATATTTGCAATGTAAGATACCAGTGATAATCTAAAATCATACCAAGCCACATATCACTATTCATGTGGTGTTTATGTATTATATTTGTTAGAAAACTTGGTGCAAGTAATGTTATATTTGCAATGTAAGATACTAGTGATAATCTAGAATCATACCAAGCCACATATCACTATTCATGTGTTGTTTATGTATTTTATCAATTATTAGATATTGTAACTTCAAGTGTCATCTCAAAACTTCTTATCAATGAGTCATCCTTCTTCTTCCATCCAACTAGGATGCATCCTTCACGCATCCTTCTTCCTCCATCCAACTAGGATGCACCCATAAGTGCATTTTCCCTATGTGAAACCACTAATAGGGATCTTTCCCATACTATATTCAAACAACATCTTAGTGATCGTGATGACGTCCTTTAATGTCCTTTAGACAACTTGCTACACTATAGGATCTAGACAAAAAGAGAGTGAATCTAAAACATAAACTTCAAATAAATAAAAAATAACTTCTATTTATTTCTAAGTTGATTTTTTTTAGAGGTTGGCATAGACTTGTTCAATTTTAATCGCCTTTTTAGATTCTATTGACTAGGCTTGAGAATCTAGAGTTGGTGGAAGTGTTGTTGTGGACGTGCTGATATATGAGACTGCCATATAGAAGATTTTCTATAGAATATTCACTATTGAGATATATGTTGTGGCTATGTTGAACACAGTCAAGATTAAGAGTTTGAAGTCTATGTATATGTGACAAAATTGTCATAGTTGCAATGCAAGCTATGGGGATAATCTAAAATCATACGCAGCCATATCACTATTCACCATATCCTACTAGGATTCCCTCATAAATGAATTTTCACTATACTTAACTACTAATGGGATCCTCCTCATACACTAATTAACCAACATCTTACTGATGATGATGATGGATTTTAATGTCTTTTAGACTAGCCTGGTAAACAATAAAACCTACACAATTAGAGAGTAAACAAAAAAAGTTGTAGAAAAACAAAATATCAAAATGACTTGTTTAAGCATTTGTTTTAATATGAGTGTACTAGATGCAAAATAAATTATTTCAACTTATTTTATTTTTCTATATTCAAGATTTTATGGATCAAATTGTGATTGCAAATAAATAATCTCCTTTAGCAAAATATATAAAACTTCTTTAACAAACCCTAAAATGTGCAAGAATATATTGAATATTGCTAATTCAATTATCAATGTTATCAACTCATTGGCTCTACTTTGTAGATTAGGTTATTTCATGATTTTCTATTTGTAATTTACAACTCTTAACCAGTCTAGTGTGAATACTTGATCTCATGATCTTCTACTTGCAATTCACAATGCTTAACCACTCTAGTTAATCTACCAAACTAACATTATGCTCACTTAATATTGACATCCATACAAAATATTATTTATTAAATAATAAATAATATTTATTTTAGTATTCTTCTTGTGATTTTTTTGCAACTTTAGTGTTGTATTATGGACTTGTTCAAATTTAACATTAATTCTTCAACGCTGTAGTGGGGTAGTCCAGCCCTATCCCGTGGGGTAGTCTTGTGTTGGAGGGCATTGTCTCAAGTTCTTTTCTCTAGCAGTCATTTGTCCCTCTTAAGCACTCATTTGTCCCTCTTCTGTCGGTCGAAGCACTGGCTCGGAGAGGGTTCCTTTTAAAATTTGCCTTGAAGGAGGATGTTGATAGGGTATGCA
Organism: Pseudotsuga menziesii; assembly: GCA_001517045.1. Taxonomy (NCBI): domain Eukaryota; kingdom Viridiplantae; phylum Streptophyta; class Pinopsida; order Pinales; family Pinaceae; genus Pseudotsuga; species Pseudotsuga menziesii. The sequence goes on along the minus strand of LPNX010747305.1, from coordinate 110,782 downwards.
TTGGAGTGCGTGGAGTATTGATTCCACTCCGATGCTGTTATAAAATGGTTACCTCTATTCGATACAAGCAAAGAACATATGGATGTGTTTCAGATTTGGGTTCTGCTCCTGGGCCTTCTTGCTTAGTTCTGGAATGAAGAAAGCTTTAGAGATATGGGAAATTCAATGGGAAATTTCTTGGAGGCGAACATGTATTTTGAAAACATTGGGAAATATCGGTGGCACAGGTTTTGGTCTCCCTGAATATAACGGAAAGCCAGGCGAAGGAGCTAGAATTTGTGATGGGGGACATTAATTATAAAATAAGTTTGGATTATATGGGGATATCATTTTATTGTCATTGATATCATCAACATGGACATAATGGACATGATGTTAGGGAGTGTCTAACTAAGGGATGATTTTGACTTTCCAGCTGATTTTTAGTCGGAATTGGGTGAATTTAACTAATAAAATTTTGCAATTTTTGTTGTTTGTTGGACAATTTTAAGTGCAGAAATGAAATCAGGTGACATGAAAACCTCCAAGCACCCACACTCTGTAAAATCTAGCAATATTTTTGTACATTTTGATAATTCCGTGAAGATTCATAGCCAGAAACTGGAAAAAACCAGCCAGAAATAAAAGAAAAAATGTCCCCTAGTTAGACAACTGGTAATGGTAGTCATTGCAAGCTGCCCTTCAGAGGACAAAAGGGTTTTTAGCAGTTCATCTCCTTTAGGGATGAATCTAAGGTCAGCTTCACAAGGCTTTCCCTTTCAAGCTTCGTCTGGATCCATCTTCCTGTGCGGGAAAGACTTGATTCTATTAAGGAGCTGTCTAACTAGGGGACTTTCTGATTTTCAGGCTGATTTTCTACTGGAATCCGGTGAATTTAATCTACAAAATCTGTAAAATCTTTTGTTTGTAGGGCGATTTTAAGCTCAGAAATGAAATCAGGTGACATGAAAACCCCTAACACCCACAATCTGTAAGATCTAGCAGTGTTTTTGGGGTCTTTTGAAAATTCCATGAAGATTCACGACAAAAAAATGATAAAAACCAACCGGAAACAGAGGTCAAAAAGCCCCCTATTTAGACAACTCTTTCTATTAATGCACCGCCCCGTGTGTCCTGTTAGTGACCTTCAATGCACCGCCTTGCTATTATTTGATTTCTCCTCCCACCAGTCACCATGAAGCAACGAGTGACAGACAGTCTACTGCACGGGCATAGTGCAGGTTGTATATTTGTCAGTCGCCAATGTCATTAATGTGTTCTTGACAATAGCAACTGCTTCTTGAAAATGCACTTCACCGACGAGCTTCCTTACCTGTCCACCTTCCATCCGGGAAAAATATTTTACATGTAGCAGAGTAATAAATGCTGCAGCGGCAGCACTGTGGGCAGTTGGATCTCAAACAGGTTGAGATCCAACGAACCACAGTGCTACCGCCAAAACATTTATTACTCTACTGCATGTTAAATATTGTTTAATATTGTTTGGGCCTTCCATCCTCCTTATCTCATTTTATTATTTAACATTCATCTGTTTCTATTCTGCGTTTTCTTTCAAGTCTCCTTCCTTCGTCATGCAATCCGGATCTCTCAGCAAGGGAATTCAATCAATCTCACGACCTTTGAGAGTTAGCGAATCTAGCGGGTGAGGAATTGGCGTTGCAAACAATGGATGAATTGGTGCCTCAAAAGATGGTGCTTCATTAGCTGGCTCCAAAAGAGAGGACCTGCATAAAATTTGTAGGCCTTTTTCAATCGGAGATCCACGAAGGGTTTTTAGATATGTTTGATCGTCGCTGAAGGAGAATCTGTAACCGAGCCATAATCAATCTCGCGTCCATGTCAAGGTTGTAATTTTCAGGGAAATCCACTTAGGAATGCTCAAAGGCGTTTCCTCCCATTCGGTAGCCTTCTTCGTAATTAGCTCCATTACTCTCTATGGCCGGTAAAGTAAAGTACTTTGCCCTGAATATCACATAGTAAACATGCAAAAGGGTAAACCCTTCTCACCAGGGAAGAATTCTTAAAGGTGCCCTTTCATATTACATGTCTACAATTTTTAACTGAAATTTAGAGTTCTTTAGTAGGGTCACTTCACATTTTTTGCTTAGGTTATATCGACATCGATAATGGTATGTTACACAGTAGAAAATCCTCTGGTTGTTATGGCCTTGGAAGTCTTTTTTTATTAGGATGCATTTGTGTTTTGTAGTTCGAAGCATAGCCTCAAAGAAAATATAATTAATATTCTACATGTTGTTGAAAGAAATTCTGGCTTCTAACAAATCCTAAATCTCTCTTGAAAATCACAAAACCTATAATAAATTGGCTTGGGCATTATCAAAAAAGACAAATGCAATGACATTCTAGAATATTTCATGAGTCCACTTTACATTATAAAAACATCGAGTTCTGTTCAGCTTGGACATTTTCATAAATACTATTTCTCTCTAGAAATTTATAAATAAAGTTCATAAAAACACAAAATTCTCAAAAAAAATACTCTTGAAATTTATAAATGAAAGTTCATAAAAAATGAAAGTTCATAAAAGCAAAAAAATTCCTAAAATACAACTTCAATATAAATGAAAGCTCATAAAAGCAAAAAATTTCCTAAAATACAACTTTAAATTCCAGTTCACTTCGCTCTTAAAAACTTTAAAGATCACTTTAAAAACTTTAAATTCCAGTTCGCTTTACTCTTGTATTACTTTTTTGAAAAATCTAGACACAAATTGTGAATGCCCCTTGTATTTTTGTTTCTAACTTAACCAAGATCATAAATTGCACCATTGTTTCTTTTTGGTACAAATCACTAATTCTTGGAGATGGATGCATGAATTTATGGAGAGTGGACAGTTCAACATAATTATTCTATATTTCAATTTTCAACTTTCAAGTTAGATACGGTTGGATCTTAGTTGTGTTGCTTTTTCTTCACTCCTTTGTCTTCCATTTGAGAAGCCATAAAGCTTCCTCACTACCTTCTTTTGTTATATATATTTTTATTTCTAAAACTTCCTTGTTGATGACAAGTTATCTCATGTACAGATTGAACTTCAGTGGTGTGGTGCTTTCACAAAATAGGTATGTTTAGCTCCATCCAACATGTTATTTGAATTCAACATTAGGTTAAGGAATTTTTATTAGCACATCAAGTTCAAGTTAGCAGTTACTTTAAATAAAGTTCTTTAAAAATGTGGTAGGAAGTTGTTAAAAATTGCTAGAAATATGTGAAAGCTCCTCGACAGTTTCCAAGATGGATGAAACCACTAAGAAGTTTCTAGACCCTCCTAAAAATATCTCAACTAAGGTTTGCAAGTCCTAGGAATATTGGACTGTCTAGGAAATGTGTCCTCCTGATGTTAGAAACTATTTTTGGGATACATACTTGATGATCATCAACAAACATTAATCTAATTTATTAGTAGAAATAACCTGTTAGCACTCAAAATGTAGGTCCACGCTATGAAAGGTAGATCCCCAGGTAGCCACATAACCACTTTAGATTGTATTCCGACCTTATAAAATCAGAGGGGGATCTCTCAATATTTACAAACCTTTCTTACTCAGGATATTCAATCATAACACTCAGAAGGTCATATTTATGATAGGACAAGTTTTTTTTAAAATGTGGTAAGCTAGTCATGAAGGAGACCATTAGGCAATGGAGTCAATAATTAGATCCGAGTTAGGTTGCAAGAGGTAGGGGTTTGAAAGAATTATGGATAAAGGCAGGGTAGACACCATTTCCTCAGTCTTTAGAGATTTGCAGGTTGATTAGTAGACAAAGGAAGACAACCCATCATACAGAGCACCTAGTTAGGGTGAATTCCGTAATACTTTAGAAGAAATTGTTTAAAAATGTTTGAAACAATGAACCTAGAGCATCCAGGATGAATTCTAGTCCATAAACTACTGTTCAAACATGAAAACAAACACATAATGAAGTGGGAAACTAGAAAAAACAATTACACAAGAAGATCACTTACCGAGGAAAGTGATGACACAAAAATCTCTTCAAACATGAAAACAAACACATAATGAAGTGGGAAACTAGAAAAAACAATTACACAAGAAGATCACTTACCGAGGAAAGTGATGACACAAAAATCTCTGCCATAAAAAGTTTCAACATTAGCTCTCTGCAACTTTATTCATCTTTTAGGAATTGATATCATTACAATCAAAGAGCCTCTTTGCTCTTTGAAATCCAACCCTAAATCTATCAAATACCTCTGACTATATAGCAAACACTACCTCTACCCAGTCTTGAATTTGAATTCTAACTACCCTCCTAAAAATAGAAACAGTTACATAACAAAAATATATATTTAATTGGTTTCTTGCTTTTTTTTGAGGCAGATTCTTGAACAATAGGCTTCAAATACCAACCTACATTAGAGAAGTTTTTGTAAATAAACATGTTCCAAACAAAATCCATGTTTCCATGTTTTTATATTTCCCTGGAGGCCCTCGGAATATGCATTTGAAATTGATGACCCAGGCAGGAATTTGAAATTTTGGAAAAATGCATTGTGAAGATCACTTCAATCCTTCCAAAACTGTGACACTAGTGTAAAAATTGAAAAAGGTTTTTGTTTATGAGCCCGAGATGAAGGAATACCTCCTTTTTTTTTTTTTAATTCATCTTGGTTGGGCGGAAACAGGTCTTTGAAATTAGATGCTATCTGGATCATTCTTTCCTAGCAAAATTGGTTTTCCATATAAAAGATTTTCAAATATAATGTGGGGTTTTCTTGATCGACATTATCCAAGTAAGCAGAAAATGAAGAGCAGAACCAACAATTCTACAAAATGCAACCAAGCCTGTCAACCTGGATACTTGGATGCTCCAAAATTAAAACAATGAGCAAATAACTTTATAATCCTTGAAATTGAGTTCCCCAAAATCAAATTTCTCTCGAAGTCATAATGCTTCCATGACATGTCTACCATTCCCGGTGATCCTGCATTTTGAAGAAGAATGCTTAAAGTCTCATAAACCAAGGAAGGGCGCATATGCTTGAGCACATCACCAAGAACTTGGGCACAAGTCTCCCGAACAGTCGCCACAGCCTCATCAGAAACATAGTCTCCAAAACAGTCCAAAGATAATACACAAAGAAACTGGATAGCAAAATCCTGGAAAAACTCCCAATTTTTAGCTGATACATGCTTTGTGAGTCTCAACATTTTCAGCGCTATGCTATCTTTAGGCAGTTTTGGTAACACGTCAAAATCCATACACAGGCTTTTGTGTTTGTAGAAAAGAATTTCTTCTTCTTTATCTGACACCGTGGGAAGTAATACATCTTCATTTAAATCTAACTCTGGCTTATCAAAACCCAATCTTAGACTAGCATGACTATCGGATGCGCTAGAATTCCATATGCCATTTTCATGTTTCAAAATTCTAGGATTTAGTTCATCAACTTCCTTTTCCCCAACAATTTCACCTGAAATATTTTCAATTTTTATTTTCTTTGCTTCCGATGCATACTCCTCCGAGTTTAAACCAGCACACCGGTATAAAATTTCGCTGAGGCGCTTCAACCTTAACCACCTAGCACTTTCTACTTGAGGATTTAATTTTGACCATCAATATTTTTAATGAAACAATAATGTACCAGCACATGTTTTGGAATTACACGCCTGTAAAAAATTACGCTGGGCTCTTTCACATTAAACAGATGATACATTCACCCAGTGGAAAATGTTTAAGTCGTCGATCAATTTATCAAACCATGCTGCTCGAACACTATTAAACCATGTCTTCAATTTCAACCATGGCATAAAGATTCCACAAAGCTCCTCCACTATTAAACCCACTGCATTTTATCAGCGGAAATGTTTTCATCCGTTGATCTCCTAGTCAAGACAATGCTGGCCCAACACTTGCTTCAACCTGTTTGTGGCATAAAAAATTCGCTCTGCCTCAAAAAATTAATTTGCTCGCATCTCTATCCAGAGGAATGACTACACGCCATTGGATGCTATATGACTTGAATCATCAGCGTTAATTCATTTTGAGTGTACCATTCTGAAATTTTTTACAATGCACCTGTTTGTGGCGTTGGGGGGGGTGGGGGGGGGGGGATTTATCCAGTGACAACGATGTACTTTCCATTACCATCTTACGGACAACAGTAGATCCAACAATTATCATTTTTCCAACGAAAGAGACAAGTGCTTCTCCAGTTTCACCAAAACCTGTTATCACGTGAACAAGTCCTGAAGGTGTTCCTGCTGCCAAAAGATCCTGTAGGGCGATCATCTTTCAGATTGGGTGTAGGCGCATTAACGTTCGTTTGATATGTGCTTGTATCAAGTCTTTATCCACCAGTGCAAAAAAAAGAGACAAAATGAATTGCTCTTCATGTTGCTGATTGGTGGAAGTGAATTTTTGTTAACCTTCAATTGAAGATAACATACACTCACTTTTCTCACTGCGTACTAGTACCTTCCAAACAGGCCTCTTGAGAGGAAGAGTATCAACATTTGCAGTCACACTTTCAACTGAATCAATCACCATATCAGAACGATCCATGAATCTGACAAGATTTGCTTCACTAATTTCGCACTCAATGCTGGTGGAGGTCGGTCATCTGCTGTTGTATTTGCGAAATCTCGTCAAAGTGTTTTAGACCCTCTACGATCTCAATCTTGGAAAATATCTGTCTGGTGAAGTTCCCAAGAGTAGAAAGAAAAGCACGATTTTGTCTAACGTCTTCTGCATGGCGAGTATATGACCAAGTAATGAAGTCAATTTTGTTCTTTACTCCCATGTTGAAATAACATGCTTGTCTGCACCGCTTAGTGTAGGAAGATCAATGCAAACTTGCAAGGCATGCATCTTAAATAAGGAACCAACAAGTGTAGCTGCATTTTTCACAAGACAAATCACATCTTGGCCTTTAATTTCTGCAACCTCAAGCTACACAGAAGTGGCCTCACTTCCAGTGAAAAGATATTGACCAACGAATATCATGTCCCCTTCCTTCATTGCCTGAGTGAGTCCACCAAAATGGATTTAAATAAAGTAGCATCTGAGGACAAAAACCATTCACGACGTAGCGACTCTTACACGAAATATAACTTTAATCACCGTCTAATAGATCAAAGGAGAGAGTGCTTATTCCCTAGACAATAACATAAAAAATAGAACATCTACAACCAAATTAGGGTCCGTCTTCACTTCTAAAGAGTCTACAGATAAATATTTCATTGAGTACCTCACATTACATTAGAGAACCATAAAAACATAACTAAGCCTGCAAATTTCAAAGCACGGTAATGTAGCAGTTCTTATTTAATGAAGTTAGTGAATTGAACATTTCGACTCGACATTTTAAACTTGTTTGCAACGAACTGATCTTTTATCATTCTCTTTATCATTTGCTGCGTTTTTCTATATTTTTGCAGCAAACCATTATCCCAGATGGGCTGAGTGATAAACTCTTCAAGTTTTTATTTGCATCGATGGTTTCATTCCCTATCAAGAAATAATACAGACTTAATGACTCTCCTCCATACGACTTGGTGTTTGGCTTTAATGGGATTTGACTTGGACGTTGGGCCATAAAACTTTTCCTTTAGCTTAAAAACTTTTAACCTCTTTTCCTTTCCAACTTCGAAATTTTTTATAATTTGTTCAATGAATACTTTTAACTTCTTTCGCTTAAATACTTTTAACCTCTTTTCCTTTCCAACTTCGAAATTTTTTATAATTTGTTCAATGAATACTTTTAACTTCTTTCGCTTAAATACTTTTAACCTCTTTTCCCTTTCGCTTAAAAACTTTTAAGCTCTTTTCCTTTCCAACTTGGAATTTTTTTATAATTTCTTCAATAAGAATACTTTTAACCTCTTTCGCTTAAAAACTTTTAACCTCTTTTCCTTTCCAACTTGGATTTTTTTTATAATTTGTTCAATGAAAATACTTTTACCTCTTTTGCTTAAATGCTTTTAACCTCTTTTCCTTGTCGCTTAAAAACTTTTAAACTCTTTTCCTTTCCAACTTGGAAATTTTTTATAATTTGTTCAATAAGAATACTTTTAACCTCTTTAGCTTAAAAACTTTTAACCTCTTTTCCTTTCCAACTTGGAAATTTTTTATAATTTGTTCAATGAAGATACTTTTAACCTCTTTTCCTTTACAACTTGGAAATTTTTTATAATTTGTTCAATGAGAATACTTTTCCTTTCGCTTAAAAACTTTTAATCTCTTTTTCTTTCCAACTTGGAAATTTTTTATAATTTGTTCAATAAGAAAATCCTGAAAACCACCATATCATTAATGAAAACCCCAAATTTTTAAGGTGGTACCACTAACTGCATGAATAGAATAGTGCTAACATAATCATCAAATATTTAGACAAAAAGTTACTATTGGAAAAATCCTACTAGGGGATTATCAGACAATTGACAGATTTTTGCTGCCTTTGTGAGATTAAGGGGACAGTTCACGACCTAGCCTATGGGATGTTGCCTCTATTTAGTGTTAGGATATTTAGACACTTAGGAGTTAATTAAGATCAACTTGTGTAATATATCCGTTAGATAAAAGTGTGTTTCTTCAGTATGCATTAGTATGCCTTAGTATGCATTTGTAAATATTCTAATCAAACAGTCACAATATGTTCTAGACATAGAGTGATCTGACGGTTCAACTTCTCTTAGATCATACCTACCATTGATCAGTGGCTTAATACCCGATTGGTCCATGATCTCTATTTAAAGAGCATGGAGGGTCCTCCAATTGCAGCAGCACCAATGCTTCTTCGATGGGTCCGTTAAACATGTGAAGCAGCTGGTGATCTTGCCGGTGATCCTAGAGATCAATGTCGAACACGTTCTCAGTTTCAGCGAGCTTCGTCTCTTTTGGCTCAAGTTTCCGAGAATCATGATCCAGAAACTTTTGCAGAAGCTTTAGGAAATCCAGATTGGGATGCAGCTATGGATGAAGAATATCGTTCCTTAATGACGAACGATACTTGGTATCTTGTTCCTCTTCCAAAAGGAAAAAAACTTGTCAGATGTAAATAGGTCTACATAACTAAGTATGCATCAGATGGAAGTGTTGCAAGACTTAAGGCAAGGTTAGTTGCCAAAGGTTTTTCCCAAGTTGAAGGGATTGACTACAATGAAACCTTTTCTTCTGTCGCAAAAATGAATTATGATCCGTCTTGTTCTTTCCCTTGCAGCCTTACATAACTGGGAAGTCCATCAAATGGATGTCAAGTCTTACTTTTTACATGGTGATTTACAGGAGGAAATTTACATAGAACAACCTCCTGGATATGTTCAGGATAACTCTAGCCTTCTCTGTCTCCTTAAGAAATCCTTATATGGCCTTAAGCAAGCTCTTAGAGCTTGGTATGCCAAAATGGATAGCTTTCTCCTTGACACTGGTTTTTCAAGATGCCATTCTGACCCCAATGTCTATACCAAGAAAGTAGGAAACCATCTCATCATACTTATTCTTTATGTTGATGATCTTATCCTTACTAGTAATGACCCTAAACTTATAACCCATGTGAAATCCAGTCTTAAGAAAAATTTTGAAAGGTCAGACTTAAGACATTTGCATTATTTTCTTGGTCTCCAAGTATTGCAAACCAAAGAAGGAATCTTTCTTTCCCAGTCTAAGTATGCTTGTGACCTTCTTCGTCGCTTCCACATGGAAGATTGTAAACCAACCCCTTCTCCCTTCCAGTATGGAGTCAAACTTTCTGCCACTTGTACTTCCCCTGAAGTAGATGCCACCTTGTATCGTCAGCTTGTTGGTAGTCTTTTATACTTGACTCATTCCCGTCCTGACCTTTCCTTTGTCGTTGGTCGTGTTGCCCGTTATATGCAAAATACTCATGAAAGTCACTAGAAAGCAGCAAAAAGAATACTTCGATATATTCGAGGTACAATTCAGTTTGGAATTCATTACAGTACAGGGGGGAACCTTTGTTAGTTGGTTTCACTGATTCAGATTGGGCCGGCGATCCTGATTATCAAAAGTCTACTACAGGTTATGTTTTCAGTCTGGGATTTGGACCTGTCACTTGGGCTTGTAAGAAATAACAAGCTCTTGCTCTTTCTTCAGCAGAAGTAGAATATCGAGCCACAATTAATGCCAGTTAGGAAGCCTTATGGCTTCGACAGATCCTTTCAGATTTTGGATTCGAAAAGCAGCAACCTACTCCACTTTGGTGCAACAATCAAAGTGCCATCAAGCTTGCCAAAGATCCAGTTCTACATCAGCGCAGCAAACACATTGAGATACACATGCACTTCTTCAAAAATCTTGTTCATGATCGTGTTATTGAAGTGCTCTATTGCCCTACAGATGATCAAGTTGTAGACATCTTCACCAAGTTTCTTACAGAAGCAAAGTTTTCTAAACTTCGGTCTATGTTAGGAGTTTAGGAATGTGTCCTTAAGGGAGGATAGGCTCTAATGCCTCCTTCCTTCTCTAATAGTGTCACTTTTGTAAATCCTTCAATCCTATCCCAAGTTGTTCTTAAGGGGGGATGTTAGGATATTTAAACACTTAGGAGTTAGTTAAGATCAACTTGTGTAATATATCCGTTAGGTAAATGTGTGTTTCTTTAGTATGTATTTGTAAATATTCTAATCTGACAGTCACGATATGTTCTAGACATAGAGTGATCTGACGATTCAACTTCTCTTAGAACATACCTACCATTGATCCGTGGCTTAACACCCGATTGGTCCATGATCTCTATTTAAAGAGCATGGAGGGTTCTTGGCTAGTTGATTGATTATGAGAAGCTCATGTAAATTTCTTTATTTTGCATAATAAATTGCTCCAAGTAGCTATTTGGCTGGGGCCATGGACTGTTTCCCTCTCGAGGGTTTTAACCACGTGACAAACATCGGTGTGTTGATCTGTGATATATTTGTGTAAAGCGGTTGCTCAAGGTGTTTAATCTTTTGGGAGTACCCTGTATAGCCGAACATGGTATCAGAGCATTTATGAGGAGCCGTTTTCGGTTTTGATCAAGACCTGGAACCGGTGTTACCGAAACTTTGAAAGGGCTTTTGAGTTTGGATTTTTTGTGCATTTGTGGCCTATGGGAGCTATTCCATTGCGTACGGAGCATTGTTTACATTGCGAAATAGTTTTCGTTTCAGCGAAAACTGTTTCCGTTTGTTCCAGAAACACCCATTTCGGCAAATCTGAAGGTATAATGTTACAGTGACAGATTTGTTTTTTTTTAAATCTCTCATATTTTATTAGTTTTATTATTAGATCTTTACTGTTTTAGTCTTGGACTATTTCTTTCCTTGGCTGCATATGCTCTTTGCCGTGCACCTTGCGTGATCGCGGCAAATCAGAAACAGTAAGGGAAAGTTTTTTTTTCTTGTCTTCTCGGCTACGTATGCTCTTTGCCGTGCACCTTGTGCGATCACGACAAATCAGAAACGATAAGAAACGTTGAAAAATGAGACTTTCCGGGTAAGCTAACCAAGATCTAACCGCATTGTGTGGAACAAGTTTTTTTTTGTTTTTGTTTTTTTTTGTTTTTTGTGATTTGCATGAAAAAATGGAAGCACGGAGAACGAGAGAGAATATATATATATATATATATATATAAAGCTCCATTCCTCTTTCTATTTTTTTACATACTTTTTAAATTTAGCTCACTTGGTCCAAAGTTGCTTTATTCCTTGATAGGTCTTGAGTTCAAGTCTTATTAAGTTACTTTTTAATGCATGCAATTTCTATTTTCAAGTTACTTTATTGTAAAAGTGCATCTCACATAAATAAAATAAAATAAAAAATGAGCCACTTAAGTCTTTTAATTTATTGTCGCAATATTTAAAAGTAACATTATTGTAAAAGTGAACATCACTTATTCTATAATAGTGATTCACTTAAAATTAGCTTTATTGTAAAATGCTTGTCAAAGGTTGATCTTGGGAAGAGGGGGGTTCTTTTTTTTTAGTTGGTCAAGTTAATATCTGCCACGTCACTATTGGGGACCTTTTCAACATTTTCTTTGAATAAACATAACTTCATCATCCAGATTCAGTTTTTAGTGTCATTTTTTTTAAAGCCGCATATTGTTTTGAGCTCTTTGCATCCAGACAGTTAGTTTTTATTCTTTCAGCCATTATTTTACAGTATGGCCGCCCCTTGTGATATTATACTTGCAAGTTCTAACTATTTCTCATGAAAATCTCGTATGGAGGATGTTCTGCGAAGTATAGGACTTTTCAAGATAACCTTAGGGAAAGAAACAAAACCCACTGATAATGATAAGAAAATTAAATGAGCAAATAGATGTGATGAAGCTCATGGATTTATTGGGATGTCAATATCTATTGATTTGCGATTCCACATATTTGGAATTGATGAACCTGATATAGCTTGGGAAAAGTTGGAATCTGTGTTTAGTAAACACAATGAAATTCAGGGTCATCAACTTGAAAATGAGTTGATTTCCTTGAATTCAAATGATTTTTCATGCATTCAAGACTATTTATCTAAGTATAAAACTCTTAGACTCTTATGTGCAGAATGCAAGATTAAGAAAGAATACAAACAATGTATTTATCATATTCTTTCCAAACTTGGACTTGCATATTCTGTTTTTGTATCTACATTCTACTCCATGAAAGAATCCTTGACTGCAACTAGCTATCAAGAGCCTAGTCTTGAATCCTTTTGTGATTCCTTAATTAGAGAGCAAGATAAGCTCATTCATCTTGGAATAATTAACAATGCGGATACATCTGGGAATGCCTTATTGTCCCAATAGAAAGAAAAGTCCAAGCCTCCCAAGAAACAAATTTTTTGCAATAATAAGCCAAACAACAAGGGTCCCAAACCCTCTCAGTCAGCTCCTTCTTTAAAAAATGACAAAGGATCCAAGCCAAAAGGAAAGAAGACTGAGCGTCATTGCAATTTTTGTGGTAAAGATAATCATGATGAATCTAAGTGTTTTAAGAAGATGGCAGCCTTGGAAGCAGCAATGAAGAAGCACTACATCAGCATAGATTCGTCCTTAGAATCTACCTCTCATGGACATGCACTTTGTGCTTCTGGTTACTCTTATACTGCATCTTCTTCTTATACTTCAATTGAATGTCTTATTAATTCTTGAGCATCTTATCATATGGCTAAGGATCAAGCCATCTTTTCTACTATGCATGAATGTAACACCGAACAAATATTTGTTGGTGATGATAGATCTCTAAGTGTTATAGGATCTGGAACAATTCTAGTAGAAAATGGTCATTTCAGTGATGTACTATGTGTTACAAAAATTTCCTGCAATTTGTTATCAGTCTATCAAATTACTCATTCGGATGAAGGAAAAACTGTGATGTTTACACCTCACCAAGTTGTAATCAAGGATTTTAAAAATCCTCAAAATGTTCTTGCTACTGAAACTGTTGATGATATTACCAGGTTGTACAAATTTAACAACTTTGGGTCATCACCTTTTCCTTCAATTTTTGTTGCTCATAGTGATAACTTGAGCAAAATTTGGCATGAGCGATTTGGTCACTTAAATGTTTGCTCATTGCAACAACTATGTAAAAACAATATGGCGACTGGTCTTCCGATGGTATCTTGCAAGGATGGTGTTTGTTTCGGTTGTGTACTCAGAAAACATCATCGAGAAAGTTTTGACAAACGTGCTTCTTGGCACGCCTCGGTTCCCTTAGAGCTTGTGCATAGTGACTTCTGTGGCCCTCTTCCATCAGCATCCTTTTCTGGTTTTAAATATTTCTTAACTTTCATTGATGACTACTCCAGACGCACTTGGGTTTACTTCCTAAAACTTAAGAGCGAAGTATTTAACATGTTCATGGCTTATAAGGCCCTTGTTGAAAACAATATGGTCTTCAAATTATTAAGTTAAGATCTGACAATGGAGGAGAATATATTAACAACAAGTTCACTACTTTCTGCGCTGAACAAGGAATCCAACAACAACACACTGTTTCATATACACCACAACAAAATGGTGTAGCTGAAAGGAAGAAGCACACTTTAAAAGAAATGGCTAATTGTATGATCCAATCTAAGGGACTAAGTCTTCAATATTGGGCTGATGCCATAAATTATGTAAATTACATAGTTAATCGCACACCCACTAAAGTTTTACAAGGTATAACATCGGAAGAAGCATGGAGTAAAATTAAACCAGATGTAAGTCACTTTTGTGTGTTTGGTTGTGAAGCATGGGCTCACATTCCGGATGAAAAACAGAAAGCATTGCAACCTAAAAGTGAAAAGTGCATATTTGTTGGATATTCAGAAGATGTAAAAGGTTATAGACTTCTTCAGCCACATTCTCATGATATAATCATTAGAAGAGATGTTAAATTTAATGAAAATCTCTTGGCCTACGAGCCTAACTTGCAGGGTGTGCCATCTTTGGCCTGCAAGATTGATTCGGCGATTGTGCCTGGTTCTTCTTCTTCCAACTTCCTTTACAGGTTTCCAACTCCAGTTTTTGATGATGACAGTGAGGATGAAAATCCACCTCTGCCTGCTCATGTTCCTCCAATTGCACCAGCACCAATGCTTCCTCGATGGGTCCGTTCAACATGTGAAACAGCTGGTGATCTTGCCGGTGATCCTAGAGATCAATGTCAAACACATTCTAAGTTTCAGCAAGCCTCTTATCTTTTGGCTCAAGTTTTCGACAATCATGACCTAGAAACTTTTGCAGAAGCTTCAGAAAATCTAGATTGGGATGTAGCTATGGATGAAGAATATCGTTCCTTAATGGTGAATGATACTTGGTTTCTTGTTCCTCTTCCAAAAAGAAGAAAACTTGTCAGATGTAAATGGGTCTACAGAACTAAGTATGCATCAGATCGAAGTGTTGCAAGACTAAGTATGCATCAGATGGAAGTGTTGCAAGACTTAAGGCAAGGTTAGTTGCCAATTTTTTTTCCCAAGTTGAAGGGATTGACTACAATGAAACGTTTGCTCCTGTCGCAAAAATGAATTCCATCCATCTTGCTCTTTCCCTTACAGCCTTACATAATTGGGAAGTCCATCAAATGGATGTCAAGTCTGCCTTTTTACATAGTGATTTACAGGAGGAAATTTACATGGAACAACCTCCTGGATATGTTCAGGATAACTCTAGCCTTGTCTGTCTCCTTAAGAAATCCTTATATGGCCTTAAGCAAGCTCCTAGATCTTGGTATGCCAAAATGGATAGCTTTCTCCTTGACACTGGTTTTTCTAGATGCCATTCTGACACCAATGTCTATACCAAGAAAGTAGGAAACCATCTCATCATACTTGTTCTTTATGTTGATGATCTTATCCTTACTAGTAATGACCCTAAACTTATAACCCATGTGAAATCCAGTCTTAAGCAAAATTTTGAAATGTCAGACTTAGGACATTTGCATTATTTTCTTAGTCTCCAAGTCTTGCAAACCAAAGAAGGAATCTTTCTTTCCCAGTCTAAGTATGCTTGTGACCTTCTTCGTCGCTTCCACATGGAATATTGTAAACCATCCCCTTCTTCCTTCTAGTCTGGAGTCAAACTTTATGCCAATTGTACTTCCCTTGAAGTAGATGCCACCTTGTATCGTCAGCTTATTGGTAGTCTTTTATACTTGACTCATTCCCGTCCTAACCTTTCCTTTATCGTTGGTCGTGTTTCCCGTTATATGCAAACTCCTCATGAAAGTCACTAGAAAGAAGCAAAAAAAATACTTCGATATAGTCGAGGTACAATTCAGTTTGGGATTCATTACAGTATAGGGGGGACACCTTTGTTGGATGGTTTCACTGATTCAGATTGGGCCGACGATCTTGATGATCGAAAGTCTACTGCAGGTTATGTTTTCAGTCTGGGATCAAGACCTATCACTTGGGCTTGTAAGAAACAACAAGCTCTTGCTCTTTCTTCAGCAGAAGCAGAATATTGAGCTGCTGTTAATGCCAGTCAAGAAGCCTTATGCCTTTGACAGATCCTTTCAGAGTTTGGATTCGAACAACAACAACCTACTCCACTTTGGTGCAACAATCAAAGTTCCATCAAGGTTGCCAAAGATCTAGTTCTACATCAGCGCATCAAACACATTGAGCTACACATGCACTTCTTCAGAAATCTTTTTCATGATCATGTTATTGAAGTGCTCTATTGCCCTACAGATGATCAAGTTGCAGACATCTTCACCAAGTCTCTTACAGAAGCGAAGTTTTCTAAACTTCGGTCTATGTTAGGAGTTCAGGAATGTGTCCTTAAGGGGGGATAGGCTCTAATGCCTCCTTCCTTCTCCTAATAGTGTCACTTTTGTAAGTCCTTCAATCCTATCCCAAGTTGTTCTTAAGGGGGGATATTAAGATATTTAGACACTTAGGAGTTAGTTAAGATCAACTTGTGTAATATATCCGTTAAGTAAAAGGGTGTTTCTTTAGTATGCATTTGTAAATATTCTAATCCGACGGTCACGATATGTTCTAGACATAGAGTGATCCGACGGTTCAACTTTTCTTAGATTATACCTACCATTGATCCATGGCTTAACACCCAATTGGTCCATGATCTCTATTTAAAGAGCATGGAGGGTCCTTGGCTAGTTGATCGATTATGAGAAGCTCATGTAAATTTCTTTCTTTTGCATAATAAATTGTTCCAAGTAGCTATTTGGCTGGGGCCGTGGACTGTTTACCTCTCGAGGGTTTCAACCACGTGACAAACATCGGTGTGTTTATATGTGATCTATTTGTGTGAAGCAGTTGCTCAAGGTGTTCGGTCTTTTGGGAGTACCCTGTATACTCAAACATTTAGCATACTTAGCTAGTGAATGAAAGAACTGAATATTTTCTAGTGCATCAGTGTCACTTGCACTATTATAATTTCCCTTTATATGGAATTCTTTTGTATTAATGCCATTGGATACCCAATGCACAACATGTCATATTCTTGAATCAATGACTAAGGATTAAAGAATGCCTTTTGATCTTGACAAGGTTATATTATGCATTCTAACTCCTATTTTTTATTCAAAACTCTCATAGATCAATTTTAACCTTAACTCTATTAGGTATCTAGATCTTTGCAATTGGTTAAGTTTATCTATTTCTGAGTTTAAAGGCTTGAAAATCAAATGGATATTTGTTAATAGACACAATGACATTCCTTTTCAGATAAGTTTACATCATTTCAAAAAAGGAGCTACTATTACAGTTATGGATGGAAGAGATTTTAAATTTTCATTGAATGTGACATACCATGATTAAATGGAACTTTGTTAGTCATTATAATGATAGTTTGCATGTATGGTTAGGTATGCTTATCTTAGTCTTGGTCAGGTATGCTTCTCCCGATCTTGGTCAAAGAGAGATTTGAACTTTTCATTGTTTAACCTTGGAACTTTTAAATACTCACAAGTTGCGTCTGAACTTTTTTAATCATATTAGAACTTTAAGAGCTCAGAGTTCAAATGACTTTTTTTAATCACATATGAGTTTAAATAGTTCTATATTGAACTTTAAAAGGTTAGAATTTAAATGAATCTATGTTGATAGCTATAATAGCATGACATCTTATTGTGAGATCTCTGGTGCTATCATGTATCTGTATGGAGTGTTTCAGAAGTGATCAAAATGGTCGAATACTCTTCACCTTTTGGATGAAAGGAAATAAAATAAGTTGTAGAAATTTTCTATGTTAAACCTATAAATACTTTATTATTTATTATTTTTTATTTTTTAAGTCTGCTTTCTATGTCATGTCCCCAATTAAATAATTTCCTAATAAGACAACTTACAAATATTGTTCCACCAACCTACTAGTTCCCTAGGTTAAGATGAAGACATAAATTTTGTAATAAGGGGATATGGGACCCAAAAGAACTTTATTTTATGATATTCAAATTTAAATGGGTGACATAAATGATACATGCTAATAAAATAAGGTGGCATGGGTTCATGGAGACATTTGGAAGCTTGCAGAGCCTTTGGATGACTAGATTCCCCACACAATTGGCATGATCTTCATCCAAATTCAAACACATGGGTAATGTAATGCTATTGTAGGGTTATGTGGTGTCAAATAGCATATAATGAGCCAAGGAATTCAAATTACTAAAGGAGGGTAACTCCCATGGAAGAGGAAGAGACTAGAAGACAACGTGTGCCACTTGGAAGGAGATTCCATGCACTCTATGACGCCAAATGATGAAATATTCTTAACAAGTATGACAAATTTAGACTTGATTGTAGAAATATGACAAATCTGAAATGACCTGGATAAAAATATCCACCAAGAGGTATAATTTTGTATTTAGAGGAAAACATTCGAATTGGGGAAATAATTGGAGCATGAAGAGGAAGACAAGTGCCGTGAGAGTTACTAAACCACTAAGATGAGTTGGAGGAAGCCCATGGAGGGAAATTCGACCTGAGGAGGCTTCATGAAGTTAATAAAAGGATTTCATGAGGAATAAAAATATATTTTGATCATTTTTAATTGGCCTTTGGCATTTTGGAGATATTTTTCTTGTCCATTGCACGGTGAGTGTTCACTCTCCCTGCTTGTGAACCAATTTCGAGGGAGTTGGATTCTTTTCCAAGTTGGTTGATGGAGAGCCATTCAGAAATATCATTGGATCTGAATGAATTTTTTTTATTTTTAGGTTTAATGTCCGTACAATCAAATTCTCATCTATCTCCCTATTCTCTCATTCCTTCTTCTCTATTCCCCCACACTCTCATGTTGATGGCGCAGTTGTTGGAGTGGTGCTTTCACTTTGATGAGGATATTTGATTCCCAAGATTGGTTATATGATGTATGGATCGGTACTCTTATTTACATATTCTCTATAAGTTTAAATATCAGAAATCCATGTATGAAAGGCTTGCATTTCCATGCTCTTGAATGACTAGTTTTCGTGTATTTGGATTCCAGTTTGGAAAGAGTTGTATATCAAATTTGTATAAGTAATTTTATCTGAGTTTGATGATGATGAGGAATCCATAAATTATATATAACTCTGTAATTTAATTACCATATTATCTGTATCTGGAAATCCGAGAAAATCCACTGTGAAAGGCTTGCATTCCCATGCTCTTGAATGACTAGTTTTCATGTATTTGGCTTCCATTTTGGAAAGAGTTGTATATCAGATTTGTATGAGGAGTTTTATATGATTTTTATGATTACGGGGAAGAAATAAATGATGTATAACTCTATAATTTCATGACCATATTCTCTGTAGCTCTAAATCCAAGAAACTCCAGTGAGAAAGGTTTGCATTCCCATGCTTTTGAGTCACTGGTTTTAATGTAATTTCCTTCAAGCTTGATATAAATTATACCAGATTTGTATGAGAGGTTTTATATGATGATTAATGTAATTGGGGAAGCCATTTGAATTATGTTTATGGTATTTATATGTCATGCCATTATCTGAACCATTCAACCTACTTTTCATGAGTCAAAATTGAGCTATTCATACCATTTCCCCTTAAGCAAATTCAATCAAAGTCACCATATAGATGTTGTGGCTCATAACCAGTTTTAAAAGCTTAATAAAATGAATAATGACAGAAATTTATTCCTTATATTCATACCCATACTCTTTTCTTAAAATTTAGAGGGTCGTACTGCATTTGGAGAGAAAAAATTATCATCTACCCTTGGGGGTTTTAACACCGATTTTCCTAGTATTTTTTCCTTCTTTCCCTAGGGTCAAAGTCAAGTTTCAGAAGAATTTTGAAAGTGTATTAGAATTCATAATATTAATTATTATTCCCTAATACAACTTAATCTCTTCCATACATAATTTAAAGTCATTTGGGTGTATTTGGGTCAACTTCGGTAAAAACTAGAATTTGGCCAAAGTTGTGCAAACTAGAGTAACATGTCAAAATGAATTTCTGATTCAAAAATTGAGTGTTTGATGTCTTTTAGTATGTTTTAAATCCCATAGGATACCTCCATAAAAGTTTTGGAAAGGTTCGGTGGTGTTTGGGACTAAACCAAGAAGGACTAGTTGACCACATTTTCCTAGTAAGTTTTCACTTTCTCTCATTAAACCCAAACAAGGTTGTAGAGGTATGAAGTAAGATAAAAAGTGTACATAAACCACCTTGTTATGTTTTAAGACACCATACCATTTCATTTCAAATTCAAGACCATTTGGTGAAAGTTGGAACCCTCTAGAGTCATGACTAGTTAAGCTCGAACTTTGCTCAAATTGAACTTTTCTCCAAAATTCTAAGAAGGGACATTACATTTTGTTAGTAAACTTAGATTTACTTCGGAGAAAATTCTATTTACTTTTATTCAAACATAGTTTCAATTTTCTTACACTTTTCTTGAGTTTTCCAGAACTTTTGAATACATACAATGGTAAATATGGTTAACCTTCTATTATGCATTTACTTGCAACACCTCTGAAGGTAGATTATAACCACTATCATCCCTAAAACTGTCACAATCCCACATTATAATGGGTGCAACAATATATTACACCTATTATCATGTTAAAAGGAAAACTCTTTAACCTTTTGTAAATTTTATTGAACTCTCTTAATTTGATGAAGACAAGAAAACTCCCTTCAATTTCGTTCCCATGCCCATGAGTTAGTTACATGTTTAATCAAATGAAAATGGTGGTGTGATTCAAAATTTAATAATAAAATGAACATGGAGGTTTGATTCAAAATTTAATGATAAAATGAAAATGGTAGTGTAATTCAAAATTTAATAAAAACTTGGATTAAATCCTTTTATGTTGGTTTCTAGTAGTAGCTTCTTACAGAGTTAGAAATATCTAGAAAAAACTCTGACAACTTCTTGATAAATGGGTTCCTCATTAAACAACATGAATATATACCAAAATCAGAATTCTAATGTGGATTTTGTTCCCCTCCAGTTTCCAAAGGAATCTCTAATAGAAACGCCCCTCACGTGTGATCGCTGGTACATCTTTCTTAAAAATGAAATGTCATTCCTAGACAATTGAATAGATAAGTCTTACTCCAATATAAAAGATGAAAATTATTTTTCACACCTCTTATTGGGAATGGGTTATAATGAAAATTTGTATGAAACCTTCAAATTGAGTCCTATTTCTTTATTTGGAAGGTGTTTTAATAATTTTTTTCAAGTTTAGTTGCGGTTCAATTGTAGCTATGTGGCACTTCAGATTTGATCGTCAATCTATTTATGCTTGGGAGTCCCCAAAATGACATGTCATATGAGTGACATCTCCTATGAATCCAAACTAGTTTGTATTATAAGAAAGTCAATCATGGGAATCAAAACAATGCCTTCTTTGGCCTTAATTTGTGAATAAATCCATTCTTCAATGACATATTCAACGAAACTTATTTAACTGTGGGAGTTCTCGGTTCTCCCAAGGGAAGTGCAGGAGGGACACCCAATCTCTCTACAGTTTGGACATACCCATTGGAATGTTTATTCTCTATGTTTGAATATTTATCTTACTGAAGGACTTGGTATCATCCTGGGCTCCATGTGATCGTGAAGTAGCCCTGGAGGAAAATTCACTATAAACAAAGACAAGTGGATTAGGGCACATCTGCGAATGGGGTTAGGACATGTATGCAAATGGAATTAGGACACGTCTCCCATGATGTGTCATGTCTATTGTAGATTTACAACATTGGATTAAGACACATCTCTCTTGATGTTGCATGAAATGTATTTATAGTGAGGGTTTTTTAGTCCTATGTTTAGTTCATTGATTTTTATGCCCAGGGTTTGTGGGTCCAGTCTCGTGTTCAACTCGTTTCTTCATAGTTGGTTTCTTATTTTTTCTACACCTGATTGAATTGATGAAGAAGATGGTCATGGCAATCAAATCTGTCTTGGGAAGTATAATGGCTCCTTATCACTTCTGGCACTTGGAGGGTTAGAGATTCAAGGTCTTCTTTGATTATTTGTTGCTGGAGGTTGTTGGCAGGGAGAATGACCCCACCATCATTTTCATGTAATCCTCCTTGTCATGCCATCTGCACAAAAGGACTTGCATTCAATCGCTCAACAACCACCTCACCGAGCCTGTAGGGTTTTCTAGTCCTGGTCCTGTGTTCACCTTGTTGATTTTTGCGCCTAGGGTTTGTTGGTTTAGTCCTATGTTCATCTAATTTCCAATTTGTGCAATAAACACATTCATATCTGACCTATGATTTGTTGATATTGAACCAAAATTATGAATGGGAACTCTATGAAATCGACAAAAGAAAAATTGGGATTTGGAAATGTAACCCTTATATCTTATCCATCCTCACTAGGAAGTAGTAAACAAATAAATCGAATTTGCTTGTAGAATTTTTTCCCAATGATCCATGCTTCATCTGTTACTCATGGATTCAATTCAAAATACTTGTGAGTAATCAAAGAAAGATTAATTGAAACAAATATTTTGTTTACAAAACAGGAAATTACCCCAACTATTGAATAATCTATTAGAGTTGAATGGGATCCCTAAATAGTTGGTTCCATGGGGTAGAGTACTATAATTCAACTTGTGCATTTTTTTTTCATATGTGGATCCTTGAACCACATAATTCAAAGATTAGATGAACATAATGTGGCACATCCTTGACCATTACACTATGGAGATTTACCTATAGTCCCAGGTTATAATTGTAATGTGAGGGTTTGATACTATTGTTATAGTATTATTTGCTGTATCTTTCCTTCAATTATTTAAACCTGTCTTGATTACTTAAATTTGGATTTCAATTTTCTTGAATTATTTGTTGTTGATGTTGTAGTAGTTAGTAATTATCTCTTCAAAGGTTGTTGAGGGTTAACCACTCTTCCCACAGGAACAACCTTGAGGCATAAAGAAGACTCTTGGATCCCTTAGCATAGCTTAGTGACAACATCCTACCATTTCTAAGTAATTTCAATTTCCCTCCTTAATTTCAATTCCTAAGTAATTTCCATTCACCTTCAATTTCAATTCCTAAGTAATTTCAATTCACCTTCAATTTCAATTCCTAAGTAATTTCAATTCACCTTCAATTTCAATTCCTAAGTAATTTCAATTCACCTTCAATTTCGATGGTATGTCTCTTTTACATATTATCAAAGTTTTTAACTAAAATTGACAAATGCTTAATTTTATTTTTTAATATATGTTTTAATTTGGTAATGTTTTATGTAATATATATTCTTCATTTTCTTTGAAAATATTATAATTTGTTGTTTAGTCCAGTGTTACATAGTTGTATGCTCTCCTTTTCTGCCAGTCTTACAAATTATATTTACAGAGGTCTTAAGTTTGCTATTTTATTTTAGGGAAGCCAAGTTTTAAAGATTCCATACCTTCCTATGCTCATGTAAGTTTAGAACCTACCCTTTGCAGTCTCAGGCAAGTACCTTAGGACTCTCTACATGTGAATATTGGCAATAATAACTCCACAATCTCTATCAAGGGCCACTCATCTCGGCTTTGTGAAAGGTTGATTATAACTTACCTTTGCCACACATTACTAGAAACCTAAGAAGGAAATTAGTTTATTGTTATGTTCCCCCATTCTCATTACCATGCTTCTTTGGACACTATATTAGCACATTACTAATCAATTTGCATAACATGTTGATGTATTTGTAACTTCGAAAGATATTCTGATGTATATTATCATTGTATGTTGTTGTACCCCCACCGGATATGTGTTTACCTCCTTTTGTTATGTCGATATTGTGTATGGAACTTGAGGTAAAACCTCCATTGTAAGTCGGGGCAATATTCCCCAGTGTAACATCATATAATGTGTATTTTGAGCCTCTCTAGGAGAAGTTAGACCTATTAGGGTAATAGGTAGGACCCAATAATGTAATAGGTTAGTCACTTGATTATTATAAATATGGAGGCGCCCTCCCTCATTTATACAAATCTCACACTCACTCAAGTTCTCATCAGAGATAGAGAGAGATAAGGAGGAGAGATAGATAGCCGTTGGAGACTTCTTATTACAGGGATTGATCATCTTATGACATAGTCTTTGTGACTGTACTACTCCGAGGATGTTTGCGGGGTTTTCTCCTTTATGGTTTCCCCGGTGAAAATATTTGTGTCTTGTGTATCTGTTATACCTTATGCATATTTCTATACTTGTTATTCTTTCAGAAAAAGATCCTAACTAAGCTAACAAGATATAAGAAAAAATATCATGGTATCAGAGCCTCTTTGAAAGAAGGCACTATGTAGCAACAAAAACTAGGGATTTCTAGTTCAAGGTCTTCTCTCAATAAATCATCAAGAAAACAGGGCTAGGATAACTCGCCTAAGTAGGGCACATATTTTGGTGGAAGCAGTTTCATATTTGAAGAAGTTTCAATTTTGACCTTGTCACTAGTGCTGGGAGAAACTAGCGCACTAAGTTTCAGAGGCTTCCCACCTTAGTCTTCAGGAAAGGAACCTGCTGAGAAAATCACCTCAAGGAGCCGCATCTTTTCGTCCAAACAAAATTTCCAAACTCCAATTTTGGAAAATTAGGGATTCTCTGAAAAACCTAGGTAATCCAGCTCTGGAACCAGGTCAGACACCTCAAATTGGTAACATAAAAATATTTGCTATTTTCATTGGAGGTTATCGTTTAAAAATATGACCCACCATACTCAACTTGAAGACAAGCTTGGAGGGTCTGATAACTTCTGAGCATGGAAGTACATAATCTCCGTGATCCTTGAAGATAATGATTTGGGTCAATACATCACTAGGGAGGTTCTAGAACTGGAGAGAGATGAGGCTAAGGATTCTCAGAATAAGAACTTGGCTAAGACCGAGAGAATCATTGCATATTCTATTAAGGATCACCTCATCCCCCATGTCTCATCATTCAAGACACTGAAGGAAGTATATGATGCTTTGACAAAGATGTTTGAGGGAAAGAACATCAACCAGAAGATGACTTTGAGGAACCTATTGAAGAATGTGAAGATACAAAAGTTGAAGACTATACAGTGTTTTTTTTTTCAATGTGGTTCACGCGTCGGCTTGACCGACGGGCTACGTCCATGGAAATAAATCAGGCGGGCCCACCCGAAGGGGCCTCACACCTTCGGCACACTTCATGCCTAACCCCAATAGCGTCAATGAGGATTGAACTCGTGACCTCTATACTGAGAGGCCTAGCGACGGGTGCTCAACCAATTGAGCTAACTCTTGGGGCTAAGACTATACAGTGTTATTTCACAAGGGTTGGTCAAATCAAAGAACAACTTGAAGCAATTGAAGAATGTCGAAGAAGGAGAAATTGTGATGACTACCTTGAATGGTATCCATAGATCATGGGATTAATTCATTCAAGGAATCTGTGCAAGAAGGAGGTTGATATCTTTCAGCAGAATCCGAGAAGAATGCACACAATAAGAATCTCAACTCGTAACAAGAGAAGAGAAGACGGGAGAAATTGAAGATGAAGATCTCACAGTTCACACTAGCAAGAACTACAAGAAGAATAGATAAGGATGAGTCAGATGAAGAGTATGTGCTAATCTCAACACTTATGGGAACTATATCACATGGAAGAAATGATTGGCTTGTGGATAGTGGGGAATCCAAACACATGAGGGGATACAAAGAATCATTCGTCAATATGTCTGAGCATGAGTCACCTCTCAAGGTGAAACTTGGGAATGGTTATCAATACCCCATAAAAGGGAGTGGAGTAGATTCATACAAGCTAGACTCCGGGAAATATTTAAATATGAAGGATGTGATATATGTTCTAGGATTAAAGAAGAATCTTCTCTCCATCTCTGCACTAGA
The DNA here is from genome assembly GCA_001517045.1 of Pseudotsuga menziesii. Taxonomy (NCBI): domain Eukaryota; kingdom Viridiplantae; phylum Streptophyta; class Pinopsida; order Pinales; family Pinaceae; genus Pseudotsuga; species Pseudotsuga menziesii. The sequence goes on along the minus strand of LPNX010747305.1, from coordinate 85,022 downwards.
TGCAAAGGGACTGAGAGTTTCGTTTGTCAATGGCCAAGTTGTAATGTGGCCAAAAGGAAAGATAATAGATGATGCAACAATGATTGGAGAAGAATAAGGTGGCTTGTACAAACTAAAGGGACAACCTGAACAAGATTTGGTTCTTGAGTCGATAGAACCAAGTAAACTATAGCACTGAAGGCTTACGCATGTGCACTACAAAGCACTACCGATGTCAAGCAAAGCAGTATAAGGAATTACAGAGATCCAGGAAAAGCATGAAGGCATTTGCATAGGATGTGCACAAGGAAAGAATGTGAAAAAGACATTTACTATTAGTGAAAGCAAGGCTAAAGGAATATTGGAGATAGTACAGTTGGATGTATGTGGACCCATGTCTTCTAGATAACTAAGAGGGTATGTGTCCTATGTTTCCTTTATAGATGATTTCTCATGTAATACTTGGATATATTTCTTGAAAGGGAAAAATGAAGTATTCAGTAAGTACAAGGAATATAAATCCTTAGTCGATAATCAAATTAAGAGGAAGATCAAGAATCTACGGTTAGAAAATGGCGAAGAATTCACCTCAAAATAATTCAAGGAACTCTGTAGAGAGTCTGGGATTAAGAGGTAGTTGAGCACTTCATATAATCCTTAGCATAATGGGGTTGCGTAACAAAATAACCGAGGCATAATATAAGAAGCAAAAGCAATGCTACATGACCAAGATCTTCATATGCCCCTTTAGAAGGAAGAGACAATAACGATTGTGTATGTACAGAACTGTACTCCTCATCGAGTACTTGACAACAAAAATTCGGAAGAGGATTTCTCAGGAAATAAACCAGAAGTCATCCATCCTAGAATATTTGTCTTCCTGGTGTACATACATATCCCAAAGGAGAAGAGTACCAATATCGATATTTCTGGGAGGAAGGGTATATTTGTGGGATATAGTGATACATCAAAAGCCTACGTAATATACTTCCTAGGATTCAAGAATATCGACATCAGCAGAGATGTAACCTTTGATGAAGACTCGACATACTTCATATCTAGGAAGCTACCTACTCAATAGGTTGAGGAACCTAAAGAAACGAGATTTCAAGATATGAAAATTGGAGAATCAATTCCAGAAGACCATGAAATATCATGAGATGGCACAAACACAAGAACTGGTAGAGACTCTTCTTGGGGAGGACTCCCACAAGAGGAAACAAACAAGGGAATGTGAGCTCATACAAGAAGCAGAAAGGTATGGAGATCTAGAAGGAATGCATAGAGAAAGGAAAAGGCTAAATCCTTACAACAACTATGTGGCCCCGCTAAGTGACATCATTGAAAAGGCACCTTCCACTTGTGAAGAGGCTTCAGAAAATAAATAATGGAAGGATGACATGACTGAGGAGTATCAGCTGATTATAAAGAATGATGTCTGGGATATAGTTCCAAGACCAGAAAAGAAGTTTGTCATGAATTTAAAGTGGATCTATAATATCAAGCATATTGTAGATGGTAGTATTGAGAAGTACAAGGAAAGATTCGTAGCACGAGGCTCTCACAAAAAGAAGGCATATAATGCGAGGATAAATTTGCACCTGTGGCGAGGTACACTTCCATTAGGACCATAATTTCTTTAGATACAATTATGAAATGGAATATACACTAGATGGATGTAAAGACAATATTCTTGAATGGTGTAGTCGAGGAGGAAGTGTACATGGAACAACCACTGGGATTCAAGACACATAATAGACAAAATCATGTGTGAAAATTGAAAAAGGCCTTGTACATATTGAAATAGGTACCGAGGACATGGTATAAAAGGATGGATAGCTTCCTGATGAGCCAAGGATTTACCAAGAGTAAAGTGAATTCCAACCTTTAATTCAAGGTTGAAGGTAGAATACCAGTGATTCTCCTGCTATATGTCGATGACTTGTTTATGACAGGTGAGGATGAAATCATTATAGATGCAAGGAGGAGACTTGCTACAAAGTTTGAGATGAAATACATAGGGATGATGCACTATATTAGCATTGGAAATTTACCAAAGGTTGTGAAGGCTCGTTCCCAGGTAACAACAGAACCACTTTAGGAAAGGGAGCTGGCTTCTCCAATTCTAGTGAGGGATCTCTCGTAGATTTAAAACAAGGCTAGATATATTGTCACAAACTAAATATTAGGAAAGAATATAAAATATTGGTGGTTGGAAATTAAACAGAGATATATTGGGCTTGGAGTAAAAAATACCAAGGATACAGGGCGATCTGCACAAGATAATGATCACAGGAGCGAGGTAGTGCCTCGATCACGGTCATTATATTTTGGGTCTGGTGGTATAGGTAGAAAGAGGACAATCCACTAGTGCAGAGCACCGCAGGGATGAATTCCATGCTAGATTTGGGAGAAATATTTGGTGAATACCAGATACAATGGTAGGAGCATATGATTATGAATTCCTAGCCATTATATACTAATTTTATGATATGAAGAATAACACAATGTAAAAGACAACATGAGGGACATGCACATGAAAGGAAAGGAAGTTATAGACTGCAATTGAGAGACACACAAGAATTCCTGTAAATGCATATATCCAGCATATACCTCTAAAACTTGTATTAATTCAAAAGGAAACACAACAATATCGTAATTTCGAAAAAAACCAATCCCTTCTCCTTCTGTGAGGAGGTAAATTTATAATGTCTTGGAGCTCCTAAACCGACCTTAGAATCAAAATTAGTTACAAACTAAATAACAACTTCTAACAAACTCGAATGTGGCATATACACCATGATTTACATAAGACAGAAATAAACTGCAGACTATTGAAAAAAATAGGCTAAAAATCCTTTTTCTGTGTATCTCAGCTGGCGACAGTTGTACAAAATCTGAGAGAGGTGACTGCAAATAGGTATGTCTTGTGGAAAACTCTTTATGCTATCTTCCTTGATATCTTTAAGGATGTATCTTTAATTTGTTTGATCCATACAATTGAATTGATTTCCATAGATCAGGACCAGGTAAAGTTGCAACAGCCATGTCCTGTGCTAGTACTTTGAGCTCCATATTCTCTGTGTATGAGAAATCAGGTACTATAGCACAGGTGGATTTAAAATAAAATAATAATTCAAATTATCTAGCCAATTTATCAAACACAATGGGGCCCAACAAGGGGTGCTGCATATCCCCAAATTTGCTGTGGTCATCCCTTCGAAGGACTAATCTCTCCAGATACTCTTCCTGAGTCAACAAGGGTCCCTTTTCTTCCCAAAAGAAAGGAATCCCCCTGCTTACCAATGGTTTAAATAACTCAAACACCTCTTTGACTTTGTGATCTATGATATCAATCTTGGCATGTATAGTGTCCAACATCCTATGTTTTCTAACCACTTTTCTAGCTCCAGAAATAACAACAACTTTGTTTTGGACACCATACCTGCTAGTTTGTTCTTTTGATAAGTTTCTTGGAAAATAGACAGCATTTTGAGCTACCCCCACTAATCTCTTATGCAATTATCCCTTTACTATCCAAACCTTTTTCTTGGCCATTTCCAAGGCATCCTCCTGATTTGGAATGAAATCCAAATAAGGTCTAAACTTGTCAAATTATGAAATGATTTTATCCTAGATCAAATGCCAGCATCCCTGCAGGGTCATTGGGCCAATAACTTACTTGTTTAACTTGGAATTTTGATCTAGCAATTCCTGACATATTTTTGTTAACTTCTTCTTTTGTTCTTCCTTTTTCGAAGCCATGTCTTCTAAATTCTTATTTTTGCGATTTAACCCTATACGATCTACATCCCTTAGCTTTACCTGTGATGTGAATTTAGACAAGGAGGTGGTGTATGTCTCCACATTGGGCATAGTGGCTGGAATTTCCACTACTTCACCTTTCTATTGTAGCTCTTTTTCCTTGGCTGCTAGATTAACCTTTACATCCTCTTCATTTTCTTTTAGTAGCTTAGCTTCTTTCTCCCATTGTTTCTCTTTCTCCTCAAGCTTCAAAAGTTTGGCCTTGCAATAAGCCAACTTCATATTTAAAGCCTCCTTTTCCTTCTCAAACTCAGTCAACTTAGAGGTCTGAATGAGCTCGGTAGAAGGAATTTTCAACTTCTTTTTAAGCACTTGAATTTCTTTTTCTTTCTCATCCAGCAAATTTTGAGCCAACACTCCCTTATCTGCCTGTCCATCCACCTTCACCAATTCATCCTGTAACTTTTGAAATTTGACTTTAAGGGCCTTGTTCTCAACTCTTACTTTCCTCGAGAGGTGTTGAGTTTTTGTTTTACTTGACTCCAGCTTGGAAATCTGTAATGTAGCCTTTAGCAATTTGGTATTCAGGATATCACTGGTTTCTCTGTTCACCCTAACCTTTGACACTTTATTACCCATTGCCATGGTCATACTTAGGGCGTCTGTAGCATGATCCCTTACAATATTCAATGCTACATCTGGCTCGAGTAACTGTCTTATTTCCTCATATAGCTTTACTGTCTCATCAAAAGTTTTATCAGCCTTCTCTTTGTAAGTATTCAGCCAATATTCTTTAGATGCATACATGCTTGGAGTTTGTCCATAAAATACATAATCCTGAAGTTATAACCCAGTCGTCATGGGCTCTTCTTGCTTATGTTTTCCCTTTTCATTGCTCTTCATCATCTGCCCTCTCATGTTGCTTTTCTTCACCTGCACTATCTGCTATTTTTGTTCAACCTTCTGCTTTTTTGGTGTGCTAGCAGTATCTATTTCATCAGTTTCCATGGGCTCTGCATGCTCTCTCTTCTTATTATTCTCTGAAAAACTTACCAATGATGAGACATTTCCAGCCATTGCAACTATGTTAGACAATTTAATTTGGGAAGAATTGCAGTGATGAGATAGATTCTTGTTCCATGCTGATATCGTTTGCAGTATAGTTAGGATAATCTTCCCAATTTGCTACTTCTCTAAGTACAACTATTTCTGTGTGCTTGAAAGGCTTGTTCATATTAGCTTGTCTCCTTTTGGAAATTACTTGGTGTGGGCCATAATTTATGGCCTGTCCCAAAGATAATCCCATGATTTTGAACAGACTATTGGTAGGGAAGTTTTGTTTTTTACAGTGTACGGTCCTATCCCCCAAGGAAAATTAATACCTGAACTCTTCCTAAAGCTCAGAATGTGCTCTTCTTCAATAGTAAGCCTTTTCCTGATCAATTCCAAAGAAAAAATACTGACTGTAAAAAAGGATGGAAGGACATATGGCTGATGTACAAAACCATATAGTCTTATAACTGTTTCAAATTATGTCAAGAACCAATCTCCTATCATCTTACTAGGAGATAGCTGTAGCATTTCCTTCATCTTAGGAAACACCTTGGGCAATATTTCTTGAAAGAAGAGGTCATATATCTTCGCCATCAAAGAGTTCATGAATTCACAGTAATTATTGGTCATTTCATCAGTGATCACTAACCCAGGTGCCTGTGAATTATCTTCATTGTAAGACAAGAACATTCTCAATAAAAGATATTGAAATCTGAACACTCTGGTGTTGTAGAAGTTAGCTAACTGAGAATGAATGTTCTCAGCCAGAAACTCATCAAAATTCAGACAAAAGGACTAAAAATATTTTCCTGGAAGTTCAGGATCGATAGGATAGGTACTCAAAACAAGCAGTAAACTCAACAATGGCTCTGTGATATAGCCATTGGTATCTAAACCTAGAAACTGATTGGTTAAGGTTATGCACCAATGGGTTTCTTCATTAAATAGACTCAAGTCAATGGGGTAATACAGACTGATAACTTGAGCATCAGGTTTTGAACAAGACTTCAGGAAAGATTCCTTATTTTCAACTGTGGAATATCAAAAGAACTGTATAATAATCTTCTCCTTGTATTCTTGGGATGTGTGGGAAAATTCGTCTGGGACACAGAGGGCTTTATGAATGTCAGGATCCTGAACAAGGCAAAGGATTTTGGACTTGGACTTATTCATGATGACTCCTTCAGTGGTAGAAAAATTATTTGCACACCATTCAATGAACTTGGGGCAATGGGGGGTCTGGTTTACAGAGAACAAATGGCAAAAGGATCTGAAAACACCACAGGTATCGCTACCTTGGTCCTTACAGGATTTCTGTTTACCTTTAGCAGTTTCAATTGTTTCATTCAATAGAATAGTGTCAAATATTTTAACATTTTCATCTACAAAACTTTCTTCATCCTTCTGACCAATAACCCCTAGTTCTTCATTATCCTCCACCTCTACTACCTCTATCTCCCCTATTTTGTCCATTTTCAACAGTACCGAGGAAGTATTAAGGATCCTACCTTGTAACTTAGCATATTTCTCTGATCTATTTGCGTTGGCACTCTGTATGCAGTCAGGGAGTTCGTCAATCTTTAAGCTTTGGAAAAGACAAACCTTTTTCAACTCCATGTAGACACTTTTATATTTTTCTATACTACGTAATCCTAATGTGCCTCCACACAATCTATACCATAGATACTTTTTCTTTGAAATTTAAGCCTTTGATATGCAAGGTCTCCATCCCGAAGTTTCAACACTATCAATATGTGTAGCTTGATTTCAGGAAATCAACATTGATCGTTGATCTCCAAACTGCCCTCATTGAAACCGTTTATCCATGAGAATTTTAACATTCCGCTGATCCTTTTTCCTCTGATTGAGTGAGCAACTTCTGATCGTGAAATGACTCCTATCCATTGATAGAGATTGATCTCTCTTGGAAACCATCGATCCTTGCAGACCCTACAACTTTTCATATATTGAAATCTCGACCCCATCCGTGCTAGTTCAGATTGCGGAATTGATCATGACTGTAGATCTATCTATGCATTTATCTCAGCCGTCCGATCTGTTGAAATATTGTAACTTCAAAGAATATTCTATATGTACTTTTTGTGGTCCCCGATGGTCCTACCGGGAGAACCACTTGTATTACTTTGTACCCCGATGCTTCTAATCAGAATAACTAATAAGAGTCATGAGGTAGTCCCCTAAAATTGTAAAGATGGGTCATTAGCACCCCAGTTGTGGCTACTTGAGCCTACATGTTTAACTCAAACCTACATGATTAACTCGAGCCTACATGTCGGAATTAATTATTAAAATGAATGGATGAATATAAATAGACGTGTGGCGCTCCTCATTTGGAACACACACACTCACTTGTGTAGCGCATGAGAGAGAGAGAGAAAGAGCTATGGTTGGAGAAGAAGGAGGATCAGCCTTTTGGGTTTTACCTTTTATCTTTTTTGGGCATCTATATTGAGGAATATTTTGCTGGGTTTTTCCCTTTAGGGTTTTCCCAGGATAAATATTTGTGTTCTTTTTGTGTGGTTGTGCTTGTCTATCTTTCAGTGATCTTTTGGCTTATGGTTATGCTGTTATGATGCTAAATGTTTTAAGATCTGATATAACCATTAAAAATTTGACATGGTATCAGAGCCACCCTAAAAGAAGACATTGTGCAGATACATAATCTAGGGCTTCTTACTTTTTGGGTCTCTCTCCACAATCGATCAGCAAAAGGAGGCTAGGCTGACTCTCCATTGAAGGGCGCATCTTTCTGTCGAAGCGAAATTCGATTCTGAGCATTTTCAGTTTTTGGTGCAGGAAATCAGGGCTTCTTATAGAAGAGGATTTTTTGAGTGAGCCTAGCATATGATTTCTCTCCTCATCAAAATATAATTTTAGAGACCTAGATCAATATTTTTGGTTGGGTGAAACTCTGGGAAAGTCAAACCCTAGTTTGACCCCGAGTTGGAAAAAACCCTAAATACTAAAACTGATAAGTTTTGGTACATTCTCTATATATAGATATTGGCGAAGGATTAGGAGCGAAAAATTTCAGAAATTGAATATACAATCCTGATGTACACTGTGTCCAAACATTAGCCTAATATGCTCTGTATTCTGGGAGATATGATCCCTCCAAGTTAGAGTTCCAGCCTCTTCCAGGATTCATCCCTAAACTGGACACATGGGGAGAATTGGTATATCTTGGATACATAGGTCCAAATAAAATTTCAGAAGATGTTCTAGAAATGGAATGGACTGTACTTTTTGTGGTCCGAGTTTCAGACACAGAAGATGAAACAGTGACACATAGCAGTCCGTACAACTTCGTTGTTCTGAACAGTCCTGTAACAGGTCACCTTGGGGAAAATGATCATAAGTCCCAATTGGTTAAACAAATTCTGATGAAAATTGTGGTGTTGGAATAGGGACATACGAGGGTACCTCAATGAGAAGTTTTAAACACAAAGGAGTAGTAATTTTGGATATAGCATAGAAACAGTATCAGGTATTTCTACAGGAGAAATTGGAAAACTAAGGCTTCGTGTTCCGGGAGCTTCCCTCCACTATTTTAAAAAAAGGAGTACATTGCAAAGCTCAACTTGAATAGATCTATCTTTCTATTCAATCAGATCTGAAATATTCCATGTTTTTAAAATTAGGGTTTCTCTGACAAACCCTAGATCAGTGGGCTCCGGAACCAGGATGGACACCTCAAATCGGTAAGATCTAATCTTTTGGTATTTCCATTTGAGGTTCTCATCAGCTTGATGATAAGCTTGGTGAAGTTGACAACTTCCAAGCATGGAAGTATTTGATCTCTTTGAAGAAAATGAATTGGAAACCTACATGAGTAGAGAGGTTCCAGTTCCATAGGGAGATGAGGCCCAAAGCCTTACACCAGAATAAATTGGTCAAGGCCAAAAAGATCATTGCTGATTCAGTCACAGATCAACTTGCACCACAAGTGTCTTCCCTAAAGACACTGAAAGAGATGTTTGATTCCTTGACCAAGCTATTTGAAGATGACCTTAAGAAACAAATTGAAGAGGTAAAAGAAGAAGTGAAGAATGCATAAGTGGTGATAGCCACCTTGAATGGCCTCCCAGGATCATGGGATTCATTCATGCGAGGAATGTGTACCAGAAGGAAGTGATTACTTTCAGCTGACTCTGGGAAGAAGAAGAAGCTCAACTCATAAGAAGAGAAGAAGAAGATGGGAGAAATTGAAGATCAAGAACTCAATTCTTGAAGAACATCTTATCCATCTTATCATTTGGATAAGAAATGATGATTTCATGAATGAAGAAGATGATGAAGCAGAATGATCAAGAAGGAGTCTACCCACAAAACAAATAAAAGATAAGTATTCAATTGTCATTTCATGATATTGTTTTGCATTGAGTTGATGTGTTATTCATGATAGAATGTTTTCATTAATAACAATAGGCATGTGATGAGTAAGTAGCTCATGGTGCTATACACCTCTCCATTGCTACTTATCTAGAATGAAACCTCCTTGCTTACATATTGTATTAGCACACAATATCAATGATGTCAACTAGAAAGTTTCCGTGAGATATGGATGAATGTTGTATTGGCTAAACAATTGCATGATGCATAAAAATTTGTCGTTATGTATATGTTCTATGAAATGGTTCTAACCATGCTACTGGTGCATTTGAATTGTACGAAACGTCCTGTAGAAAATCCTAGGACTTAGTAATTTATTTCATCTTGAAATAGAATTGCATGTGCCTCTTGTATATTACTCTCCAATTCTCAAGTGGATTCCTTTGGAATAAGGTGCATTTCACCTTGACTTGTCCGATGGTACGATTCTAGAGTAAAATCTCTCTCCTATCAAGAATACGCTCCAGTTCCACCTGAAACTCTCCTTCGGGCTCCACTTATATAACATTTCAGTCAATCACATGAGTAGCATCATGAACTTATTTCTTCAGAATGGAAACTTGAAAAACAATATTTACTTTTATTGTAGGTGGTAATGCTAACTAATATGCTACCGATCAAACTTTTTTCAAAATTTCAAATGGCCCACAATACCTAGGTGACAAATTTGAGTATTTTCCTAATATTAGGGAGCTTTTCTTGGGTTTTACCTTTATCTACATATGTTCTCCTACCTAGAAATCTCGAGGATTTCTTTTCAAGTCTGCATAACTCTTTTTACTGTCTTGGGTAACCTTCAAATTTTGTTGTACCGGTTTCACTGTTAGTTCAATATCTTTCAATAATTCATGACCTAACATTAATAAGTCAACGGGGGTGCTCCAAGAAATTGGAGTGTTACACTTTCGTCTGTACATAATTTCAAATGGAAATATTCCAATCGAAACTTGGAAATGATTGTCATATGCAAAGTCTACTAAGTGAAAGTAATCTTCCCACTTACCAAATTTATCCATTACGTACATTATACGCATGTATTCTAGAATCTGATTTACTCTTTCAGTTTGTCTATCAGTTTGAGGATGATATGCAGTGTTGAAATTTAATTGTGTGCCTAGTCCTTTAAACAATGTTTTCCAAAAAAATCCTGTAAATTTTACATATGTATCTGAGATTACTACTTTAGGTACATCATGCAATCTGAAAATTTCTTTCATACATATATCAACAATGTTAATAGACTTATAAGTAGATTTTTATGGAATAAAGTGAGATGCTTTACTTAATTTATCCACTACGATCATGATTGAACCGTGTTGTTTAACATTCTTAGGTAAACCGATTATGAAATCCATGTTGATAACTTCCCAGTTCCATTCCAGAATCATTAATAGCTTCTAAATATTCTCCTACTTCTTTTTTCATATTAGGCTAGAGGAAATATTTTCTTGTCATAGTAATCATTTTCTTATATCTAGGGTGTCTTGAATAAGGTATTTTATGTAATTAGTCCATAACAACTAATTAAATATCTGCTGAATTTGGTATATATAACCTACCTTTATGTAGTAATAACCCTATTCCATTCATACTGAGATTTGTTTTTATTTGATTCCTTTCTTTTTTCGCAGTCTTTTCTTTTAGGTTTGATAGTCTTTATCAAAATTTCCTGCATTTAAAATTTTATTTTCTAAATTTGATTCATAATTACTACTTGCATATAGCAGGTTTGCGTGATGAGTTAAAGCATCTGCAACTTTATTCTCTTTTCCTTTTATATGTTTTATTTCAAAATCATATTCACTTAGAAATGACAACCACCTTGCTTTTCTAGCATTGAGATTATGTTGATCAAACACATATTTTAAATTTATACTCTTCGACATTAGTAAGAATATTCTTCCAATGAGGTTGTGTCACCACATATTTAGTGCATGTATGATGACAACTATTTCTATGTCATGAGTAGCATAATTTTTCTTGTGTTCTTATAACTTCCAAGACGCGTTGGCTATGACATAGTTTTCTTGGATTAATACTCCTCTTGAACTTTCTTTACACGTGTCAGTGCATACGACAAAATATTTAAAAGGATTAACAATTTTTAAGATAGGAGCTCTGGTTAATAAATATTTTAATTTATCAAAAATTTCAGTACATTTTTTGCTCCAATCAAATTTCTTACCTTTTTTTTGTGAGGAAGTGATGGGTATGCTATCTTATAATATCCTTCAATGAATTTTCTGTAGTAACTAGTAATCCTGATGAATGATCTTATGTCAGTTACATTCTTTGGAACAGAACATTCAATGATAGCCTTAATCTTATAAGGATCGACTGATATCCCATATTTAGACACCACATGCCCTAGATACTAAATTATGTCTTTAAAGAAGTCACACTTGCTAAACTTAACAAACAATTGTTGTTCCCTTAACACCTATAAAATTATTTTTAAGTGTTCTTCATGCTCTTGTTTATTTTTAGAGTAAATTAATATGTTGTCGATAAAGACGACTATGAATTAATCCAAGTATTTGCTTAAAATACTATTCATTAAACACATAAAAGCTGTTGTGGCGTTTTCTAACTCAAAGGTCTTTACGAAAAACTCGTAATGACCATATCTGGTTCTAAAAAAAGTTTTAAATATGTCTTCATCCTTGAGCCGTACCTGATGGTATCCAGATCTTAAATCTATTTTTGAGAAGATGGTTTCCCCTTGAAACTGATCGAATAGTTGTCAATATGATGCAATGGGAAAAGGATATTGATTTTTAATCGTCATTTTGTTTAATCATCGACAATCTATACATAGTATTAGAGTGCCATCCTTTTTATTTATAAATAAAATCGGTGCTCCCTAAGGGGAAACACTAGGTCAAATGTACTTTTTTATCAATTAGTTCCTGTAATTGTGATTTAAGTTCAGTAAGCTCTACTATATTCATCCAATAGGGAGCCTTTGATGCTAGTACAACCCCTAGTACCAAATCGATTGTAAATTCTATATCCATTTTTGGAGGTAGTCCGAGAACTTCTTCTGGAAACATGTCTTTAAAATATTTTAAAATTGGAATATACTCTATATTAATTTGATTATCTGTGTCTTTGTCATCCATTACGTAGACTGCAAAAACATTGCATCACTTACGTACAGATATTTTTAGATGTAAGGCATACATTTCTCTTATGGTAACTATTAGAACAATAATCCAACCCCTTAGTACCTTAGTTTCACTTAGTCAATTTTATTGCATTTTGCATTAATACACTACGGTTTTGGACTTAGGGTGCTTAGTTGTATAAATACAAAGTCAAATTGGGGCATTAACACCCACATTAGCACTCCAACTCAGACAACCAGCCACATGTGCACCCTCATCATTGATGGTGCCCTCCCATTCATTGAATGTGGACAACTTGGTTGACTAGGAGCACTAGAGTTGGATTTTGTCCATTTTTTGGTTTGATTTGGTGCATTTAATGCCACTTAGCGCCTCTCACTCACCCATATTTCCACACCCATGCATGCCAAGGTGTAATTATTTCCCCATGTCACCTCAACCACATCCACACAACAATTCATGGCCATTTGGGCTGATTTGGAGCATGATTGGCCCACTTAGGGGGGGTTGATGCCAATTTGGCAATTTTCACTTGTATAGTCACATTGGGCTCCCAAAGCCTCACAAAACAATTCTAATGTAATATAAACCTGTTACTAACATGTTTTTATGTTAGACAATCAAAATATAACTTGTTTCTATCCACATTGCATGTGTACATTCCTTCTCATTTAATGGTTTTTTGCTCGTTTTGCACCAAATTCGATTTGTGAGTTTCTCTAAGGCTCCTAGATCTGTGGGTTGAATTTATCACATGGTATCATAGATGGTTGGGGTTTATTGAGTTGCAGATCAATCTAGAGTGTTTTGAACTACATTTTAAGAGAAATTCCAGATAAAATTGAGTTGTTTTTGTAGGACATTCGACAATTTCATCACCATTAGCGCAAGCAGAAATGGAAGCTACCCACATCTTTCTAACAACTTTCAAATTCTTCGATTGGAAGGTAGAGATGTTGATTCAATTGAGGGCCAAAGGTTTGTACAGAGTTACCATGGGCACAGAGGTGGAGCCAAATTTTGCTGTAGAGAAAGCCAAGTACTTCAATAGATTGGATGAATCATATGGATTGTTATGCCTAAGTATCTCAAGAGAGATCTTGTTCCACATAGACAATCAAAATATAACCTATTTCTATTCACATTGCATGTGTAAATTGCTTCTCATTTAATTGTTTTTTGTTGGTTTTGTAGCAAATTTGATTTGTGAGTTTACCTAAGGCTCCTAGATCTTCCCGTGGGTCGAATTTATCACATGGTATCAGAGTTGGTTGGAGTTTATTGAGTTGCAGATCAATCCAGATCATTTTGAGCTGCATTTTTAAAGAAATTACAGTTAAAATTGAGTTGTTTTGCAGAAAGTTCGGAAATTTCATCACCATTAGCGCAAGAAGAAATGGAAGCTACCCACATCTTGCTAACACCTTTCAAATTCTTCAATTGGAAGGTAGATATGGTGATTCAATTGAGGGCCAAAGGTCTCTACAAAGTTACCATGGGAACATAGGTGGAGACAAACTACGCTATAGAGAAAGACAAGTACTTCAACAGATTGGATGAAGCATATGGATTGTTATGCCTGAGTATTTCAAAAGATCTCTTGTTCCACATAGACAGTTTAACAACCCTCAATGAATTCTGGGTAAAACTAGAGAGGTTTGGTTCACATGAACTACAAGTACCTCATCATCCTTAGAACTATAGAGGTTTAACTAGCTTGGGAACGAGCTCATCAGCCTCATCCCAATGCACTTTGACACTATCCAGGAATTATTCACCAAGTTTAAGTCACTTGTGTTGTAGCTGAAGCAATGTGGCATTGAGAAGAAAGTGGACCATTTGATTTTGTCCATCCTTTCAAAGTTGGGGCCAGAATTCTCAATCTTTTCCAACACATTTCATTTTGGAAAATTAATACTTCAAAACTAGAAAATGCCAAGTCTAGATAGATTCATGGAGTCTCTAACTTAGGAGCAAGAGAATCTAGTCCAAATGGGAACCATCAATATTAAGGATCAAGACTTGGCCATGGGAGTTTCAAATGCCTCAAAGGGAAATCCCAAGGAAAAGAATTCGAAGTTGCCAAAGAAGAAGAAACCAGAAAAACCAAAATCCAGTGATGGGGATTCGAATCCTCCCAATGAGAAGGAAAATAGAGGAAAAGAGAAGACCAAATTCACCTATTTCCACAAGGGATGGAATCCAAAGAGCTCATGCATGAAAAAAAACATTGACCAGATGGCGCAACTATTGAACAAGAACAACATTCTAGTCCCTGATAGTGCAACGAAGAAGGATGACACCTCTAGTTCAGATGGCAAGGAGATATGTCATTATTTGGTAGAAGGTACCTATAATTCATTATCTTTCATCATTGATTCTAGGGATTCTAGACACATGGTAGCCACAAGAGAGCTCTTCTCCTCCATGCATTTGAATGCTGGCCCAACAGTTCGAATGTGGGATGATTCAGAAATCCAGACCAAGGGGATTGGTAGGATTGACTTAGAGCATGGTTTATTCAGTGATGTGTTGTATGTACTAGAACTTGCAGCAAATTTACTATCACTCTATCAAATGACCCATATAGGAGAGGAAAAGAGAGTGACAGAGGATGTACAAGTTTTTGAACTTCCTCCCCACTTCCAATGATCAAGATCTTCTCTCACATGCCAATGAGATTTCCAAGATATGGCATGAGAGGTTTGGTCACATGAACTAAAAGTACATACAAGCACTACATAGAGATGAGATGGTGGAAGGACTTCCACAAATCAAATCATCAAATGGAGCATGCATTGGGTGTGTAGTTGGGAAGCATCTAGAGCGAAGCTATGAGAAGGGGATGGAAAGGAGAGCCACACAACCACTTGGGTTGGTGCATTAATATCTGATAGGTCCTCTTACCACTCAATCATATGGTGGATCAAGGTATGTACTTACCTTTAACGATGATTACTCAAGATTCTGCTGGGTGTACTTCCTCAAATTAAAGTATGAAGTTTTTGAACAATTGAAGATTTGGAAGGCATTGGTAGAAAATCAGAGTGGGAATAAAATTAATATCCTTAGGACTGATAATGGGAAGGAGTATGTAAAAAATAACCTACAACAAATTTGTGAGGAGAGTGGCATCAAAATGCAACACTCAGCTCTCTAAACACCACAACAAAATGGTGTGGCAGAGAGGAAGAATAGATCTCACAAAGATATGGCCACTTGCATGATTGAAGAAAGGGATTTATGTCCTAAGATATGGGCTGAGGCTATTAGTTGTGCTGCACACATATAAAACAGAACCTTCCATAAATCAGTAAAAGGAAAGTCTCCCTACGAGGCATGGTTTGGCCATAAACCAAATGTCTCAAATTTCAGGATTTTTGGAACTAGAGCATTGGCTCGGATCCCTTTTGAAAAGAGGAAGGCCTTTCAGACACAAAGAAAGGAATGCATCATGGTTGGATATGGTGACTATACAATAGATTACAAACTTTTTGACACTTCCACACTCAATACATTTGCTAAAATAAGTGTGCAATTCGAAGAAGAACCAATATCATATTTTGAGCTTGCACTGGGGGAATGCTCTTCTCCTCAACCATTCGATGATGCAAGTGATGTTTCATGCTCTATTTTTTCTGATATGTATGATAATAATATGTCTGAAGATGATATTTCTGTACATTATTCAGCATCAAGGCCCAAGTGGGATTAAAAAATCATACAAGCTGCAGAGGAATTGGTTGGCAATCTCCAAGAGCCTAGGAAGACTAGATCACAAACTAGTAATGCTTCCTTTGCAAGTGATAGTGCTATTTTTGAGCACTGTTATATGGTTATTAGATATGATCCATAGAAATATCAGCAATCTTGTAATGACCCAAGATGTAAAACAATGACGGAAGAAGAGTTCCATTCTCTCTAAGAGAATGAGACATGGGAATTGGTTTCCCCTCCTCCCAAGAGGAAGCTTGTTCAATGCAAGTGGATCTTTTGAACCAAAATTTCTGCTGATGGTTCAGATGTTAAATACAAAGAAAGATTAATTTCCAAGGGATACTCTCAAGTCCATGGTGTGGATTATACCGAGACCTTTGCAGCAGTTGCAAAGATGGACTCCATAAGACTAGTTCTAGCAATTGCAGCTAGTAAGGGTTGGAAAGTGCACCACATGGATGTCAAAAGTGCATTATTGCATGGTGAGCTACAGGAGGATATCTATATGTAGAAACATTAAGGTTCCAAAGATGATCCTTCACTTGTTTGCATGTTGAAGAAATCACTATATGGACTCAAGCAAGCCCCTAGGGCTTGGTATGCTAAAATGGATGGTTTCTTGCTCTCTATTGGATTCACTAGATGCAGATCAAATCCTAATGTATATTTGTAGCAACATGATGGTGTTTTGCAGGATATTTTTATCTATGTTGATGACCTTCTAATTACAGGTAGCTGCACCACTTCAATTGGTTCAATTAAGTCATCTTTACACTTTGAATTTTCCATGACCGATCTGGGATTGCTAAGGGAATTTTTGGGTTTGGAAATTGAGAAAAGTGAAAGGGGAATCATGCTGAGTCAACAAAATTATGCTTCAGATATGCTATGTAAGTTTAACATGGCTGAGAGTAAGGAAACCAATTCTCCCTTTCTTTCTGGCATCAAATTGCATGAATTTGGTAATTCTCCATTGGTAGATTTTACACTCTACATGCAACTAGTTGGCAGCTTGCTCTATATTACAAATACAAGACCAAATTTGTCTTATGATGTCTAGGGTACAAAAATAATTCTTCAATATTTCTAGGGTACAAATAATTTCGGGGTGCACTACTCAGCTAGTTCTTCACTCCAACTAGCTGGATTTTTTGATTCGGATTGGGCTGGAGATCCCACTGACAGAAAATCAACATCAGGTTTTGTATTTATGCTTGCTGAAGGTCCCGTTTGCTGGTAAATTAAGAAACAACACACCATTTCACTTTCATCAAAAGAGGCCGAGTACATGGCAGCAGTCAATGTAGATACACAATGTGATTGGTTGCAAGGAATTCTTCGAAAATTCGGTGTCACAATTGATTCTCCAACCAATATTTGGGTGGAAAATAAAAGTTCCATCAAAATATCTAATGATACACTTCAAAGGAATAGGAAAAAGCACATTGATATCCATATGCACTACATCCGGGTCTTAGTGCATGACAAGGTTATTTCACTGCATTATTAACCATCCACCGAGCAAACTACCGACATTTTCACTAAGACTTTCACAGAGAATACCTTCACTTACCTAAGATCTTTGCTTAGGGTGAGTGATGGATGGTGATTTCTTGCTATTTGTTGTAGGTTTCATCCCCATGTCCATTCTTGAGGGAAGGTTTTGTCCCATGAGGTTTTTCTTCTTTTCCTTGGTTTATATGGACAAATAAAATTTCTTAATTATGTATTTGAGGTGACTTGAGCCATTGTTTCCAATGACTCCTTGATTTTGTGAGATGTACTTAGTTTTTGGATTAAGGGAGAGTGTTATAATAGTAATACAACCCATTAGTAGCTTAGTTTCACTCCTTAGTCAATTTTATTTCATTTTGCATTAATACACTATGGTTTTGGACTTAGGGTGCTTAGTTGGACAAATACCAAGTCAAATTGGGGCATTCACACCCACATGAGCACTCCAGATCATTCAACCAACCACATGTGCTACCTCATCATTTCTGGTGCACTCCCATTCATTGAATTTGGACAACTAGGTTGACTAGGAGCACTAGAGGTGGATTTTTTCCACTTTTTTAGCTTGATTTGGTGCATTTATGTTAGGATATTTAGACACTTAGGAGTTAGTTAAGATCAACTTGTGTAATATATCCGTTAGGTAAAGTGTATTTCTTTAGTATGAATTTGTAAATATTCTAATTCGACGGTCATGATATGCTCTAGACATAAAGTGATCCGATGGTTCAACTTCTCTTAAATCATACATACCATTGATTCATGGATTAACACCCTATTGGTCCATGATCTCTATTTAAAGAGCATGGAGGGTCCTTGGCTAGTTGATCGATTATGAGAAGCTCACGTAACTTTCTTTCTTTTGCATAATAAATTGCTCCAAGTAGCTATTTGGATAGGGTCATGGACTATTTCCCTCTCGAGGGTTTTAACCACATGACAAACATCGGTGTGCTGATCTGTGATCTATTTATGTGAAGCGGTTGCTCAAGGTGTTCGGTCTTTTGGGAGTACCTTGTGTACCTGAACATGGTATTAGAGCGTTTATGAAGAGCCGCTTTCAGTTTTGATCAAGATCTGGAACCGGTGTTGTCGAAAATTTGAAATGGTTTCTACTTCTGGAATTTTTATGCATTTGTGGCCTGTGGGAGCTGTTCCATTGCGTTCGGAGCACCGTTCCATTAGGAAATAGTTTTCATTTCACCGAAAACCGTTTCTGTTTGTTCCAGAAACATCAATTTCGGCAAATCTGAAGGTATAATGTTACAATGATGGATTTGTTTTTTTTAAATCTCTCATATTTTATCTGTTTTATTATTAGATCTTTACTGTTTTAGTCTCGGACTATTGCCTTCCCTGGCTGCGTATGATTTTTGCCGTGCACCTTGCGCGATCGCGACAAATCAGAAACATAAAGGGAAAGTTTTTTTTCTTGTCTTTTCAGCTATGTATGCTCTTTGTCGTCCACCTTGTGCGATCACAGCAAATTAGAAACAAAGGGAAAACTTGAAAACGTAGACTTTCAGGGTAAGCTAACCAAGATCTAACCCCATTATGTGGAAAACGTTTTTTTTGTTTTTGTTTTTTTTTTTTGTGATTTGCAGGAAAAAAAAAGGCAAGCACAGAGAATGAGAGAGAAGAGTAAAAAACAAGAAAGAAAAACCCCCTTCCTCTTTCCATTCTTTTACATACCTTTTAAACTTAGCTCACTTGGTCCAAAGTTGCTTTATTCCTTAATAGGTCTTGAGTTCAAGTCTTATTAAGCTACTTTTTAGTGCATGCAATTTCTATTTTCAAGTTACTTTATTGTGAAAGTGCATCTCACTTAAATAAAATAAAATAAAAAGTGAGTCACTTAAGTCTTTTAATTTATTGTCGCACTATTTAAAGTAACATTATTGTAAAAGTGAACATCACTTATTCTACAAAAGTGATTCACTTTAAAAAAAACTTTATTGTAAAGTAGTAGTCAAAGGTTGATCTTGGGAAGAGGGGGGTTCTTTTTTAGTTTGTCAAGTTAATATCTGCCACGTCACTATTGGGGACATCTTCAACATTTTTTTTGATCAAGCATAACTTCATCATCCAGAATCAATTTTCAGTTCCATTTTTTTTAAAACCGCATATTGTTTTGAGCTCTTTGCATCCAGAAAGTTAGTTTTTGTTCTTTCAGCCATTATTTTACAGTATGGCCGCCCCTTGTGATATTATACTTACAAGTTCTAACTATTTCTCATGGAAATCTCGTATGGAGGATGTTCTACGAAGTAGGGGAATTTTCAGGATAACCTCAGGGAAAGAAACATAACCCAATGATGATGATAAGAAAATTAAATGGGCAAATAGATGTGATTAATCTTGTGGATTGATTGAGATGTCAATCTCTACTGATTTGTGATTCCACATATCTGGAATTGATGAACCTGATATAACTTGGAAAAAGTTGGAATCTGTGTTTGGTAAACACAATGAAATTTGGGGTCATCAACTTGAGAATGAGTTGATTTCCTTGAATCCAAATGATTTTTCATGCATTCAAGACTATTTATCTAAGTATAAAACTCTTAGAATCTTATGTGCAGAATGCAAAATTAAGAAAGAAGACAAACAATGTATTTATAATATTCTTTCCAAACTTGGACCTACATATTTTGTGTTTGTATCTACATTCTACTCCATGAAAGAATCCTTGATTGTAACTAGCTATCAAGAGCCTAGTCTTGAATCCTTTGTGATTCCTTAATTAGAGAGCAAGATAAGCTCATTCATCTTGGAATAATTAACAATGCAGATACATCTGGGAAATCCTTATTGTCCCAACAGAAAGAAAATTCCAAGCCTCCCAAGAAATAGAATTTTTGCAATAATAGGCCAAACAACAAGGGTCCCAAACCCTCTCAGTTAGTTCATTCTTTAAAAAAAGATAAAGGATCCAAGCCAAAAGGAAAGAAGACTGAGTGTCATTGCAATTTTTGTGGGAAAGATAATCATGATGAATCTAAGTGTTTCAAGAAGATGGCAGCCTTGGAAGTAGCAATGAAGAAGCACCACATCAGCCTAGATTCGTCTTCAGAATCTACCTCTCATGGACATGCACTTTGTGCTTCTGGTTACTCTTATACTGCATCTTCTTCTTCTACTTCAATTGAATGGCTCATTGATTCTGGAGCATCTTATCATATGGCTAAGGATCAAGCCATATTTTCTACTATGCATGAATGTAACACCAAGCAAATATTTGTTGGTGATGATAGATCTCTAAGTGTTGTAGGATCTAGAACAGTTCCAGTAGAAAATGGTCATTTCAGTGATGTACTATGTGTTCCAAAAATTTCTTGCAATTTGTTATCAGTCTATCAAATTACTCATTCGGGTGAAGGTAAAACTGTGACGTTTACACCTCACCAAGTTGTAATCAAGGATTTTAAAAATTCTCAAAATGTCCTTGCTTCTGGAACTATTGATGATATTACCAGGTTGTTCAAATTTAACAACTTTGGGTCATCACATTTTCCTTCAGTTTTTGTTGCTCATAGTGATAACTTGAGCAAACTTTGGCATGAGCAATTTGGTCACTTAAATTATCGCTCATTACAACAACTATGTAAAGACAATATGGTGACTAGTCTTCCGATGGTATCTTGCAAGGATGGTGTTTGTTTTTGTTGTGTACTCAGAAAACATCATCGGGACAGTTTTGAAAAATGTGCCTCTTGGCATGCCTCGGTTCCCTTGGAGCTTGTGCATAGTGACTTCTATGGCCCTCTTCCATCTGCATCCTTTTCTGGTTTCACATATTTCTTAACTTTCATTGATGACTAGTCCAGACGCACTTGGGTTTACTTCCTAAAACTTAAGAGTGAAGTATTTAACATGTTCTTGGCCTACAAGGCCCTTGTTGAAAAACAATCTGGTTATCAAATTATTAATTTAAGATCTGACAATGGAGGAGAATATGTTAACAACAAGTTCACTATTTTATGCACTGAACAAGGAATCCAACAATAACACACTGTTCCATATACACCACAACAAAATGGTGTAGCTGAACAGAAGAACCACGCCTTAAAAGAAATTGCTAATTATATGATCCAATCTAAGGGACTAAGTCTTCAATATTGGGCTGAGGCCATAAATTGTATAAATTACATAGTTAATCGCACACCGACTAAAGTTTTACAAGGTATAACACCGAAATAAGCATGGAGTAAAATTAAACCAGATGTAAGTCACTTTCGTGTGTTTGGTTGTGAAGCATGGGCTCACATTCCGGATGAAAAATGGAAAGCATTGCAGCCTAAAAGTGAAAAGTGCATATTTGTTGGATATTCTGAAGATGTAAAAGGTTATGGACTTCTTTAGCCCCATTCACATGATATAATCATTAGAAGAGATGTTAAATTTGATAAAAATCTATTGTCCTGTGAGCCTAACTTGGCGAGTGTGCCATCTTTGGCCTGCGAGCCTGATTCGACGATTGTGCCTTCCTATTCTTTTTCTTATGCCTTCTTATTCTTCTTCTTCCAACTTCCTTGACAGGTTTCCAACTCCAGTTTTTGATGATGACAGTGAGGATAAAAATCCACCTCCGCCTGCTCATGTTCCTCCAATTGCACCAGCACCAATGCTTCCTTGATGGGTTTGTTCAACATGTGGAGTAGCTGGTGATCTTGCCAGTGATCCTAGAGATCAACGTCGAACACGTTCTTGGTTTCAACGAGCCTCTTCTCTTTTGGCTCAAGTTTTCGAGAATCATGATCCAAAAACTTTTGCATAAGCTTTAGGAAATCTAGATTGGGATGCAGCTATGGATGAAGAATATTGTTCCTTAATGGTGAACAATACTTGGGATCTTGTTCCTCTTCCAAAAGGAAGAAAAATTGTCAGATGTAAATGGGTCTACAGAACTAAGTATGCATCAGATGGAAGTGTTGAAAGACTTAAGGCAAGGTTATTTGCCAAATGTTTTTCCCAAGTTGAAGGGATTGACTACAATGAAACCTTTGCTCCTGTCGCAAAAATGAATTCCATCCACCTTATTCTTTCCCTTGCAGCCTTACATAACTGGGAAGTCCATCAAATGGATGTCAAGTATGCCTTTTTACATGGTGATTTACAGGAGGAAATTTACATGGAACAACCTCCTGGATATGTTCAGGATAACTCTAACCTTGTCTGTCTCCTTAAGAAATCCTTATATGGCCTTAAGCAAGCTCCTAGAGCTTGGTATGCCAAAATGGATAGCTTTCTCTTTGACACTATTTTTTCTAGATGCCATTTTGACCCCAATGTCTATACCAAGAAAGTAGGAAACCATCTCATCATACTTGTTCTTTATGTTGATGATCTTATCCTTACTAGTAGTGACCCTAAACTTATAACCCATGTAAAATCCAGTCTTAAGAAATTTTTTGAAATGTTAGACTTAGGACATTTGCATTATTTTCTTAGTCTCCAATTCTTGCAAACCAAAGAAGGAATATTTCTTTCCCAGTCTAATTATGCTTGTGACCTTCTTCGTCGCTTCCACATTGAAGATTGTAAACCAGCCCCTTCTCCCTTCCAGTTTGGAGTCAAACTTTCCACCACTTGTACTTCCCCTAAATTAGATGCCACTTTGTATCGTCATCTTGTTGGTATTCTTTTATACTTGACTCATTCTCATCTTGACCTTTCCTTTGCCGTTGGTCGTGTTGCCTGTTACATGCAAACTCCTCATGAAAATCACTGGAAAGCACCAAAAAGAATACTTTGATATATTCGAGGTATAATTCAGTTTGGGATTCATTACAGTACAGGGGGGAAACCTTTGTTGGTTGGTTTCACTGATTCAGATTGGGCCAATGATCCTGATGATCGAAAGTCTACTACAAGTTATGTTTTTAGTCTAGGATCTGAACCTATCACTTGGGCTTGTAAGAAACAACAAGCTCTTACTCTTTCTTCAGCAAAAGCAGAATATCGAGCCAAAGTTAATGCTAGTCAGGAAGCTTTATGGCTTTGACAGATCCTTTCAGAGTTTGGATTCGAGTAGCAGTAGCCTACTCCACTTTGGTGCCACAATCAAAGTTCCATCAAGCTTGCCAAAGATCCAGTTCTACATCAATGCAACAAACACATTGAGCTACACATGCACTTCATCAGAAATCTTATTCATGGTCGTGTTCTTGAAATGCGCTATTTCCCTATAGATGATCAAGTTGTAGACATCTTCACCAAGTCTCTTACAGAAGCAAAGTTTTCTAAACTTCGATCTATGTTAGGAGTTCATGAATGTGTCCTTAAGGGGGGATAGGCTCTAATGCCTCTTTCCTTCTCCTAATAGTGTCACTTTTGTAAATCCTTCAATCCTATCCCAATTTGTTCTTAAGGGGGGATGTTAGGATATTTAGACACTTAGGAGTTAGTTAAGATCAACTTGTGTAATATATCCATTAGGTAAAGTGTGATTCTTTAGTATGCATTAGTATGCATTTGTAAATATTCTAATCCGATGGTCATGATATGCTCTAGACATAAAGTGATCCAATGGTTCAACTTCTCTTAGATCATACCTACCATTGATCTGTGGCTTCACACTCGATTGGTCCATGATCTCTATTTAAAGAGCATGGAGGGTCCTTGGCTAGTTGATTGATTATGAGAAGCTCATGTAACTTTCTTTCTTTTGCATAATAAATTGCTCCAAGTAGCTCTTTGGCTGGGTCCATGGACTGTTTCCCTCTTAAGGGTTTTAACCACGTGACAAACATCGGTGTGTTGATCTATGATCTATTTGTGTGAAGCGGTTGCTCAAGGTGTTCGGTCTTTTGGGAGTACCCTGTGTACCCAAACAATTTAATGCCACCTATAGCCTCTTACTCACCCAGATTTCCACACCCATGCAATCCAAGGTGTAATAATTTCTCCATGTCACCTAAGCCATGTCCACACAACAATTTGTGGCCATTTCAGTTGATTTGGAGCATGATTGGCCCACCTAGGGGGGATTGATGCCAATTTGGAAATTTTCACTTGTATAGAAACACTTATGATGTAATATAAACCTGTTACTAACATTTTTTTTTATGTTAGACAGTCAAAATATAGCCTATTTCTGTTCACATTTCATGTGTAAATTGCTTCTCATTTAATGGTTTTTTGCTGGTTTTGCACCAAATTCGATTTGTGAGTTTCTCTAAGGCTCCTAGATATTCCCGTGGGTCAAATTTATCATAGTAACATCTATGTAAATTCATATTACATTAATGGTACTACCTTTATCATCTAAGCATGACAATATTTTATCATAGTAGTTTAACACAACACTCTGTTTGTCTAACTAGTTCATTCATATAAGTAAATCATAAGAACCTAATGGTAAGATATTTAAGTCAGCATGTGTCTTCAATTCATTCATAATAAATTCATAGTTTTTCATGTAACTAGTGACTTTTATTTTTGTTCTTGTAGCAAGTTGTACTAGCCAAGATTTTTCAAACTTATCTTGCTGTAATTTATACAATTCTACAATTCTAGGTGATACATAACTTAGACTTGCACCTAGATAAATCAATATAGAATTGGGTTTGTATTTTATCATACCTTCGATTTTGACCATTGATGTTTGATGGTTTGCTTTCCGATTCTCTAATGTTGTACTGATTATGGGTATTCTTCTTGCCATATCCCGCACCGTAGTAACTTATTGAATTGAGTGAACATTATTAATTTTTTTCTTTCTTATTGGACAATCTTTAAAGCAATGTGGTTCACCACATTCCTATCATTTTAGTGGTTCCCTCTATGCATAATTTTTATTAAAGGAGGTGGGCGGTTCTCTTTCTTTTGTTGCAGGATTTTGTGGCTTAAAGTTTTTATGATTATTCCCTTGATATCCCTGGTAGTTATTCCCAGTGTTCTTATAAAATGTCATAGTTTTTTTTTTTTGGGATCAAAGTTGTCATGTCTTTTAGTTTTTCAGTTAGGTGTGTTTTCCATTTTATTCTTATTCTGATTATAACAAATGTTTTCTTTTCTCATTGACTCTTCTAGAGTTTTCAGATTATCGTACTCAATCCTCTCTTTGAACATAAGAGGTATACAACTGCGAAAGTGTTGTATTTTTTGTTTTTTGTCAATGATATAAGGAACATTATGAATCAAACTTAAGAATTTAATGCAAAGATATTTCATTGTCATGACACCTGACTAGTACATATGGCTCAAAAGTTCCACTAAATATTTCCATGAATAAGTTAAAATGGTAATTTTCATGGATAAATTGATAAATATTTTAAACAGAAATTGTTCTGGCCTCTAATCATCGTCACTACTGCAACATACATGACTGTTTCTCTCTATATTGACAAAAGTTTGTCTCTATTGTAACGAAGAAATATGGTCGTCACTCTAGCGATAGAACCTTAAACACGTGCAAATCGACGGTAATCACAATAACGATCATAAAGTTGGATGACAAGAAGAAAACATTCGATTGTGGGATAACTCAATTTTTTCAAGTCACTAATGTTTCCTCTAGAAGCAATAAGTTTCCAAAAGTATATGAAAATAAGTACTATAGTTATTTGGAAGATATAATTGAGTGTGCCTTTAATTCCTTTAAAATAGTTCTGTTTGAGGTAAAATGGTACAGGCTATGAATGAATGAACGCGATCGTGAAAGAATTATTATTGAGCATGCCAATGGATTTACCATGGTTAGTACAAGGGCACTTGAACCGGGTACAGAGCCTTATGTTCTTATAAGTCAATGTGAGAAGGTATTTTACTCACTAGTTCCAGGTAAAGCAGGCTGGTACTACATTGTTAGATACAATCCAAGAGGAATACCGGTCAAGCATAATCCATAGGAAGAAGACAATGTCGAAGAAGAAGGTGATGAAAATCAGGAGCAGTTGCTTTTTGCATATGTGTCAGATGAAGAATGCGATCAAGAAATTGATCGTCCAAATGACGTAGCAGATGATTTTGAACTTCGTGATGATATTGATGATGAATATATAACCGAAAATGATGTTGATTATGATGCTGATATGAGCAATCCTTTCAATGATAGTGGTTATGGAACATATGATGATACATATGAGGAATATGATGATGATGATATTGATGATGAGTCATGATTATCGATTTTATAATCCTCAACATCATCATCATCATGCTCATCCTCATTAGAACAATCAAAACCATCGTCGTCTTCATCTTTATGATGATTAATGGTATCATAATCATCATTATCATCAATGGTATCATCATAATCATTGTCATATTCATCCTCACCGTATTCCTCATTAGCATCATCATCATTATCATCGTCATCGTCATCTTCTTGATGATGATATTGATGATGATGATAATGATGACAATGATTATTATGATCACGATGATGATCAAGATGGTGGTGATGGTGATGATGATGATGATCAATATGGTGGTGATGGTGATGATGATGATGATGATTATAAGTATTGATGTCATTAGTTTCATCATCATTGAAATTGTCATTAATTTTTTAATATAGTACTTTGTATCCCAAACAAACATCTCTCATCTTAAGTTTAACTTGGTTGTTCTGCTACCTTGCCTTCATGTTGTTGGAATAAGTCCCTGGCTTTATCCCTTCCCGAAGGGGTGTAGGAGACTTAATGGATTTAAGGAAAGGTAATAAATCACATTTAAAAAATAAATATTAAAATAATAATAAAAAATAAAGTAATAATAAACATTAAAATATTAATAAACATTAAAAATAATAAACATAAATAATAAACATTAAAAAAGAACAAACATTTAAAAATATCCATCTTACCTCCCCTTCGTCACAACAAAGAAAATATACATATTTCACTTACCTCACCCATGAACTAGGCTCAAGGTCGCAGAGGAGGTTCCAAGGTTGCAGAGGTGGTTTTTCACTTACCTCACCTACGCACTAGGCCCAAGGTCGCAGAGGAGGTTCCAATGTTGCATAGGAGGTTTTCACTTACCTCACCCACGAACTAGGCTCGAGGTTGTAGAGGAGGTTCCAAGGTTGCATAGGAGGTTCCAAGGTTGCAGAGGAGGCAACTCTTGTTCTTTCAATGAACCCATTCCTTGACACAACCATAAAGCTAGCTTGTGAGCGTGGAGAAACCCTTAAGCTGCACCAGACACAAATAAATTTCTTGTTTGAATCAATTTTTATAGTACGAGTTCTTCCTAAGGTCGCTTTTTATTGGGTGGGCATCACGATTCAACTCAATTTTAATGGTATCCAATCTTTGGGGGGTTTCTTCCTCAAGGCTATCCACCCCATTCATCTCCAAAAGCTACGCATAGGGACATTACCATATTGAGATCAAGATGCATAGGAAAAGGTGAAGGTCACTAAGGCATTGAGAAAATCATAGGCTAAGGTAGGTTCAGGACCAGGATCCAATATAAGTATATTTTTTCTCCCGTAGAGATGTATTTAGTAAGTCATCTGCTTTCATTTAATCCATTAACTCGTTTTCTAGTCAGGGTTTTACTGATAGATACAGTCAATAAATTGCAGTCATGGTTTTATTGATAGATACAGTCTTGGTTTTCTCATATCTTCCCTCCACTAATTGATTAGTATAGATGTTTTTATACAAAAAATAATTCACCTACTTCCTATAAACCCTGCCACTACATACCCTGACAATCCACCCCGCTTATTAAAATGACTAACAATTGTATACACCCATTCCACACGACCATGGATTGTGGTTCCAAGAGGCATATTTACATGTTTACTAAAATAGTAATATCCAAGCATATCTGTGGGCCTTAATATATATTATTCTATGCACACCATTCATGTTAACCCAACCTCCTCTTCTTCAACTTATTCTAAGCCTTCAATAATAGCTTGTTAAACTACTATTTGTTCACCCCCATCAGAATAAAGTTCCCATCGCATGCCAAGACCATGAAGTAATTACTCCCTCCTCCTTAAGGATCGACTCCACATATCATACTTGGTTGCATGCCTTATCTAGTGTACCTTATCTACAAGAAATATTTTCGAGCCTTTGCTGTCCTTTTCTGAAACAATATCCAATATATTTTCATCCCTTGAACCAATCTCACTTTCTTTAGAAACACCTTCTAGTACATGGATGAAAGGTAATATTTGTCCTTCATCAATGCACTATTGTATGGAAATATGTCCCCTAGAAAGGCTCCTCAATATGGATAAAATCACAGGTATTGATGGCAATTTTACGGCATGCATCCATTCCGGGGAAGACTTAAAGTCACCTCTCTAAACGAGAACAAATGCTTCTTTTAAGTGTTGAACTACCACTCTTACAATGCCTTTCTTAATGATGATATATTTTATCCTATCACTAAATGAATTTATCTTTATTGATTCTGAAACCTTGACAAAGTTCTCAACTGCAAGCCTTAGTTCAACTTCTTTCTTAGCTAAACTTTCATCTTTCATATTTTCTTGGTGCCTTCATTGCAGCTCATCAAATGCAGTCCAATCCTTCAAATAGGGATTGAAGTGCTCAACAAGAAATTCCATGGCTTCTTGTTCTCTATAGGTCAAGTATGGAAAAATATGTGCCACCATCTCATTGTTATGCTTCTATTTGTTATACATTTTGGGATCAGAAGGATGACTTAGCCTCTCTAAAAACATCAAAATTACTTTTTCAGCTTTCTCACCAACATCATTACAGTAATATGAAATGGTTAAAACACTCTTTGTGATCCCAATGTCAGTTTTATTAGCTTCCATAACTAGAATTTCAACAATAAGGAGAATTCCTTTAGCAGGTTCAACAACATCTATAGAAAATGCCCTCCTAGCTGTCTCCAAGAGCAATGCCAATGCTCCTGGGTGCAACAATTCCTATCTATTATCTCGTATCTTGCATCAATATAAGATAACCTTGAGCACTAAACCCAACTATTCTTGATTATATTTTTATTCATCATTCTTTAAGTGATGAACCATGCTCAAATTAATATTTAAACCACCACATTTTGTCATTGCACCAGGAATTGCAAATTCAAATTATGGATCCTAGGTTTCCTCCCTATCCTCCTCCAGTTCTTTATTCACTGTCTCAGTGAATTATCCCTCAAATCCATGGAGTCTATATGTCACTGTCATTGGTGGGAAATCCCTATTGGGCACTGCTCCTAAAGTAGATAAAACCCAGTAGCAGTTGCACTATTTGTAGCCTGACTGTGTGTCTTTCTCCAAACCTGTTCATAAACTTGAGCAATGCTGAGATCCAAAGAGATGATGTTACCAACTACTAGTAGCTCCATGCCATTGTTATATTTCAATAGACCTAATAAATCCAATTGGTGGCAAATTTTATTTTTAACATCACACATAAGTGGACTAATTTCTGCACTCGAATATGGATTTTTAGTCATTAAATCCCTGATGAACTCTTCTTGTGTATGAGATTTTCTCGAAATAAAAAAGTAAACCAGTTCATGCTTCAACGAGAAGATTATATTGCATAGCTACTCCAAAATAAACAACATTGTCCTCCCCTTTCTCTCCCGGCCATGACTTTATAGACTTGATATGCATGCCCATATGAAATGACGCTTGTTATTATTACTCTCATGTAGAA
This sequence comes from Pseudotsuga menziesii, assembly GCA_001517045.1. Lineage (NCBI taxonomy): Eukaryota > Viridiplantae > Streptophyta > Pinopsida > Pinales > Pinaceae > Pseudotsuga > Pseudotsuga menziesii. Next base: position 54,841 of record LPNX010747305.1, on the reverse strand, counting down.
GAGAATCCAATAGCTCTCTTAAGAGGTGATTGTAGTCCCTGATTAGATTCTTATTTTGTATGATCATATCTCTTATCACTAGAAGTTCCTCCAACACTTGAGATAACATTCCATCTCACATGGATCTTGAACGTATGTTGATCACCTCCAAAAAATTGCTAAGGAGCTCAATCAACTTATGTAGTATAAAGCCTTGTGATATGTCAATGTGGAAGCTTCGCTCTTGTTCCTCTATTCATAAAACCTCATCTGTTATTAACTTGCATATTGTAGTTAAGAATCCCTTTACTTTCAAATACAGTTGTGCATCTTCAGACTTTGCCATCTTGAAGAGTAACTCAAACAATTCTGCAACACTTTCACCTACAGATTGTGCTACAGGGAGAAAATTCATCAGTAAGTTAAGGAATCTATACCACCTTGCTGCACTCTGACCACACAACACACTAATTAAGCTACACATATATGATCTTATAGACTTGGAACATGCGTTCAAAACTAACTTAGATACCCAAGAACTCTGTTCAAATGCTAGGAACTTGTTGGTAATAGACACCTTACAAGCTCACCTTTTCCATCTAAGAACATAATTGGGTGCAAGGTAATCAACTCTCTTAGAATCCCTACGAAATTTTTGAACTGAAACTTTGGTACATTGTAACACTCTGTATTTCCTCCTCTCAAAGTCCAAATACAAGGCACCCTTTTCCCATTCACCATAATTTAACAACCGATCATCGCGGCTTCTTGCATCCCATTCTGAATCCTTTTTCAGATAAACCATGTTGGGATTTACTAACCTTAGAACTATACTTTGAAGTATTCTTCGAACTATAAAACCTAGCCTTTTTACTAACCTTGGAACTATACTTTTGTGATACTTTTAAAACTATATCTATTACATCATTGGAAAAATATTTACACTCAATCCTTGGATCCTATGGTACAGATTTTGTGGGACCTAAACCTCATACTTACCGAATTTAATCATCCCTGTTACAAACTATACCGTCTGTGCGACAAATCCTAAGCAAAGTCGGAGCACTGTATATTATTTGAACTGTACCGTAAGTAACTATAAGAGACTAATAGAAACTAAAGTATATTTAAGCTAATAACAAGACTGTACTTAACGGATGGGGTTCTTGAATGTAAAGACTTTGTACAAGGGGATGGAGTTCCTAGCATGCCATCCATCCATACTAATGTTATTCTATGTCTCTTCTAGGTCTAATGACTATTCTCTGTCCACTCACTCACTCAATGCTCCTAGGTTTCATGCAAATCGTCGTGGCAATATTTCGTGGAAGTTTTGAGCCATATGTACTAGTGGGTTTATGTATATCAAATTGGAAGGAATGGGAGCTAGTGGAATGCATAGCTAGTGTTTTCCAAGCCATTCATTCAAAAATATGAGGACTACTCTATGTTGGTAAGGATCCTACATGGTTAAAGAAGGAAGGTATTTCCTTTTACAAATGTGAATACATTCTTGCGAAAAAGATTGTATCAAGTGGATACCTCAAAGAGATTCCTTTACCTTCTCTCAGCTTATTGGAATTGCCAAGTGTACTATGATTCTTCAGTAAGTTCATTTTATTACAAGTTATTTTCAGAAATTCAACTTGGAATGAAGGAAAAAGGTGGCATTTTCATGCAATTCTCTATATTTGTTCATCTTTTTTGGAAGGACGAGTCGATTAGGAAAACTGATAAAATGTATTCTACTTCAAAACCTTTTGATTAGCAACTCACAATTTTGTTTTTCACCGGGTTGGATAGAAGACTACATGACCAAAGTGGAGAAGAAATAGAGTGCAAATTGAGTCATGATACCTTGTTTTTCAAGTACGCATTTTAAATACTATTTACTTTTAATTGTATCATGCTTCTTCATTTTTAGATGCTAGAAGAGGAAAAGGAGTTTCATACCAATGAAACAAATCATATGATGATGAACTAAACATTTTCATTTGATTGTTTCAAGTAATGGATTTCAAGACATATACTATATATCTCATTTAAATTTTGTAGGTTGAGACATTTCGACAAATGGGGAAATGGGTTTGGGTTCCAAAGGAACATGATGAAGAGGATGGAACACATCATTAGGAGGTAAAATATGAGCCTCAAAACAAAAATTGTACCATTAAAATTCACTTTATAAGAACCAATAGGATTCAAGATGATGATGTCAACCATAAGGGTAAAATTTGTAAAAACAAATGGAGGGAAAAAGAAAAAACTACTTTTTTCTTATTGTATTTTGGACATATCTCCTTATCGGTTTAACCAAATTTTGAGTTTGGGGGCTCATTGGATATAGAATTTAATTCTGCATCTAACCCGTACCCACACTGCATACTTATGAGGTACCCACGACACCCACAAATGAAAATTTCAATAAAAAAAGTATTTTAATATTAAAATATGTTTTTTTATTGAAATTTTCATTTTAAGGTGTTCTGGGTACCTCAGAAGTATGCAGTGTCGGTATGGGTTGGACCCATAATTGAATTACACATTCAACGAATATCCAAGCTCAAAATCTGGGTTAACTGATAAGGAGATATCTCAAAAATAGGATAAGAAAAAGTAATTTTTCTTTTTCCCCTGTGAAATTTAAAACTTTTATTTTATTATTATAACTTTTATTTTATTATATCCCTTATGAGACCCATTTTAGACCTCAAAAATCCCTTAATGTCTCCAATAGTTTCCCTCGATATTTTGAAAAATGGTGAATTATTTACAACACTATCAATGGAGGAGGATTGGACACTATTTGAAGTTAGAGAACAATTGGACCTACAAGATGATTTTGACCATTTTGTATTTATACACAATGGTAAAATGGTGAGAATGTAAAGTTGATTATCATGATTTTAATGTGTAGGCCCAAGTATACCAACTTATTGGAATGTAATACCTTATGTATAGAAAAATTAATTGTAATTTCTTTTATTGTATTTTGTAGGTGGGGAAACGACGAGGACATACTTTGTGTTGCAAAGATTATGTCAAACCTTCCACCATTGAAATTAGGGAATGCTAAAGATTTCCAGAATGAAAATATAACATGTATAATTAGTCCACATTATAAGGACATTCCCTGAATACAAAGGGCATTCTTTTTTGCTATCTTATTATTGTTTTTTCTTATATCATCTAAGAAGCAATACTTATCCATATCACTCAAGACCTATATTTTGCTAGGGTTTTGACATAGTAGTCATATCCTTAGTTGTGGTTACTTATTTGTTGTATTTCATAATGTATGCTAAATGGGAAATTTATGTGTCTTCAATAAAGACAAGTAGTTATTGTTGAAATTCAATTTAGTGGATTTAATAAACTTTCTAAAAACCTAGGTTTTAACATAGCAGTCATATTCTTAGTTATGATTACCACATTGTTGGATTTCATAATATATGCCAAATAGGAAATTTGTGCATCACAAATCAATGGTTTACTGATGACCCCCAGGACCATGCATATGTTTATTTGAAGCTTGAGCAGACAACTTTCCTTCCTGCCATTAGGTAGTGGTTATTTATGAAGAACAAAGGAAGCATGCAATGACATGAGATTTAGTTTGAAAACTATGATTAATATTTGCTAACACTAACTGTGCATTACTATCAGAGAGTAAAATTCAATAGAACTAATATGGTGGTTGTGTCATTGTAAATATATTTTTATTGTAAATTCCATTTGTGATTTTAGGATGAATGTTCCATAATTATCTAAGAGTTCTATGTGACTAATAAACTCCTTATGATCCCCTTTGATCAAGTAACATAGAAAAACAAAATAGGTGCATGTTGATGGGGTTAATATTGGAAAGAGTATACTTCTTGAAAATTTTCTATGTCATGATATTTTGAAAGGTGGAAGGCCTTGTAACAATTCATACAAAAAATTCCCCATTACTAGGCTTCCAATGGACATCACCTAGAAGCATATTGGGTCATGCATCTAGACCTATTCACTCTCACTAGTTAAGATAACACTATTGCAATGGTGGTCAATAATGGATTTTTCTTAGACATTAGTGAAACAATGAGATTATAAATAATGGATAAATAGTTAAACTAATTCTAAGCTTAGTGTTTTGATGACGGTGGTCAATAATGGAGCATCTCGATATTTTGCTGATGAGCAATGTATTTGAAGACACAAGGAGAGAAGCGAGCAACTAAGGAACCACTATATTTACCTCTTCTAAAAAGTGGAATCTCACTAATTATTTTCTTTGTAGAATGAGAAGTAATTATAATTTTACGTAGATTTGAAGTGGTTACGTATTGAATTTTGGAGATTTAGGGCCATATATTCTAGAGATACCCCCCTCAATTCAGAGAAGAACTAATACAAAAGTGAGATAAATCATGTTGGTGACAAGGGAACCTTTTGTAAGCTGTCCATTTGGGATCCCTCATATTTCTCAGGGGACAATTAAAGTGATAACACTACCGCTACTTTAAAATCATAGCTACCAAACCCATAATCATAGGAGTTCAATGAAGTTCATATTCATGAACCTTTTATTTTCGTTATTAAGAGACAAATAGACATAATATATTTTAGCCACAAGAGTACAGTTGGGTCAGTGAAAGTCAGGTAGTTCTCTAGCCCCCACCAGGGTTTGATTCCTCAAAGAAGCGATCAACATAATCCCATGAGGTGGGAATTTATTAGAGGATACCATCATCGCTAATTAGTTAGGTTGGGTGGCACACACCCCAATGAAGTGTATTGAAGTGCTATATTTTGAAAATTCAACTAATGACAAACAATTCATCATAGGAAGCTTTCTTGAGTTTTCATAATATCTTTTATTGTAGTTGACATTCATCAAACCTGGTTATTTGAACTAAGTACATTCCCTCTATTTATAATCTCTATAATTCGATAGGGTCTTGACCACCTCATGTTTAGTTTCCTATATGAGTCCAGAATTAGTTATCATATTGTAAATTATAGGTCTTGCTGTAGCGATAGTAGCAAGGTTCTATATAGCCAGTTATGGGGGAGATGTTACATGACCAATAGTGAGAGACAGGGTAAGAGACCTACTCAATCCAATTTTTCCCCTTTCACTCAAGCCATTAAGATATCCACCTAATCTAGGATAATTTGGACAAGGTCTCATTATTTGGGGTGATGTTCCAAAATTTTCATATATTTCATACTTTTTGGTTTGCTATAAAATACTATATATCTAAGGCTATTTGTTGTTGAGATAAACCATTGTCTCATTTTGGCCCTACATCCACAATTATTGAGCTCATAATAATAATACAAGTTTTCTATTTTGGAGATGCAACAAGAAGATAGTTGACAAAAATCTCAAAGATACTTTTTCACCTTCAACTCTTCACCGACACCATCTACTTAACGATCCACAGTGTCATGCTAGGGATATTCTTTGGAGGTACCAAGGAAAAAACAAATCCTATCTTTGAATTTCGGTTAGTTTCTAAGTCAGAGGATGGAATCACATTGGTTGAGTATTTTTTAGTTTCCAATGATATAGAGCCTTGTTGATGGTAAATCCTCCCAATATGGGATCCCGAAGCTCCCCAGTTTCAAGTGGTTTTCTAATATAGAGTGGCTCTCCTTTGGTCTCTGGCTTGTTGGGAAATTATATTTATCTGGGACATGTCAGCTAAGTTATGTTAATCATACAAGGGTATATTATCAATTATTATTAATTCCAATACTGTGTTTGTAAATGGTGTTGTGTAATGAACTATATAACCTAATGTGGTGTTGTGAGTGCAGGTGTGGAAGTGTAATATACCCCAATTCCAAATTAGAATTTCATTATTGCATGTGAGTACGGTATTCCCCCTCCTCAAGGGTATGCAACAATGGGCTAATGGTCCCTTTTATTTTATTTGTTTTCTGTTTGAGGAATAAAATTGTTTTCATATTAGAGTCAAAATATTACCTGATATAACAAAAAATATTTTATTCATCAATTTTTTTGGATGAATGTTTATCGAACAAATTGGGAATAAAGGTTATAGAATTAAGTTTTGATTGGGTGAAGAATGAACTGCTCAAATGAACTAGTAAAATATCTGAGCAATAGGTCATAAATGATGTGTTTATTTTGTCATGAATATGGTGGCTCAACATTTATAGATGGTTGTAAGGGTGTATCTTAGAATCATGGCTTTTTATTTTTTTAAACTCAACATCTACCATGTTATGACTTTTAGGAGAATATCATGTCAACAACAATCGGTTGATTGTGCACTTCATATGAATGGATATAAATTAAGATATCCACCACCTAAAGAACAATATAAGTGGTGAATGAGACTATAGACTGTATCTTGTAGGGTGGATTCTAATTTTTATAGTTTATGGATTTATTGGTTTGCAATTTCAAAGACATAATTTATTTTTTGCAAAATTGTTTATCTATAGAAATGTAACAAAAACAATATATTCTTTAATTTTATGCTTTTCTCCTTCAAAAACTTGAAACCATATTTTGCATTCTAGGAAACACTTCTTCTGAGAACATTTTGTCATCAATGAATTCCTGGAAACCTCATTATCAACTGTATTTATGTCTGTATACCATATGCATTACATTTTATTTGAATAAAATGATGGTGACAGTTCAGATCCATTGTCTTTGAATGATATAATTCTTGCACATTATAGCTATATTGTGTTTGCCTATTTTTAATTTATTTTATTCAAATAGTTTTGCTTACTATCAGAAAAATATTTATGTTTGTGAATGTTCTCTATCCTAGACACTTATATTTTCCATTTCCCTATTCTTCTACCTCTAATTATACCAATTGAATTTTTTGATAGCAGGTTTCTTTTCCTTTGATCCATAAGATATGTTGGATAAGCCTGCAATGCATCTCTAATTTCTAAGTCATATAAGATTCTGCTAAGAACTATATTTGGTGAACAATATTATCAATTAAGATGTGCCTAGCACAGTTCCTCTTGCAATTAGGAACATATCAAGAGCTAAAACTAAGCTTGCATCAGCTTTGAAATACTCCATGAGAACTATATATTTCCACCAGATGAGTGTAACATAAGATAATTTCCAAGCATAAACATTATGAGACTGATAAAGAATACACTACCACAGAAGCTATTAATTGCTTAAACTTAATAACTGTTATGATAATTTTTTTACTGAGGACATAAAAAAGGTAATGTCTACTTGAAAATTCTGAATTGTACTGTAAAGGATAATGTCGACACATATATTCTTGGAAATTGAACATGATTTTCTAAGATCATTTTTGAAATATGTTATAGACAATGACCTGAGAAAATCATTGGAGATCATTGACTTAGTGAAAGAGTCTGTTTTTTTCAAGTGCCAAATAGCTGGAGGTAATCTTCAAATCGAACTTAGCATACATTCTGTTGCTACGGGTTATTAATTTTGCTAATAACAACCTCTTCCATATTACAAAACTCAGCTAGTTCCCCCCAAAAATTCTAAGATTGGGTTTCAAATGTGTGAAGAAAAGTAGCAACAAGGTTTCTGAGAATGACTAAGTTGAAATATTTTCTTTAAATTGAATGGATATTTGTGTCTTACCATGAACAAAGCCTATTTTTGTGCAGAATTTATTTGTCAATGGACATGTAGTGTTTTTTTGTTGTCTTTTTCAGTCTTGCAATCTCTTTATATTCCAAGCATCCTATTTTTCAAACGCTGTGATTGATTCATGTGAATTTCGTTTTTGTGTCTATATGTAGCTCAGCATGACTGTCACACAAGACATATTGCCAATCTTTTTATCCAATTTATATGGTTCCCACGGGAAGTAGTTGCTGCAACACCCAGGGTTTGGTAAGTTTATTCAAATTCCATAAATGAAACACACTTCTCTTCCATTTTTTTGAAATATTATTTGAGATTTCCAAGGGTGATAATTTTGAGGAACTCTTGTTTCTTAAGATGACACTAATGTCAAAGGAGGTGGTTTTCCACAAGGTGTGATATTTTTTAAAGTCTAAAATATGTTGTATATGCTCACAATATTTTTATTGAGTTTATTTTATTATGTGTTTTAATGGAGACATAGACATCTTATTAGTTAACTTATTGCTTCCACCTTTTTCTGAGTTTGTCTCTAAAAGGAAAATATTTATGAAATGAAGGAGTAAGGATGCAACAAATACAAGTAATACAATATGCATGTAGCCATCCACCTTGACTGCTATATCATCCAAGAATCTAAAGGAAAGTGAAATTCCTAGCACCGAAGACAACATAATTGTTGCAAATGAGTAATATCTCGTTCAATTGGGATTAAAGCATGTGTTCACCAAACCTTAAATTAATACCCACCTTCAATGCTTTTCAATTTCATTGATACAACATTTAAACTGCCCTTAAATGATTATTTCATCTTGGCGTGGGTTACCCAGGGTATGTTATCAGTTCCCATTAAATTGCCAATAGATTTAAGTTAATCCATGCGTAAGTTATACTGCTTTTTGTGTATGATAGTTACACTTATCTTCCCTCCATAAATTGAAAAATAAAAATTGAGAATTGATCCACATCATTGAATGCAGATGGGTGTATATATCATTTTCCATGTTAATGAGATGTCCTGGTTTTAATTGTTTGAGAAAACTTTATTGGCAACACAATATGTTCCATATTCTTTTCCAACATTTTCAATCTACTAGCATAACTTCTTCTCTTGCTCATTCTCCACCATGTTAGTGGCATAGACTTGGGAATCTGTATGGATCCCTAACCTTTCCAATTCTAGGGTAAAATAACTAGTCTCAAACAGCTCACCAACCTCCATATGTTACCCACCAATAATGAGGATTGGTCTCCTCTTTCAGTCCCCCCTAAAAAATTATGTTCATCGTTTGAATAGTTGTTGGGTGGAAATCCTTTGAAATGGATTGATATATATATATTTTTCATGATATATTATTGTTTCTATGTATTGTTGAGGGGTGAATATATGAAATTAAAGCATAAGTATCCCTACTAAGTTTACCATTCCCTCATGTAAATTATGGGCATATTATTTCTATTCTTCTTGGTTAATAGGTCACATAAAATAGCTTGGATATTTACTTAGTTCCTAGAGGATTGAAATTAGGGTTTCGAAGCATGCCCTTCCCTTATGCACACTAATAAATTTCTTCTATTCAAGTGTATGATTCACGAAGATTTTCATGTGAAGACATTATTTCACCATCATATTCATTTTGAAGCTATGGTTAGAACTAGTGGAATGCTTCTCTATATCTTGATTCAAGAGAAGATTTGAAACCATTGAATAATGTGAAGTTCCCTTTTTTAAAACCTAATCACTTTGAGAATCTACATTGAATTCTGAGACTTGTGTTGAGGCTGCATGGACACTTATGAAGATTCCTAGGTTTTGGTTGTGGCAGAGGTATGAATATTCCCTAGCTATTAGGGTTGTTTCTTGTATATTGATGGATATTGATGATGATTCCATAGCTAGACAAGGCCTCCATTCTAGGGCATAAAAAATATAAAGAAAAATTCTCTTCCTTCAAAACCAACGAAATCCTCTAAGGAGCAGTTCAACGTTGAATTTCAAGTGTGTGTTGAAATGAATTCGAGTCTCCAATAGACATTGGTGAGGTAGAGAAGTTTGCTACCCTAAAAATTGATCCATATATTCCAAATAAGTCAAATACAGATAGTCAAATTCTAGCACACAAATACTATTTTTCCTTATAGTTCAGTCAAAGGACCTAGATAGGTTACATAAAGAATACAAGAGGCACAAGAGCAAGTAGGAGAGCTCGAGTCTTTTTTTTTGGGGTTATACATCCTCTGAATATTTTACCTAATTATGTTGCATTGATTCCTTTATTGTTTAGAGCGTTCCAGTTATGAGGACGTAGGAGGTTATTTTAATATTCACTTACATACACATAGTCTGCAAGTAAATTCATTTAAGTTGCATAATATGTTTACATCAATTCTACAAATTGGATAAGCAATTGATTTGGAAAAATGTTCGTATCATGTTGAGAAATGCTTGCAACCAGTTTGAAAATTCCTGTTGAACTGATAAAATTCCTGCACTACCTTATAAAATTCCCGCAGGCCTCAAACATATGCACGCATGTCCAGACAAATGCCAGGAAAAATGCACAAAAGGTTGAAAAATGCATGCAAGAAAACATAGCTATAGATGAAGTAAAATGCCAAAAGAAATGAGCTAACATATGATTACAGAAATCTACATTTGTGAATGGTGGATATTTTTAAAATGTAAGTAATATGACGATCCTTATATTAACAGTAAAAATAAAATTACAATCATAAACCTTTAGGCAGGCCCGAAGCATAGTATTTAACCAACCCATCCCGTTTTAAAAACCAAAAGGTCACCCCAAAAATCTGAACAGTATCCGTCTTCATAGTCGGGTATACAAAAATAAATCCACTTTTCTTGAAATAGTACAATGTCTGTATATTAGTGAAACCATAATAAAATTCAAATTTTAAAACATCATGTAGGCCAATGCTGACACACAGCGTACCAAAGAACCCATGAACTTGAACGATCAATGCTTGACATAAGGAAGATCCGTATTTCTAGCCTGATTAGAATCCTCCTCCGTAGACTACATGGTTGGAATCAAAGGAGGAGCTGGTGGAATCAAAAGTCTGAACATATTTAGAAGTGTTAGAATAATCAACCCATAGTATTTACCCACTTAGACATTAATTCATTTATTTTTGTCTTGTTTTCCTAGTCCATGAGTCCCACCATGTGCAAGTTGCTAATTGCCTATCCATAGAGGTCAAACTTGCCATATTTGACTCATGTAGCACTTGGGAAAGCCTTAGGAATCAAATATGCTTTATTCCTGGCCTCCTAGGCACCTATCTGCTTTTTTCTGCTTTATTCCCTGCTTTTTCAGTGTTTTAAGGCACATAGGAAAGCAAGACTAGGTGAGGTGAATCAGCTTTGTTGCCTCTTCCTCCTCCACTCTTTCCTCCATGCAAAAGCATGTATGAGCTGCCATTCCACCACTCATTATCTTGCCCATGCGCCCTTGCCAATTCATGAGCCTCATGATAGATTTGGGATCAACTTTTTACACCTATGGGGGATTTGCCTATTTTGGGTAAGCCTGCTTTATGCTAGTTTTGGATGCCTCCTTATGCATTCGACCTATTGATGTATTCTATATATTCAGCAACCTATGTTATTATAGGGTTGGCTATTGTACACTGAGTTAATATAATTTTGTGTTACAGCTCCATATTCAGTCTCCATTGTTGACAATTTTGCATGATCAATTGTAATTTGTTGTGAGTGAAATTAATCTATTGCTGGTCAGAATTTATACAAGAAGCAGGTCAAACTTGAAATTCATGTGCTTAATGTCAGTTGTAATAGCATCACACCAATGGTCCCTTTGACCTTCCTGATCTTCTGTTGCAACCTTGTCCTAAGCAGCGCGACCAACAAGATTCTTCATGACCCAGAATAAAGCCACTGTCTTCTCATACTGATTCTCTTTGCCAACTGAATGACCCATGTTGAGAATCCATTCCTCCACCTTTTGGCATCCCTCTTATAGAATATCCTTATAAAATTCATCCCATGACTACCTGTCAAAGTCATTGACACATTGTTGAATCTCACCAGGGAGATCGAGATCATACAAGTCAGCTTCCCATAATGCCTTTCGTTGGGATTTTGTACCCCTCCCAGATTCATTGTCCTCATAACAGGCCATGCAATTCCCCTTCCCTTTTAGACATTCCATCATTGTACTCAACAAATTCATCGAGATACGAACCTTCCTTATCGCTGAGAATATGCTAATAGAAAACACACAGTTCAAGCGGTTAGTGTTGCAACTACTCACATAACCTGTCGTCCCAAATAGCAGCTTCCCCATCAAAAAAATCATTGCATCACCAAGAACCATAATGTTTTCAATACAGTCCTTGGTTCGAGCCTCATAATTCTCACACAGAACTCCAAGATTACCAACTTGATCCTTTATGCTACGAATATTTTGAAAAGATGGTAAGCGAGTGTTGGAATTGGGTGAAATTAAATACAAGAGGCTATTAACATGGCCTCTTTAACTTTCACTTTTAAAGCACATCCCCATGTTATATTTTTGAGCCCTCCCAATGTCCTATCTGACTATTCTAATGATTTCCCTAAATGTCTTGGGTTGTGATGTTTTCATAGCTGGTATGAATGGTCATATCTATCACCTAATCCCACTCTCGAGATTTGACACCTCGACAAGATTCCATTCCCTAGTTCGCCAGTTGATCGGTTGTCTTATTCCCTTGCTAAAGAATACCCTTAGAGTATCTTGATACCACATTATAGCTAGCACTGAACTTTAGAGAAGCTAGTACAGTATTTGCTGCGAATTCTATTTTTTTTAAATACACAGAGAATGTCGCTGGAGTGACGAACATAGAATTTGTTATTCAATTTATGCAACAATAATCCTTGGCTAAAGCAATGCTCATTTGTCCCTTGTTTGGAAAATTCATCGGTTCGTATGTTGCTATACCAGCATAATGTTGTTGTTATAGCGACACATTAAGATTGACATAGAAACACATCGACGTCTCTATAACCACGGTAGACCGTCGCTCCAGCGAGGGAAATAGACTTATAATTTTCTTAGTTGTAACATACTTTTGTGACTAAATAAAATGATTGATGTTGCTATTTAGACAAGCATACGTCTCTCCAACGACACATATAGGTTTTTGAAGCAAAGGCCACACTTAGCATGTGTCATCTTTGTTCTATCGCTATAGCGACACAATAGTGTGGGTATATCGACGATTTTCCGTGGGAAAAATGTTCACAGGTACTAGTTCCTAATCTTAATTTGTAAAATTCTTTACCTTTTTCTTTGTAATATTGTTATGGTAAATAATTTTGTTTAAAATGTTTCTTGAAGGTTTTCCATGTTACATAACATTCTTTTATGCCTTTTACTTTCTTTATGTATTGCAACCAGATATCTTCTTTTCCCGTTAAGTTATAGATGGCCATTTTTGCTTTTAATTTATTGGAATAGTTATAAATATGGAAATACTTCTTCATTCCAGATAACCATGCTTCCTCTTCTTCTCCTTTCTCGATCTCTCCATTAAACATAGGAGGTTTGATATTTTGATTTCACCCAAAATTTCTTCATACGGTTTGTATTTCTTTTTCTTTTGGTTACTATCACTACTTTCACTAGAATCTTTATGTTTTTCAGTATTATGTTTAGCTGATTCTTCACTTGAAGATTCTGTCTCATGTTTGGAAATCTCCAGTTTCCTTACCTTACATTTGTAAGGTGTAGTTCTTTCCATGTTAAGTTCAGGTTCTTTATTTTTCTCTTTTTCATTACTGTGTATTTTAGACAACATAATGCTATTTAACTCTTCCTGTGCTTTCAGGATATGTTTGTTATCTTATTTAACTCATTTTAGTTCCACCCTTAATTCCTTTACTATTTTGTTGTAATTCAGATGGGTTATCATTCCTACTTTCATTTAGATTTACCCATATTTCGCCATCCCTTATGTTACCTTCATTGTTTATTGGATTCCTAGGCTGTGATCACTTCTTCAGCAGAGATTCCCACATATGCCATAATTATTGAAGAAATAAGGTTATTGTTCTCTTCCTATTCCTAGGAGATTCAAACCACAAAAAGATAAAGTTAGTTTTCTGTTTTATCAATTTTAGTGTTGGGCTTGTTCAGGCCAAGTGTTATAACCATTCTTTGATACCATTCTTTCACAAACCCACACAAATCCTTGAATACTTTATTTTTACTTTATTACTTATTGTTTGTTGTAACATGTCATGTTAGTGACAATAACTTAAAATTGTCGTTACAAGTATTTTATGCATGTATTTTAACTTGATATGTCTGACGTTTGCTTGACATGTTAGGCATTCCGTTGGTGTTTCCTTTCAGTAGTGACGACTGATTCACAGTGTCTCCAAGGTGATTTTTTAGTCCTTTATGTTCATTTTAAAGTTTTGTTTGTTTAAGACCTAAGTCTAAAAACTAAGGCTTAGTCCTAGATACACTTTAAGGTTTACCTTTCGTTATTAAACCCACTCTCTTAAAAAAAGTTGGAAAAGGGTCTTTAAAGTATAACATAAACGTTTGTTTAAGGGATAAACATGTTGGAAATATTAGTGTAGGCCTTGGTTTAAGGTTTGATTATATGTTTAAGATATAGTGATAATGTTTAAATTAACAGCATCATTTGTGACCCTAGCCACGAGCCTTACACATCACGGGGTGCTATTTATGAATTTGGCATGCAAAAATTAAAGGGGAGGCACATGGTAAAATTCTAGAGCATAAAGTTAAAGGTTTGCAAATAAATTAGTTAAGCCTTGGTCCTGGCTGTGAGTTGAAAATATATCCATGCGCTTTTAATGACAAGTCTTGTCCACATGCGATGTGGCTGATGGTTGATCGTTACCTTCCACTTGTCATGATCTGTAATACATGTTCTTGTAGGTTTTAGTGTGGATTTTATGATGTCTCAAGGGTTTATTCGCATTCATTCGGTTTGCAATGCTACTCGTGTGAAGAAAACTCAACCATTCATGGGATACACAGTCTTGTTGTTAGCTCTCTATAGTTTTCTAATGAACATTTTACCTCAGTTTGTACCTGAGTTTTGTTTGGCGGTTTTATCAGTTGACTTATGGAAATGTGTCCGCCATTACAATCTTGGCCTAGTTTGTTTGTCATGGGGTTATGAAGGGAAGGCCATTCACCTTCTATGTGTTTTGCAGAGGCTTTGCATCCATCCGATCTTTTAACCAGGTAAGGAGAGAGACTCCTCCAAAAGCATTCTGTAAATTCAACTTTTAAGGGTTTAATCACCGCCTCTCAGGACCCCTTCTTCTCTGCCATAGGTGAGGAATTTTCTATGACTTTGTTTAAGTAGGAATAATTCATTCATTAACCTTGTTACTAGAAACAATACTAACACTCCTCAGTTGTTTTTATGCATGTATATACCGATGTGGTTATGCTAGGTCTTCAAAAATGGATCCACCAACAGTCAAATGGTAAGGTTCTAGTAGATTCAAGGTTATAATGGTTTCCATCAGGTTCACAGTCCAAACAGAAAGGGATTTCACAAACTAGTGTGAAGATAATTTTTATTTTTATTTAAAAAACCCTTATGGGTATGTACTTGTATTTACTAGCTTAAGTGTGGCTTCACAGCCTCTCACATTCCAATGTGTTTGATTCGCCATCCCATTCGATGTACATTTCTGTTTTTTCATTCTATACAGTAGATTCCAATAGATTGGCTTATGACTACGATAATTTCAACATGTTGAATAAATAAGGGGATATTTAGTTTCACTTGAATTTTGTGATCCTATTGCTATTTTAACATTTGGTCAGTTCGATCTAACCTCAGGTTTGGAAGCCCGATTTTAGAGATAGCTTGTTTGTATTAAGTTTATTGATTTGAATCATATTTATTTTATGGATTTACTAGATCTTATTTTTGTTGAATTTGTAACGTTGATCCATGAGATTGACATGTGTTGATTAACCTATAAAAGATTACGTTGGAATATTTTAGATTTGTTCCAATGGGTATGAATACCTTATTGACATAGGTCGTATTATTTGGTTAATGTGGATTTCACATAGATCTGGAAATTTCGAGCCTAGTTTATCAATAGACAAAGAATCCTTTCGGCTCTACTCTGTATATCTATGAATATGTTATTTGATTGTCTACAATCTTTTCATTTAGTGTTATAATGTTTTTCTTCTCATTGGGGTTATCATATTTGTTGTTTTACTTTGTGATTTATTTTCTAAAATCCTTTGTTAGCTAGAATAATGAGAAATGGCCGTAACTAGTATGTGCTCTCAAAACAAAGATTTAATTAGAAAAAGTTATAAATTAATAAAAAACTGGAACATAGATAAAATTTGCATGGATAACCTTGGCTCCTTGGGGTATACGATTAGTTTAAAAAGACTTAGATCTATACACATTTAAAATATAATAAAAGAAAATATGTAGACATAATTTAAAGTATTAATAAGATGTTCGGTCTTGGGCATTTATCTGGTTGACTAAGTACTATTTTGGTTGATTGTGATATTCACATTCCAATCTTTTAGTTGTACTAACATTATATGCATTCTAATCCGGGTATGGAAGACCAAACAATATTATTTGAAATATGTATATAATATTTATAAAATCACTTTTAACTAAAATAATAAGATCTACGATTCTTTTATATTACGTAAATGCATAACAATTTATACCAAAACATAACATAGAAAATAGGAAAAAAGTTAGGAACATATGCATAGTATAATTACTAATTTTAAAATGTTTTTATGATTCAAATATATACCCAGTTTATAAATTATCTATACTAAAATAGATAAGAAATCGAATAGGGAACCTGACACCACTCTCGAGAAAATAGAACTGAAGTTGTCGTTCCTCCCAACTAAACTCCTAGAGTATCAAAGTCTTACTTGCTTCAGAACCCCCGAGCATTTTTACTATACCACAAGGAAAAAATACGATCAATGTACCATCTCTTTGCATCAACATATCAATTCTCCATACATCGCCATCCTCCTGCTTGCTTGATTGACATACTATTTTATAGTATTTTTCCTAGGAATTGGTCATTAATGAGCCTCCTGCTCTTTAGCACTCCACAAAGGATCTTAACCTGATTTTGGGGAATATGCCTCATGCACCACTTGAGTTCTCACTCAGTAGCTTTCACCACTTTTCTTTTATCCCTATGGGTCAACAAACACTCTTTCACCAACTACTTTAGTTTTGATTCCTCTCAATGTTTTAATTAGTAAATAAAAATAATCCATTACATTTATTTTGACTTTCTTATCAAAATATTAAAAAAACAATTATTCCAAGTAAAACTGTTATGATTATTTTGTGTATTACAATATGGTGAGGACTTCTAGTAAATATTAAATGATGGTTGTAGAAAGACAAGATTGCATGGAGATGTTTATATACTTAGTGTTGTATATATGTTAAAGTCTTAATAAATATGAAGAAAGGAGGGCCTTGAGTTAGGTTGTTTTCCATTGGTTAAAAAGTCGAGGAAAATAGGTTATGGATGGTTTTATACCAAGTGATCCTTCTAACCTTGGAACTACATGAAGTGGAACATATATCATGGCCCATGTAAAAATGGAGAAGCCATATCATTCTAGCTCTAATTGGTATATTGGTAGAAAATAAATTGAAGAAAACTCTCAATCAAGGAAATATGGCATTGATATGAAGAAGGACACATATTTTTGAAAGTATTACGAAATATTTCTACAAGACCTGGGCATGACACTTCAATTCATTTAGGTAACAATAACAACAACCATAATATTTTCTCATTTTTTTTTCCTTTAGCAATCTTGTACAACAGATGCTTGAATAATGATATTAATAGTTTGCATGTTTCTTGCTTGATATGTGGAGGATACACCCCAACATTTGAAGGATATTACTATTCTTGTATCATATGAGTTATGTAATAAGAAGGATCCTACAACTATTCAGAGGATCAAGCAAAAGGAGGTGTATGAATTAAAAAGAGAGAGAGATTGATAGCTTTTAAAAGTCTAAAATAAAATAGAAGTCTTATAAATAAAACAAATGTAATAGTCACCAAAAGTTACTAAATGTATTTATTACAAAGAGTTTTAGTTTGAACAAAGCATTGACAATTATGGACAACAAGGAATTGAATATTCAATCCAACTCTACTAGATGCGACAACTACAATCACAATCCATTGAAGCAAATTCCACGAATACAAGTACTCTATGCTATCTTTGAACCTCACTCTCTTAAGAAAGAATTAAGAAATGGAGAAAAGGAAAGAAAGGTCATAGGATCTAGTGCTTAACAACTCGAAAGAATCATATTATCCCTGTTCCATGCTTGTAATATATATATATATGGATTCCTTTATATTTTTTTTATGTTACCCATTAAAATTAGAAGAAGCTAATAATGGGTAAGATAGAAAATAGTAGGGAATCTTATATATCCCTCCTTTATAGATCATAAACACACCCTCATGCACATTTGAAAACACTCTATAAGGGTTCTTGAAGTTGAAATTATGGATTAATAAAAAGCAAGTTTAGGGTACTTTTTGCACGTTTATCTTAGCAGTATACTCTCCTTATCACATAACACTACAAGGAAAAGGCCATGTAGTAGAAGTTTTTATTGTTGCAAGATTGAAAAAAAATGTCAAAAAACATCCACTACAACCTTTGCTAATGGTAGCGGGTGTTTAATGGAGGTTATCACACATATATATTATACCAAAAAAAGACGAATAATTGAAGGATATAGCATATGTTTTTTTACTGGTGCAATTTTCTGAAAAACAATGCATCGGTGTAGATATCACACAAACATACATGTGTTGAAAGATATAAACTATCCGCACTGATGCACTCAAACAAATCATGCACCAGAAAACACCAAATTTCTAGGATGCACCGATGCTTACAAACAACATAAACACACCGGGTGGAAATTTTACGTTATACACACCATAAACTCTCAGCAGTTTTACACTATAACAATGCGGTAGATTTATAATAGCGCACGGGTGCATTCCATCATAATACGCACCGATGCATACAAACTATTAAAATATCCCAATGTATACAATGTAAATGCACCAGAGTGATTGATTGCAAAAAGTACATGTGTGTAAAATATCTAAAAAATAAATGGCGTGTATAAACAATTAAAAATCATTAGCGCGATTAACTAACAAGAACACACTCATAAATGCGATTGAGAAGTGGAAATTTTTATTTTTTAAATTTAATGATACACTAAATTTACATTGGAGTTCGAGGGGGATTTATATATACGTAGCGGTGTGTATAATTTGTGCAACCTTATCGGTGTGACTTATATCACCAAAAACACCAGAAATGATTCTTTAAATAACAACTACTAACATTGTAGTGAAATATCTATATTATATTTTTTGTTTTTTTATTCCATTATTTATCATAAATTGAAATATTTTTTTATAGTGCTATTCATTTTTATTTTAATTGTTGTGTTTGTTTGGATTAAGTTCTCATATCTAATATCTATTGTAATATTTAATCATCCATACATCTAACTACCAATGTACCATTTCACAGTAACATTGGTGAATGCAATAGAATAAAAATGTTTATTTTATTATATATATCAATAGGAGGGTCCGCGTCATACAAAATAGGACAACATAGAGACAATAATAATCAAAATTAAATGTCAACATGCATGTAATTGTTACAGTAATTGGTAACCCATTGTATTTCCATTCAGACACTATGTCCAATACATTATACAAAATGTTTGATTTTCACAGACAATTATTTCAAAATATACATAAGCTTGCATTAACATAAAAAATAAATATGGAACATCATTCTTTGCTGCAACTGTTATTAGTGCTCGATCCACTTGCATCGATTTTCTGATTTGGTTGAATGTTTTGTTGGTTGGCTCGATTATTTTTCTCTTGTTTATCGTCCATCTGCAAACATAAAAATAAACTGTACTAATTGTATCTACAATATTGGGAATACTGAAAAATAAAATAGATAATTTACTTGAATGTATATTGAAAAGCGATGTACCATAGAAATAATTGAGTCATGAATGATACACATTCTTTCAAAACCAAATTTCATGCCTTCTATCAACAAGTATTCTATTGGCTCCACTCCATACTTTGTTTCCTACAAGTTTTATACCCTGTCATAAATCATAGATTTAATATAAATGATTTTTGTTGTTCTATAAATTATAAAATGAGTGAAGTAAAACAACATAGATACATACAAATTACAGAATTACTTTTTGATACGGTAACATATACTCACAACCCTTGCTTAACCCAATGTCAATCAATTCTTTTGATGGATCCCCTTTGGATGTTGACACATATTTCAAGACATCCAAGGATGGTCGGTGAAAAAAAAATATAAAGATCACAATCACTATTCTTATAAGGAAATCACAAATACTCACAAACTATGCCATCAATCCTTTTTTCCTTGTCATCCTATCTTGTGTGCTGAATGGTTCTATTTTTTTTCTGTAACAAAACAATTGAAAATTAATATTTAATGTTGAATTAACTTATGAGATGTACATAATTAAAAAAAAAATGATTTCATAAATGTGAAGCACATTTCTATTGAGATAGATCCTCTTGTGATGCAATTATGTCCATTTCCTTGACCATCTCCTTGTACAGTCTTTTGGACATCCCTACTAGAACATTTCACATGCCATCACATTCATCCCTTTAGATTTTTTCGTAATCTTCTTGGAAATGTAAAATTACATTAAACTATTTTTTTTGTTGATATGGAAAATAAATATAGTAGAATTAAAATTATTAAATGAATGACGCTTTATATAGTTATAAATACATATTCTACATAAACATGTTTTGGAATATTACTTTTTTAATGATTCTTTTTTGTTGTTGTATGTTTTTTCTATTGGAAGTTTGAAAAGTTTCATTGACCATTGCTCTGAAAACGTCTCTTGTAGTTTACATTTGATTGAAAACGCCTCTTCGAATCATTTAATTGATTTTTGTATTGTAAGTGAAAAGTACATCTATACATTGTTTCCATTATATCCCTCATAGTATTATAAAAGCCTTTCCCCCTTATATTAACTTCCAACACCACTACAGAGGTGCTAAGGACCAATCTATCATCATTTTCATATTCCATAATTTTTTTCTTATAATGACAATCATTTTTTTTGTTGTCAGTCCCTGCATAACATATAACATATGTAAATTATATGATTTGAAACATATTAGTGAATATTCTTAAGTATAATATTACTTTAATTGGAAGAAATGATTCATATTGACTTATTCTTAATTCACATGGTTAATCCCTCTGCAACTTTTCCATCAACTTTTTACGCTCTTTTGGGATTTGATTGGCAAGCATCTTATCCAGCTTCCTGATTTTTTGTCTCCACATCCCACACATTAACTGGTGCATATTAATTAAATTTACAAATAATTCAAACAAATTAAGTTAAACACAAAAATTAAAAATCACTTTCCTTCTTCATAATTCTGAATGTGCTCCCATCATGTTGACTAGAATTGTTGTTCATTGAACGAATACCATTCATTTTCTATTAATAAAAAACCTGGACCATTCAATAGAGAAGCTATTAATACATTACACAAATATATTATACACTTGAAAATATAAAATATGTCTGGTATTGGTGCACTTAAATACATGAAATTCCCAAGTGCATTCTATACCACAATGCACTAGTGAATTATATAGATACAAAGGAACCATAAATGGTATAAATTATTTAGAATTTTAAGAAAATAAAGAAGTTGCGTACATGTGTGTTATTAGTATTAAAACACGATTGTTTCAGTGCGAGATTGTCACACCGAGAAATGATTTTATGATTTTTTGTGAATAAATATGCGGTCACACATGTCACTTTTGGTGTGCTATTATAAAAAATGCATCAGTGTGTTAGTGCCATATAAATGCACTGAAAATGACACATGCATTTTATTTTGAAAAAAAAACAAAAAAACATGGTAGGGACAACATGGTTACAGATTCGACCAAAAAAGTGGCCCTATATCACACTATGCTTTCTATATATAAATTGAACACACTGGGGCATGATTATTTAATTAGATGCACCAATTCAAATTGAAAATCTTGTGGTTTGACGTGTCAGATTAAAATTATATACTCATCTCAGATTTTCTTTTAGTATTTAATCACCGCAATTACAGTATTTCATAATATATATGTGTTTCTTAAACTCACCTTATTCTTAGAAAATGGTTTCCAAACTATATTGGAAGTTAGTTTGTGATATAGTTCTTAAAAAGATTTTAGGACCATAGACACATATATTGGTTTCTAATTTGGATCAAATGTAGGGAGAGAATGTTATAGTGTCAAATGGCCAATTCTTCAGATTCTAGCTTATTCCATCAAGTTCAAATTTCGATGAATTATCCCTTTCAATCTTTAGTAAGTTCAAGTTTTATTTATATTTGACTATTTAATTGAATTTATGTTACCTATCCATGTGAATTTGAATATCAATTTATTCTATATTGCAGGATTCTGATTTAGGTTCAAGTTTAGATGCACAAGATATTCCACCAGTTTCAAAATGTTGTAAGCTCTTATAAGGAGAAAAATACAGCAAGTAGTTCATAGATGAAAATGGGCAGCTACTTTACCCCGCCAATTGTAACATGCAATATTCAAGTGAAAATATTGGTTCATCAATGGTAATTATTCGTGAGTTGTATCTCATTTATGACACCCTAGTAGTTTGTGGTTGTTCAAAATGTCAATGGTAATTGAAGGAGAACCCTTAGCGTGTCACACTCACCCATTACACCAATGATTTATTAACTAATGTTTATAGTATAATACCTTGTACTGTGGCAAAAAATCCAATAGGAAATATAGAAAATACATGTAGGAGCACTTCCCTATGCTAATTTTTGAAAACGGTTGAAGCTAAAAATAACTACATGTCATCCTAAATTGATGAACCTGTTTGACGAAAATTCTTCAGTCTGTGCAGACAACAGACTATTTCCATAGTCCAAATGGTATGGATCTAGAACAATGGAATAACAACAATGTATCCTCTCTGTAGACTGTTAAAACACTTCAATGTCAAGATTTCTTACATTGTAAAAAAAGTGACTGTTATCTCTTGAATTCCTTCACAATTAGTTGTACCTTCAAAAGAATGATGAAGACAAGACATAAAAGGTGAAGGAAAAAATATAATTTAACATTTTATGCTAATGATCAAGGATAAAAGAAATGAATACCTCACATTAACACACATTATTCATGTTAAATGGAAACACATTTGTATTAATAGAAAAGGAGAGGAAAACTACAACCAAGCCTTGATGTTGAGAAGACTTCCCTATGAACACCTTGAGTCTATGCCTCACCTAGCTTCGATGCATCAAAGAGTATAATCACTGTTTGGAAAACATTTGGGTGCTCTCACACTCTTCTTCCTCCCTTAACCATGAGGTGTAAGGGTGTATTTAAAGGAAAAAATGGATAGGGTAGGTTTAATATTTTATGGAAAATGTTAAGGGATCATTCCATGGATGGGAGAATTCGAGTTCCACCTACCCAGATTCTTTGGGATGAGGCTCCATGAGGATTTAATATAGAATCTCCTTGAGATATTCGTTTTTTTTGCATTTTTGGAAGAAGCACCACACTTTGCAGAAGGGAAAGGGGCATTTCTAAGGGGGTACCTCCTATTGTATAAAGGAAACAAGTGGAAGCACCACACTTTTCACGTGTGAAAGGTGCGTTGCTGTATTTTTAACGCCACATGTAAATGGGTAAGGTGCAGTGGTGGCTCAAAAATATTGAAAAATACAAAGGGTAGAATATTCCTTATTTCACTTATCTCATTCAAAATACGAGGGAATGGAGAAAACACTAAGATAACTATCTCATAATCCCCCCCAAAGTATGGGGCTAGAGGGAAACGATAGGAACAATACTTTGATAGATCATGTTATACTTCAAGGAAAGGGTTCAATGATCGAAATACATCAACAATCAAGATCATTATGCAATACTTTACACTTTAATACATGTCCCATAAGACTCACAACATGGATTTCGACCAATACAACACATATCCATGTGAGATACAAAAATTCATGGGTACTGAAATACAAAGTAGATCCATTCAAGAGAAACTCAAATTTGGACATAGCTACTAGACATCCGATGTATATCTATGTCACACTGATGTAAATCTAAGCATAACCACTAACATACACTATGGATCCATGCAATAAATCATACAAAACAATCCATCACAAAATGGGAGAAAGAAAACATAACAAATGAATGCTCAACAAATACCTAGGGTCTTCATCCTTATCTCAAGAAACTACAATTCTATCCATGTGAATATATGTTTTGAAGTTGAACATGGTAGAAATCACTTGATTATTGGTCAATGATGTGAACCATTAACAAGTGCGAGGGAAATCACCATTAATGTTAATGATTCCCAAGATATTCTAGTACATTCCTTCAAATGTGAATAGATGAATTGATGTCGAACAATTGACTGAATATTTCGATCAAATGGAAATGATGAAATCCTATTGTTGAAAGAGATGAAACCTGCCATTAAGGCATGCCGATATCAAGGTACTAACTTGTTTCTAAGACTAATTCCTAGAAAATGTGTTGATGTCGATAGGGATAGTCTCGTCGAAGGAGGTCCATAATGAATCCCACATCAACGAAACAAATCTTGGAACATAGTTGTTGGAAATTGAGTATGATGTAACTATATGAATAAATCAAAGGTAACCAACACAAAAGAGAGGTAGGTTTGAATATAGAAGGTTATTCTTGAAAAATAGATTCCCTTTTAACATTGGACGAAACAACCAAAGACTTGGAAACAATGAGTTGACAAGGCAGATACCAAGACATAATGCGACAAAGGATTGACATGACTCGTGAAAGTGGATCGACTAGGAGACAAGCTGAAAACCCAATTGTTTGAATGAAATAAAAACACGTGCCATGTTCAAAGGTGATTGAAAAGATGCCATTAATACTCAAACGATCTCCCATTATCTTAATCTCCCCACCATGATTGATGAGTGCCTCTTTTCTTTTTAACAAGCTGAAAAGGGTAACAAACACTCAATATTGGCTATCTTTTGGACAAGTCCAATCCCATATGTTTCACGAACTTGGGAAAGGAGGGGTTCATTCCGAGAAAGGGTCTTTTGATGTTTAATTTAACGAGTCCAATGAAAGAAAACTTGATGTCATTCATGTTTAGAGAGTCTAAACAAAACTAAAGAAGACTTCAAAAGGTTCTTTTTTTGTAAGTTTTAGTCTCCGAGGCTCGAAAAAATATAAAATAATACCATGGAGAACTATTCTAGTTAATTATTTGGCTAGAGCGTACCTTTTTAGTCAATAGTCTAACCGAAGTGAAAAGGGGTAAACTACCGTAAAAAAGACGACCTTTCAATTACTTTTACGAGCGTGAAAGTGACAAGTTCACTCGACAATATTTTCATATTTCGAGAGTCTAAAATGAGCTTAAAGATAACTCTGTTGGGGTTCCTTTTTTTGTAATAGTTTAATGAGCCGAAAAAGTGATAAATTATACTCATAACCTTTGTACTAATGTTTAACAAGAAAATATACTGCATGGGTGTGGCTCATTGGCGGTTCCGTTGTTATGAAGTCACTTGTTGTAAATTGGAGGTCACAAGATAAATCCCACCCGGGTTTACCTGTGTCCCATGTCTTGTGGCGGGTGTGGGGTACCTAGGGTTATAGTGGTAGCGAGAATGGATCCCTGGACCCCATGTCATGCAAGTACCATCCCAGCCCCAGTTGCTGATTCCCCTAGTGTAAAAAAAAAACCCGTTTAACGAGCACATTGATGGTTTCAAGAGCACTCAATTTTTTTTTGATTTTGTAGAGAATGAAAAAGGAAAAAATAAAACTCTTTCGTAACTAGAAATACTACTCCATGAGTATTGTAATTCTCAACAATAGATCATTAAGCACTAGTTTGACCAACATTAGACAAATATGATCATTATGGGTGAAAATAATAAAATATTAATAAATAAGTCAAAACGGTAAATAAATAGGGGGTGAAAAGTAGAATTTTTTTACCATTTGTGTTTTTTTACCCAACTTGGTGAAAAGAGCCATTTTTAGGTTGAAGTTGGTGCATAATTGTAGGAGATATAGGCGACCATTCTTCATTTCGTTTGGACTAGGTGAATCATCTCCTCCTTGCCTTCATTTTCATGGTTTTATTTTTTGATTTGAGGGGATATTTTTGTATTTTGAGCCCAATCCTTCAGGTGATATTCCAGCTTCACAGTATCATGCTTTCCTTTTGTGGGAAAAGTGGTGTTGGGATTCCATCACACATTTCATTCACAAAAAGTGCAGTTCCAACACTTTGTGTGAAAACAAAAAAGTGTGGTGGCACAATCCCGCCCAAAAATATTAAAAATGAAGAAAAAATAACATATTTTAAGTTTTGAAAAGGATTGTTAATGGTTTCTAATTCCTCAATTTTGTTTTTCAACAAGATTTGAAGGAAACCATGGTGGTGTGAATGGAGAGGGAGCATGAAATGGATGAAATTCATGGTTCCAATGACCACAACATGGTGAGTGCGCTTAGGGATTGTGGAATCCCGAAGTTCTTTCAGGTGCCAAGCATGGGAAAAAAAGTTTAGTTATTGGACCACTTGATCAGGATGTGGAATCTTGAGTAGCAATATTTTGAGGTGGGAGCCCACATTCTTACCTTGTAGGTTGAGGATGTCTATTTCCTCACTGGACTCTCTAGGAGGGGTGCACTTATCTCATTAGATGGTCTAAGAGGAGGATACATTACCATAGAGGGTCTCATTTCAGTATTGTTTTCCTGGGATACATATGGGTGGGAAGGAGATTCCCATCAAGGATTTAATGGACATACTCATCATGACCATTTTTTCACCATGCAACGAGTGGCAGGGATTCATGCAGCTCATAAGGATTCTAGGGCACACATGCTCTATGATTTAGAAGTTATATCTCCTACAATATTCAACTAGGTAGAAGGCCTATTGGTGGTCCTAAAGTACCAACTCACAAAGTTCCAAAGAGGTGATTTGAAACATTTTTTCTAAAAAAATATCTTAGTATCTTCCTTTCTATAGAGGGTCCCACTCTTCAGGCCCCGAGTTTCTATGAATGAGACTGATATGAGGGATCGACGCATGCTACGATGGGTTGAGGTCATGGACCACCATGGTGGTGCCATTCCTAGGATCAAGTACGGAGAACCATTCTTCTAGTGGTTAAGGGATGAACTGCTGATGGTAGAGGACTATGCATACACGAGTATCGATTTCTGTGGAAATCCAGAATTTGCTCTTCCCGAGGGAGAGAACTTGGGGAAAATGGGTAAGAAAGACACTACAATGCATGTTTTTATGATTTTTATGTGTAGTATAGAGACAATTGTCCTTACTGTGCAAATTTCATAACAGTCAGATCAGTGTGATCCTCGCCAATTGATAGGTGAGGAGGAGCTAGAATTGTGCATCGGGAGGCTGATGAGGAGTTATATGAGGTTGAGGAGAACCTCTAGAGGCTTACTATGGAAATTTATGACATACTCGTGGATGAAATTTTGAGGTGGTACCAATGACACATAAATGGTGTGTCCAGACGCCTCGATCATTCACTATGTAGGGTGGTAAGGTCCATCATGTGTTACCATGATATTCATTAGTGCTTAGTAGGTATGTTCACTGAAATCCATGAGCTTTAGTATTTTTGTTATCTTGTTACACTGAAATCTACCATGCTTCAGATTTGGTATTAGGACCACTTTTTTGTACAAAACTTTTATATATGATATATAAAAACTTCATTTTACGACTTATAAGGAAATGTTGAAATGGAATTTATTTACATGAATCTCGTCTTTTATATTGATTATTCTACAAATTTACATGTTATTATAAATAGTAAAATGTCAAGAATGTGCAATATGCCAATCCATAATATAATTTGCAAGGGAATAAACAATTGAATTAAAATATATTGGGACAGGTCAAAAAGTAATAGAATCAAATGACCGTTGAAGGAGACGTAAACTTTGAAAAAGACGAAGGAGTATGGGGTTGCAGATGACATAAATGTGATTTAACTGAAAAAAAAAATAACTGGGAGTCTAAATAGAAAATCATATAATCCACACCACAAGAGGAAGCTTCAGTAAAAAATCCTATCATAACGTGATATTCAATAATATTATTAGTAGTTGGACCTAGGAAAGCACCTCATGAACTAACTAGGTCATGTGCTTGGGAATAGAGTACCCAAGTTGCTGAAGCAAGATTCAGGCTATGGAAAATGACACCATCCACAAAGCCATAGAAATAATCCATCTACAGAGTCAAAACATGACAAAGAATAACTAGTCATGGGCATGATGACAAGATTCAAACCACACCAAAATAATCAAACCACAACAAAAGTTAACTATACATAAATATACAAGGTACCCATGCGAAATTTATTAGGCATAGTACCTCTTCAGGTAAATCCCATTGCGAGGATTCCCATAATTTTTACCATCATAATCCACCAGATCATAGGCCCCTTTCTCCAATAATTGACTTACAACATAGGGACTATACCACATAGACTTGAATTTTCCTTTTCCCAACTTGTCATGTTTTTGATCATACGTAAGAACATGATCTCCTTCATTAAACACATGAGGTTGAATTGACTTATCATTTTGTTCCTTCATACACT
The DNA here is from genome assembly GCA_001517045.1 of Pseudotsuga menziesii. Taxonomy (NCBI): domain Eukaryota; kingdom Viridiplantae; phylum Streptophyta; class Pinopsida; order Pinales; family Pinaceae; genus Pseudotsuga; species Pseudotsuga menziesii. The sequence goes on along the minus strand of LPNX010747305.1, from coordinate 26,354 downwards.
TATTATGTGACTCATTAGAAACAGAGGCATCACATTGTGTTTCATTAAGGTTTCTAAGATAAATAAAATGTTCTTCCTCGGTTAAGGTATTGTAGGAAAAAAATCGACAACTAGTTTCAGAGATGGGATCTCACATTCGATAGGTAAAATATCTTCTAGTATGTAGACTACTTGGAAAGGCATGAAACAGTCATTGTTTTTATAGTGGTCCTGTATGCCTATAGTATTGAGAACAGAGTCAAGTGCCAATCTAACTTATGGTCTCCCACCATCCTACGAAACATATTTTTTAAAACCTTGTTAATGGATTCAACCTGGTGATTAGCTCATGGATAGTAGGGAGTTGAATTTTCATGGTGAAAACCCAAATCAACACTTAATTCAGCCATCATTTGATTACAGAAATGATATTCGTGATCAGTAATTGTGGGTTGAGGAACCCCAAATATAACAACAACATGATTGAATAAAAAGAGAGAAATAGTCTTATCATCCTCAACATATGTAGGCATTTCCTCAACTCATTTCATGAAGTAATTAATGAATATAATGAAGTAACCATGCTCCCCGGCTGAGGTAGTGATGCAGAGGGTAACCCCAAAACACCATATCCCAACTGCTTCCCCAATATTTAGCTTGCTCTAAATTGATCAAACTCTAAATTTGGTTTCTTGGCCAAATATTTCTTCTATGTGTATGAATCAGCCTCAACCGACTCGGTCCGCAACTCCTGTTCCACAAACTAGATTTACACAAACTTTCTTCCACAACCTTAGTCTTTCTAGAACTCAATATTTCTGCAATTGAGTTTCCGCAACAACTTTTCCACAGCTCCTTTTTGCGATTGTGGATTGCGGGTTCTGGGTATGTGTTGATGTAATTGTAACTTCGGAATGTATTCACTTGTATATCTTATGTATTGTACCTCAATGTTTATTTCAGGATGTGTCTGTAATGTACTTGAGTCCTGTCATGCCCCTATGTTCCTATCAGAAGGTTCTATAATGTAAACAAGTCATGTTAAGTCATTGTGGGTAACCCTCCTATTGATCAAGGGTTAAAGTCCCCACAGTTCTGGGGCACTAGGGTTATTAGGCTCTCCTAGAGAAGTAGGCCCTAGTAGGGTTTAGTCAAGTCGGGCCAATAGTCCCCACCGTTGTGTTAAGGATAACCCTCCTTGTTGGTCAGAGGAGGAAAAGTCCCCACAAGCTGTGGGGCACTAGGGTTATTATACACTCCTAGAGATGTCGGCTCTAGTAAGTAATTGTTAAGTGAGTTTGACATGTTGGAGTGGGTTTCAAGTGAATGAAATAATATAAATCGAGAGTGAGCCTCTCTATTTATCACACACACACTCACTCATTGGGGCGCATGAGTGAGAGAGAAGTTGCTGGGATCAGAGAGAGAGACTACTACTGTCGGGAGATCATCTTTATGTTTTCGGGTTTTACTTTTGGTGTTGATTCTATCTCTAAGGAAGTTGTGGGGTTTTCTCCTTTATGGTTTCCCCAAGGAAAATTCTTTGTGTATCTTGTCTCTTGTGTTTTATTGCTGTGCTTGTTATTCTCTCAGTTAATGATCCTAAGATCATAAGGCTAGCTTGAATGATAAAAATCTAACATGTTATTAGAGCTAACATGAGAAGAAGACATTGTGCAACTGTAGAAGCTAGAGCTTATTAATTTTTGGGTCTCTCTCCACAATCCATTAGCAAAAGTATGCTAGGATGACTCTCCATTGAAGGGCGTATCTTTCTGTCGAAGCGCAATTCAATTCTGAGCATTTTCAGTTTTCGGTGCGGGAGATTAGGGATTTATACAGAAGAGGAATTTTTGAGTGAGACCAGCATAGGATTTCTCTCCTCATCAAAATAGAAGTTTAGAGACCTGGGTTGATATTTTTGGTTGGGTGTAACTCCAGGAAAGTCAAACCCTAGTTTTACCCTGAGCAGGAAAACCCCTAAATACTAAAACTGATAAGTTTTGGTACATTCGCTATATCTCGAGATTGGAGAAGGATTAGGAGATGAAACTTTCACAGGACGAAGATAAAGTCTGGATTTACACTTTTTCTAAAATTCATCCTCAGTTTCACTATATTATGGGAGATATGATCCCTCCAAGTTAGGGTTCCAATCTCTTCCAAGATTCATCCCTAAACAGGACACCTGGGGAGAATTGCTATATCTTGGGCTACAAAGGTCCAAATGAAATTTTGGAAGATGTTCCAAAAAGGGCACGAACTTTAATTTTGGTGGTCTAACTTTTAGACCCAGAAGATGAAACAGTGACATGTAGAAGTCTGTACAACTTTGCTATTCTGAACATTCATGTAACAGGTCACCTTGGGAAAATGATCATAAGTCCCAATTGGGGAAACCAATTTTGATGAAACCTATGATGTTGAAATAGGGATAGGTGAGCATACCTTAGTGCAAATTTGCAGACACAAAGGAGCAGAAATTTCAGCAATACCATAGAAACAGTATCAGGAATTTATGCAGAAGAAATTGGTAAACTAGGGCTTCCTGTTCCGGGAGCTTCCCTCCATTTTTTTGAGAAAATGAGTACATTGGACAGCTCAACTTGAAGAGATCTATATTTCTATCCAATTAGATATGAAAGATTCTAGGTTTTGAAAATTAGGGTTTCTCTGACAAACCCTAGATCATCGAGCTCCGAAACTAGGATGGACACCTCAAATTGGTAAGATCTAATCTTTTGCTATTTCCATTTGAGGTTCTCATCTCAAAGTGATCTATCACATCAGCTTGATGATAAGCTTGGTGAAGTTGACAACTTCCAAGCATGGAAGTATATGATCTCTCTGAAGAAAATGAATTGGACACCTACATAAGTAGAGAGGTTCCAGTTCCAGAGGGAGATGAGGCTAGAAGCCTTACACAAGAAGAACTTGGTCAAGGCCAAGATGGTCATTGTTGATTCAGTCACGGATCAACTTGTACCACAAGTGTCTTCCCTGAAGAAACCGAAAGAGATGTTTGATTCCTTAACCAAGCTATTTGAAGAGAATAACATAAATCAGAAGATGACCTTAAGAAACCAGTTGAAGAATGTGAATATCCAGAATGCAGAGACCATATAGTCATACTTTACAAGGGTCTCTCAAATCAAATAACAACTTGAAGTGGTAGAAGAAGAAGTGGAGAATGCAGAAGTTGTAATGCCACCTTGAATGGCCTCCTAGGATCATGGGATTCATTCATTTAAGGAATGTGTGCCAGAAGGAAGTGATTACTTTTAGTAGACTCTGGGAAGAAGAAGAAGCTCGACTCATAATAAGAGAAGAGAAGATGGGAGAAACTGAAGATCAAGCTCTCACCATACAAAGAAGATCCTTCAAGCGACGAGGAATATGAAGAACCTCTTATCCATATTAGCATTTGGATAAGAAACAATGCTATTATGAATGAAGAAGATGATAAAGCTGAAGGCTCAAGAAGGAGTCTACCCATGAAAAAAATAAAGATAAGTATTCAATTGACATTTCATGATATTGTTTTGTTATGCATTTGTTTATATTCAGTTGATGTATTATGCATAATAGAATGTTTGCATTAATGAAAGTATACTACTAATATGCATGTGATGGGTAAGTAGCTCATGGTGATATACAACTATCCATTGCTACTTATCTAGAATGAAACTTCTTTGCTGACATATTGGATTAGTGCACAATCTCAATGTTGTCCTGGTAGAGATGGAAGGCATCTAGAAAAGTTTCCGTGAGATATGGATGAATGTTGTACTGGCTAAAATAGTTGCATGATCATATATTTATGCATAAGAATTTGCCATTATGAATATTCCTTATGAAATGTTTCTAACCATACAAATGCATTTGACTTGTAGGAAAGATACATAATTACCTACAAGCAAATAAGGATGAGACTTGTTCCGAAGAACAGGTGATGACAGTTCAAGATGAAGAATAATATGACGAATATAGAGACATCATTGATGCAGAACCTTCAACCATGAAGAAGTAACCAAGAACAAAGGGAAGACCAGTTCAAGAAGAATGATGTATAGGATACAGTATTGATACATGAAGGGAAGTTCGTATTTACATCATGCAGTAGATGGAAACATCGTGGGATACAAGGCAAGATTCATAGCATGAGGCTTCTCACAAAAAGAAGGCATAGACTATGAAGAGACATTTGTGGCCACTGCAAGTGAAGTCACATGATAGGTAGAATTATGTGTGTAAATGAAAGAAGGCCTTGTACGAGCTCAGAAGACACCCATGGGATAACACATACATGAGGAGCTTGATGAAGATCTAAACCTTTGCCACAAGGTTGATAAAGGATGACAAGCTCACAGATGGGTGCGAGAAGAACTTTTGAAAAAGTTCAAGATAGAGGATATTGGTATCTAGTGATCCTAGATGGATACATAGAATATTAGTAGCAGAGGAAGCTACTTTTCACTCCGGTACATAATGTTTCAGTGCATAGAGTACCAAAGGCAGAGGGAGTATGATACTTCAGAGGGAGTGATTGCAGATGATCCTGAGGTTTGACATGGTACGATAGGATGGATAGATGACTGATGACTCTAGGCTTTACTGAGAGTAAAGTGGATTCCAACCTTTGCTTCAAGGTTGAAGGTGGAAGATGAGTGATGCTCCTGTTGTGTGTCGATGCACTATTTTCTAGGCATGGAGGTGTGGCAGAATGCAGATGGAATCTTCCTCAGATAAGGGAAGTATGCATTAGAGATCCTGAAGAGGTTCAGGATGATGGAATGCAAGGCCATGACCACACCTATGGCATCAAACATGAAGCTATTGAGTGATGCTTCATCAGAAGGAGTCGATGCTACGATGTATCGTTAGATTATTGGGTCCTTCATGTACCTGATGAAAACAAGACCAGATATTTGCTTTGCTGTGAAAACCTTGAGCCAGTTCCTGACAGATCCAAGACATGTTCACTTGATTGTTGCAAAATATATTCTGAGGTACCTGAGGGGTACAGTTGATTATGGGCTCAAGTATGGGGCAAATCAGAAGATTAACCTAGAGGGTTATGTTGATTCAAATTGGGCAGGAAGTGCCATCGATAGGAAGAGCAATTCAGGGTGTTGCTTCAATATGGGATCAGGTGTGATCTCTTGGTTTAGAAAGAAGCAATCCTGTGTGGCACTAAGTATAGTTGAAGCAGAGTATGTCGCAGCTTGTTCAGCTAGTTGTGAGGCAGTGTGGCTGAGGAAGATACTGTCTTATTTATTTGATCTTCAGTTGGATGCTACTTGTATATATTGTGACAACCATATTTGTGTGAAGTTGTTGGAGAACCCGGTGTTCCATGACAACTCGAAGCATATCGAGATCAGGTATCACTATATCAGGGATATGGTGTAGAGGGGAGCAGTGAAGTTTGAATACTATATCAGGGATATAGTTGATGTGCTGACAAAACCATTGGCCAAAGTGAAGTTTGAATACTTTAGGGAGAAGCTTGGTGTTCTCTAGATTGAGGTTCCCTCCAAAGGGAAGCGATGAGTCCGTGAGCCATTCTGACATGGTGAGAGGATTGGTTCCTTCCATGGTCAGATGTAAGGGCTGAGCCATTCTGTCATGGTGATAGGATTGGTTCCTTCCATGTCAGATATGAGTGATGATTCATTCTAATGTGACTGTAGGATTGGTTCCTACATGATCAGATATAAGTGCTAAATTCCATTCTTGGAATGGAGGCACCTGGTCAGTTACTAGGAATACTCAGTCTGGGGTCGAGGGCCATTCTGATATGACTGTCGAATGTGTTGTCACATGATCAGATATAAGTGCAGGGAAATTTTGATGTGATTGAGGGATGTGTTTCCACTTGATCATATATAAGGGCTGATGCCATTCTATGGGAGAATGGAGGAACCTGGTCAGTTACCAGGAATCCTCATCCTAGGGCTGGGAGCCATTCTAATGTGACTATGGGATTGGTTCCCACATGATTAGATGTAAGTGCAGAGCCTTTCCACAGATGATAGTAGGTGTGTCTTATCATGATGGTTGGATGTAAGTGCAGAGGCCTTCTAGCAAGGTTGCAGGATGCGTTCCCGCATGGTTGGATGTAAGTGCAGATCCCTTTCAGCAAGGTTGTAGGATGTGTTCCCGCATGGTTGGATGTAAGTGCAGATCCCTTCTAGCAAGGTTGCAAGATGTGTTCCCACATGGCTAGATGTAAGTGCAGAGCCTTTCTAGCATGGTTGCAGGATGTGTTCCCGCATGGCTAGATATAAGTACTGAGCCTTTTCGATAGGGTTGTGGGATGTGTTCCCGCATGATCGGATGTGAGTGTTGGGCCTTTCTGATGTGATTATAGGATTGGTTCCTACATGATCAGATGTGAGTGCTGGGAGTGCCTTTTTGACATGGTGCTAGATGTGTTCCTCTCATGGTCATATGTAAGTGCTGGGCGGGACATTCTGACTTGGTGTCAGATATAAGCATTGAAGAAGACCTACATGGAGGCTAGGCCTACAACCAACATGAAAAAGGGCTGGCTCTGTAGAACTTCCTATGATGAGAAGAATCATGAGATAGCACCCGTAATGATGATCCAACAGTTATGATCCAGATCAAGTGATGATCCAGATCTAGAGATGATGCTCTAGTGATGATCCAAATCGAGTGATGATCTAAATCCATTGATGATGATCCAGATCGAGTGATGATCTAGATCTAGTGATGATGATCGAGATCGAGTGATGATCCAAATCCGAAGATGAATATGACTTGAAGATGATGAGGACTCGATGATGATCCAGATGATACAGAGAAGAAGACTTGTGTTGATAAATTGTGTCGAGAGAATACCTTCCTAGTTAAGAGGGAGTGTTGATGTAATTGTAACTTCCGAATGTATTCACTTGTATATATTATGTATTGTACCCCGATGTTTATTCTGGGATGTGTTTGTAATGTACTTGAGTTATGTCATGCCCCGATGTTCCTATCGGGAGGTTCTATAATGTAAACAAGTCATGTCAAGTCATTGTGGGTAACCCTCCTATTGATCAAGGGTTAAAGTCCCCATAGTTCCGGGGCACTAGGGTTATTAGACTCTCCTAGAGAATTCGACCCTAGTAGGGTTTAGTCAAGTCATGGCAATAATCCCCACCATTGTGTTAAGGATAACCCTCCTTGTTGGTTGGAGGAGGAAAAGTCCCCACAAGCTGTGGGGCACTAGGGTTATTAGACACTCCTAGAGATGTCGGCTCTAGTAAGTAATTTTTAATTGAGGATGACATGTTGGTGTGGGTTTCAAGTGAATGAAAGAATGTAAATAGAGAGTGAGCCTCTCTATTTATCACAAACACACTCACTCACTGGGGCGCATGAGTGAGAGAGAAGTTGCTATGATTAGAGAGAGAGACTACTGCTGTCGGGAGATCATATTTATGTTTTCGGGTTTTAATTTTGGTGCTGATTCTATCTCCGAGGAAGTTGCAGGGTTTTCTCCTTTATGGTTTCCCCGAGGAAAATTATTTGTGTCTCTCGTCTCTTGTGTTTTATTGCTGTGCATGTTATTCTCTCAGTTAAAGACCCTAAGATCATAATGCTAGCTTGAATGATAAAAATATAATAGTATGCAATTCTTAGTTTTCCCAAAAATGACTTCTGCAATCATTCGACTGATATGGTCCTGTTGCAGCTGCAACAATTCTCCCCAAATTTCTTAAATTCTGGGCCCCTCCTCATGATTTTGCATCGTTTTTGGATCCTTTGAGTTGTTGGTCGTGTTGTAATCTTAGATGATTGTAAAATCTTAACTCTCACCCAAGGTTAGAATTTTGATTGCATTTAGAATTTATGGTGAGTCACAGATTCTAAGTTTGTTTTCGCTTGATTGATTGAACCAAGTATATTTTATTTTGGTCGCCATTGCGGAGGTAAAACAGGTTTCTACCCATTGCTGAGTTTAAAGCTGTCTAAACACTTAGTATTTTCTCTTTTGATAGGGAGTATTTCTTGTTTGATCGGAAGCCGGAACCTTTTTTGCTCCCGCCATTGCAGAGCCTAAAGTAATTTAGCACCTGAAGTTCAAATCGTTCCGACTGCCGATGCGTGTTGACTTGTTTTAGCCGCATACTCGAAACCATTTCTCTTCCACCGTTGCAGCTGGGAAAGTACTTCAGCGTCCGACGTATAAAGCCGTCGGACTTCTGGTTGAGTTTCCTCCCACCGTCGCTTTCCCACAGCCTTTACTCTTCTGCCGTTGCGGCTGGGAAAGTCATTCGGCTTCCGATGTCTAACCTTTCCAATTTTCGATTAAGTTTGTTCCTGCCCACAACTTCGAATCGGAGACTATAGCCTTTTCCTCTTCCGTCGTTGCGGCTGGGCAAAGCCTTTGACTTCCGACGTCAGTATCCTTCCGACTTCCACCATGGTGCACCTGGCCGTTTCCTGTGGAATAGCCATTTCAGTTCTATAATCTGCTGTGTTGTTTTATAATGCAGTCTCGATGAATAATGCACATGAATAAATTGCAGGTAGACGATGCGCGACGACGTAGAGGAGCAGTTTGGCAAGGATCGAAAGGAAACCGACCAGATCGTTAAAAGGGCCATCGAAGCAAAATGAAAATTCAATAATTCTAAAGGCACGAACCGGATTGTGCGTCCATTACTAAAAGATTCACGAGTGCATACAGACAACACAAAAGTATATGAAGCGTTGGAAGAACTGGAAGGTCACACGTTTGGGGGTAGTCCAAACGATCGGTTGCTATAGTTTAAATACTTGAAAGTTAGAACTGAGAGAGGATTTTTTCCCTGGAAGAAATTGTAAATCATTTGCTTGTAAGAGGAACTATTTCATTTTACAATCAGAAACTGCAACTTTTGCATGTTGGAGAAAGCGATATGTGGAATGTATCAATGTGATTAAATGAACAATGTTGAAGGGGAACTATTTCATTTTCAGCTGTGTTTCATTGAATGTGAGAGTGTTTAACTTCCTGAACCTATGTTCTTGTTGAATGCTTTTCAGTATATTTTGTGATGTTATCCACTATGAGTAATGAATGTTGTTCATAAAACAATTGGCTAACTGGTTGTTCAAAAATATGCAGTTGTTCATGTGTCTTGAAAGAAGTGTCAGCTATCTGTAACTTTTCATTATGCATGTACAGAATATCTTACTCACCACTAAAGGATAATCTTTCTCCCTAGGGATAGTTTAGATAGTTAGTTTTAATTCCTTGTCGTATGTGATTTACATGCTAGTGAGTCTAAGACGAGAGGTAAGAACCTGCGCATCACATTGTGACTTCTCCTTGCATCTTATCGCCCTGCATGGTTAATTAGGCACTTGCATATCATACATTAAGTCAAAAAATACAAAATACACGATGGACTGGGCCACAACCGGTAAAGCCTTTGTTTTGTTACTTTGACCTACGGTAGTCGGACTGCAAACCGGACGGATTCCCTATACCAAAAAATCAATGGGATAGTTGGGAACGTTGACTGGGGAGGATCCCTTATTGTTGTTGCCTGCGAATTTCCAGGCCTCAACAGTTTTGGCGCTAGAAGGAGGGCCGCCAATGTATGGCTGGCCGAGGAAACCCGTTTTCCCCAGAATATTCCACCGGTAACAGTTCTGAAAGTAGTGGGTTTCATAACCCAATTCTGGAAGAAAGAGAACATCTATATTCTTTTGGTAACGAAATTGTTAATGATCTGAGAAGACACACCAGGGCGTATGTAAAAAATATTGGAGGATTTCCAATCATCCCTGAATTGCCAAGAAAGGAGTATAAAAGGAAAGATCGTCCTGTAGCGGAAGACTCAGTGTTGGTTGGAGACTGGGAAGAACTTGTAGAAAGAACATTACAGGAAGTTGTGCTACCTTTGATTCAAGAAGACCCAGAAACCCCTCACAGTTCTCTTGCTCATACTCCAGTTGGTTCACCTCCCCATTCTCCACCCAGACTCATGGCTGGCGTAAACGCAAACCAACCACCTAACCCACCTAACCCACCAAATCCACCACCTGCATGGAGAGCCAGATCACCATTAAACTTGACACCTCCATTACACGACCTACCTCAAGCCTTTGACAAGATGTTGCCCAAGTTTGACCCCAATGAGAAAATACTAGTAGATGATCACCTACAAAGTTTTTACTTGGCAATTGAAGGATTAAGGGCAGGGGAATATGAAGATGTAGTCTGCAGACTGTTCCCGCATACCCTTAAAGGAGCTGCAGCGTCATGGTACTTTGGATTGCCTGCTAACTCTATCCCTGATTGGGATACCTTCGAAAGAATTTTCAGAAGTAAGTATCCAACTCAGAAAACTCATGCAGCTCTCATGAAAGGGCTGTGCGTGTTGAAGAAAGAAAGAAAAGAAAAGGTGCACAGTTTCACACAAAGGTTTGCAGCCTATCTCAAGAATTTCTTTGAAACGGATAGACCTTCAGACAAAGTTCTGATTGAATATTATACTTCAACTTTAGGCCCTAATCTGGCCATGTTTGCCAAAGGCAGGGCTAAGCCTACTTTGAAGGAAACCTATGAAGAGGCTGAAGTAGTGGAAGCTGAAAGAGAGAGTATTGAAGACTATCCTAAGTAGTCAGGAGAAAAAGGTGCAGGGAGAAAAGCCTTATTGTTTACTAAGCCTAAGGAAGAAAAGTCACCAGATTTGGAAAATATGGCCAAAATGATGCAGAAGTTGTCCAACAAAATCATAGATATGGAGAAAGAAAAGGAAACACAAAAGTTTTATAAGCTATATTATAGGAAAAGAGAGGATAACCATTAGTATCAACCTCCTCCTCCCAATACTGCATCTATGAATCTAACAGAGGTCGGCATGGACAATTTCTACACTTTCCACCAACAGCCACACTCTGAAAAGAATTGTCCTCAATGGATAAATTCGATGAGGTTGGTCATGAATCAGCTCTTGGATTCCAGATTAACAGAAGAGGGAGCTGAAGAAAGAAAAGAAAGTACCACTGCAACGAATGAGCAAGAGGAGGAAACTATGGCTTTGTGGAATTCTGTTTCCTTATTTGATACTGAAGAGGAAATCAACGTAGCAACGAGGAGCCAAGGGCCGATTAAAGACAACAGTCTTATACTACCAAAGACCAAAAGGCTGCAAAGAAATATAAAGAAATTTCAAAACAAACCCTCAGCTGATATAGTTCCAGAATTCACTATTACCAGCCAAGATTCTGGGCATAATGACGCGCGGGCCAAGCCAAGTGAAGAAAAGATGAATGCTGATAAACCTCACCACATTGAGCAGCCGATGGACTATGACATCGTGGAGGATTTAAAGAAGGTAAAAGAGAATGTTTCGCTATTCGAAATGTGTAAAGTGCCGCAGCAAAAAGAAAGACTGTTGAAAGCACTTGAAGCATCAGATGAGAAGCTGCTTGCCAACAATCAACCTCAGGAAGAAGAAGAAATTGGAGAAACCAGCGTTGGAGGTAAGTCTAAAAGCAAACATCCACCTTTCCTCCTGATGTTTGAAATTTTCAATCATAATGTACATAATTGCTTGGTATACTTAGGGGCGTCGGTAAATGTTATGCCCATATCAATCTATAAAAAGATCAATGGGCAGCCTAAGCCATCCACGTGGAGGGTGGTTCAATTGGATAGAACAGATGTAAAGGTAATTGGTGAGCTGGAAGATGTCCTAGTCCATCTAGCGTCTAATGACAAAGTTTTCCAAGTTATTAACATTGTGGTGGCTGATATACCAGACGCTTACGGTTTTGTCCTGAGCAGAGATTGGTCGGCCAAATTAAATGGATATTTTGCCTCAGATTGGTCCCATCTTTGGTTGCCATACAAAGGGAGTCCAAACTAGATTAAGATTCTAAGAGAGCCTCACATGAAGTATAATGTTACTCAGCTGGAGGAGAAGAATGTACCAGTGGATTCTGTACTGGGAAACTATTTTATTGAGTTGGAACTAGGGAATTATCAAGTGAAAGAATCCAACAACACATCTGACACCTAGCCTGATCTCCTTTGATTCTCACAGGCTGATGAGATTGACTGTAATATAGTAAGCTTAGCAGTAGGAGTAGATTCACCTTCAGTAGTTAGTGATTTTTGGATTTTTTTTTTTGATGGCTCTAAGACATTAGAAGGGTCAGGGGCTAGTTGTGTCCTGATCGACCCACAGAAGAATAAACATTTCCTTTCATGTAGATTAGAGTTTGAGTGTACCAATAATACAGCTGAGTACGAAGCACTGGTGCAGGGACTAAAGAAGGAAATTGAATTAAAGGTAATTAATCTAAAAGTTTTTAGGGATTTTGAAATTATTGTGAAACAAATCTGGAATCAGATACATTGTGTTTCTCCTCACTTAAAGGCTTACCGGAATGAGGTATGGGATTTGCTTAAATGTTTTAATGCATTCAACATTATTTCAATTCTAAGATTTAAAAACGCAGCTGCTGATTTGTTGGCCACATCAGCTTCTAGACTTGTACCCACTAATAATCGATGTTCTGTCGAACTGCTTTTCAGTCCCTCAGTACCAGATATGATCACCAACTTGCGAGTGTTCGACGATCATCAGCAAATCATAGAATGTTTGACAAATGACGAGGTGTTTAAAGGAGCGATCATAGACGATGAAGAGCATCAGGCTGAGATGAAATATGACAATTTCATTCCTAAAGGAGTCAGAACGTTAGAAAAAATGTTCAATTTAAATGAAAAATTTAGAAGACCAACCAATGTGAAGACCCACAGCTCATCTCTATAGTTCGAGCTGATAAATTTAGGGACTGAGACGAATCCCAAATTTGTGAATCTCGGCAAGAGTTGTTCACCAGCAGAAAGAGACAAATTTATCAGTCTATTTAAACAATATAAAGATGTTTTCGCATGGACGTACAAAGATTTGAAAACATACGACACCAGCATCATCAAGCATGTCGTCCCCATTAAAGCAGGTGTCAAGCCATATCAGCAACCGTTAAGAAAAATGCATCCAAAATTGGAACCGCTGATTCAGAGTGAAGTGAAGAAATTATTGGATGCTAGAATCATTTTTAAAGTTAGACACTCTAAGTGGGTATCTAATCTGGTACCAGTAAGAAAAAAGTCTAGAGAGATCAGACTCTGCGTGGATTTCAGGAACCTAAACTGTGCATCAGACAAAGATAACTATCCCGTTCCACCCATGGAGCAACTGCTACAAATGGTTTCAGGTTTTGAACTGTTTTCATTATTAGATGGTTTCTCTGGCTACAATCAAGTATTAGTAGCCAAAGAAGACAGATAAAAGACCACGTTCAGGACCAAATGGGGAAACTTTGCCTACAGAAGGATGCCTTTTGGGCTGATAAATGCTGGAGCAACGTTTCAGAGGGCTATGGATATAGCTTTCCATGGATTGATTGGCCGAAGTGCTGTAGTATATCTTGATGATATTGCAATATTCTCGAAGAGAAGAGAAGAGCACTCATTTCACCTAAGGAAAATTTTCGAACGCTGTCGGAAATATGGCATCTCACTTAATCCTAAGAAGTGTGTATTCGCTGTCACAGAGGGCAAGTTGCTGGGTCACATAGTTTCGAAGAAAGGAATCTCTATAGATCCATAAATAATTAAGGCTATTGAACAAATCCCCTTGCCCCATAATAAAAAGGGGATGCAATAATTTATGGGAACGATAATCTTTGTGCGAAGATTTGTGCCTGATTTTGCTCAGATTGTCAAACCACTACAGCAGATGGTAAAGCAAAATGCACTATTCAAGTGGACTGAAATTGAGAAGAGCGCATTCAGCAAAATCAAAACTGCTGTCGCACATGCACCATCCCTGAAAAGCCCAAATTTCGACAAAGATTTTATCTTGTATACCTTTGCATCCAATGATTCACTAGCAGCGGTGCTCACCCAAAAGGAAGATGGGGGGGAGGAATTCCCAATATCCTTTATGAGTACTGGTCTACAAGAAGCCGAATTGAATTACCCAGCTATTGATAAACAATCTTACACTGTATTCAAAGCAGTAAAGCAATTCAGGCCTTATATTTTAAAAAATAGAACCAAGGTGATCGTCCCCTACCCAGCTGTGAGGTCTCTTCTTATACAGAAGGAGTTAGGAGAAAGAAGAGGCAATTGGGTAACAACTCTTCAAGAGTACGACCTTGAATTCAAGCCAGCATCTATAGTTAAAGGACAAGGGTTGTGCAAATAGATGACTGAAAGTGGAAAAAATGAAGAACACGCCTGGGAAGATGAAGCCGAATTACATGTAATGGAGGTATGCCCTTTGTTTACAGCTCCTGAGTCTTGGTATAGAGACCTTGTGCATTACCTGCAGGTAGGACTGTTTCCAGAACATTGGAACTCCAAGCAAAGGAGAGCATTGCGTCTTAAATCAGCAGCATATCAACTTGTTGAAGGGGTATTATTCATAAAGAATTATGACGGGGTTCTTCTCAGATGCTTAGAAAAATAAGATGCAAAGAAAGTGATGGCAGAATTGCATGATGGTCCTGCTGGAGGACATTATTCAGGGGATACCACAGCCTACAAAATCCTCAGGGCAGGTTACTACTGGCCTACACTCTTTAGAGATGCACATGCACATGTCAGGAAGTGTGATATTTGCTAAAGGTGTAGTGGGAGACAGCCTAAAGCAGCAGCACCTCTAAATCCTGTGATGATCACGGAACCATTCGAGCAATGGGGATTGGATATTATTGGAGAAATAAAACCGAACTCCTCTTTGCAGCACAAGTACATTCTGACCGCTATTGATTATTTCACTCGCTGGGTCGAAGCCATCCCACTGCGCAAGATAAATGAAGACGAGGTCATCAGCTTCCTACAAGACCACATCATGACCAGGTTTGGAGTTCCAGTTTCGTTAGTTTTTGAAAATGCTAAGTACTTTTCATCAATTAAATTGACTGCATTTGCTCATGATAAAGGGATAAAATTGCATTATTTTGCTAATTATTATCAACAAGGAAATGGCCTGGCTGAATCCTCTAACAAAAATCTGATGAGAATTTTAAAGAAGACTGTGGTAGAAAACCAGAGGACTTGGCACTTAGTGTTACCAAATGCCCTTTGAGCCAATAGAGTCACTGTCACATACCTCAATTTTGTAAAATTATCTAAATTATTTTAATTATATTCCTGAGACATTATGTTAAATTTAATGCTAAGTAGGAATTGATGACTCAGTAGAGTCAACAGAATTGGAATGTAATTCAGAATATTTTATTATTTATAAATAAATTGTGGAGACAACAGCATGGGAGAGCTGTTAAAAAGAGGTTACTGGTCAAACTGGTGGATGGAACTAGGTGGAAGGAAAAATACAAGTGGCAACATCCTCAAACACTTCCTAAGTTGCAGGTGGCAACTTCCCTATATTTGGGGTCATGATCCCCCAAGAAAGTGGGATCAGAGCAGGTGGCTCATTAAATGAAAGTTAACCCAAAAAAGACTTAGGCAATCTTTTAAAAGTACTCAATGAAGAGAGCTGAGGCTGCTCAGATATTTTCCAGAGAGAATTCATTTAGGTGAATGTTATTCAGGAAATTCATTGAGGAAAGAGGGAAAAATAGTAAGGAAGTTGTCTGAGAGGATTGCTGCAGTAACTTGATTTATTACAGCTTGTTAGCTGGGAGAACTTACTGATAATTTCTGAGTTAATACTGAGTTTGAAGACTAGTATTTGACATTGCTGCACCTATTTCCAGCCAGGGAGACCAGAGCAAGCTCGGGGGTCCTGAGGAGTCGCTGTTTGAGCGCTCTCCAGGAGTTGGTAGGGAGGAACGGCCTCGCATTGCTGTTGTTGTCCACAGTCTCAACAGGTTCTGTCACTTAACTGTTTTGGTTTAAAATAAATGTGAATGGATGAATGTTATGTTTATATTATACGAAAGAATATTTAGCTGGTTTAGTAATATAAATGTTTTAGTTTATCAGTAATTGAATCGGTGGATGAAAAAAATAATGAACCACTGTGTTTTTCCACATCTGGGTTTTACCAGATAGTACTCTAGCGCAGGGGAAAAAATTATAAGAAGATAGTATGATGAGATGGTAAAATAGTAGATTGATTCTTCACTTATCATTAGAAGACATTATTTGTTTGACTAACAATTTTTATGCGCATAGATAAAAAACTGTTCTCTTGTATAGTATATCTTTTTCTGTAATTCGATTATTGCAAAGAACAGATAGAAGATTATGCTAGCTGTAATAAAGAAAAGATAGACTAAGTATTTCTGTTGTTTAAACCTTATAATTATTTATCTTCCAGTTTGAAAGAATCTAACCTCTTCATGCTGAAAAGACAATACTGACAGTAGGATGTAATTACCTATTGGTTAGATTTTACAGTTAAAACCTAATGGTGTTAGTCTGTATTTTGGTTAAGATTG
>LPNX010747290.1:39214-91868 GCA_001517045.1 Pseudotsuga menziesii | reverse complement strand
GTGACTTTCTTAATTCAACTGATGCGTGAATCTATGGAGCTTCAAGCACAGGAAGCACTTGAGCGAAGTGATGGAAAAGAGCCTGAGATTATGAAGTCATTGCAGGTCTTACACATCAATCTGCCTTTGGCTTACATTACTTATCCCACATCTATCAAAGACATGCAGATTCTCTTATTACCCTTGGCATTGTCAACCTTTGGTCATAGTTCATTCATATCCCCATGTTAAGCTTGATTGACAACTTTTAATTTTTTAATGTCTCAAATTGAATGAGCAGAGAGCCATGGAGATTAACTGGATTGTAACTATTTATTGGTTGATGGAAGCAGGTAAAGGTTACAGATTCATTCGATACATTTATTGTTACAATCAAATAATGGCTCAAATGGAAATGTCAAAACCCTGGTCAGTGAATTTTAATTTTTTTTTTTTTTTTAATTTAACAAGCGTCGCTTAAGCGACGGTTCTACTTGTCGCTTAAGCGACGGTTAATGGTTATATCCGTTGCTTGTTCGACGGTTTTTCAAGCTTTTATGTAGTATTTTTTTTATAAAATATTAGCTAACCGTCGCTTTTTCGACGCCTTTTTTGGATCTCCGTCACTTATCCGACGGTTGTCGGTGTCGCATATCCGACGCATTACGTTGATATTCGTCGCTTAAGCGACGGTTATGAAGGCTTTTTTTTAAAAAAAATTTCCTATCGTCGAAAATATTCTGTCGCTTAAGCGACACTTTACATTTAAGCGACGGTTACATAGGTGTCTCTTAAGCGACGGTTATTTAAGTGTCGGCTAACCGACGACAAGTTTCCGACGCTTAAAAAAAAATCAAAGTGTCGTACATGCGACAGAAAAGTGTCGAAAATCCGACATGACGGCCGTCGGATTTTTGGTCAAAATGTAGTAGTGTTTCTATACTGAAGATATAGATGATGATGCTGTCAGTATTCACATACTGGAGATACAGATGATGATGGTTCAATATTCACATACTGGAGATACAGATGATGATAGCTCAGTATTCACATACTAAAGATGTAGATGATGATGGTTCAGATGACGATGTTACAAGATGATGATTCAACACTAATGTGTTGACAAAGCCTCTGTATCGGGTAAATTTCAAACACTTTCGAGACAAGCTTGGTGTTGTTCAGAAAGACCTTCCTCGAAAGGGGGAGCATTGATGTAGCAGTGGGATTGTATCATCCTTGGGCACTTTCCCTAAAGTGATCCAGTGACTTCTGTCTTCGAGAATGAAGTGGGATTGTATCATCCCTGGGAACTTGCCCTAAAGTGATCCAGTGACCTCGGTCCTCGAGAATGAAGAGGGATTGTATCATCTTGGGACATTTGTCCATAATGGATCCGATGACTTCGGTCCTCGAGAATGTGGTAGGATTGTATCATCCTTGAACTTTTGTTCAAAATGGATCTGGTGCCTTCGGTACTCGAGAATGTGGTAGGATTGTATCATCCTTGAACTTCAGTTCAGAACGGATCCGGTGACTTTGGTATTCGAGAATGTGGTAGAATTGTATCATCCTTGAACTTCGGTTCAGAATGGATCCGATGACTTCGGTACTCGAGAATGTGGTAGTATTTTATCATCCTTGAACTTTGGTTCTAAACGGATCCAGTGACTTCGGTACTTGAGAATGTGGTAGGATTGCATCATCCTTGGACTTAGTCCTAAAGTGATAGGGACTGATGATTCCATAATCAATCTGGTGACTTCGGTTGTCGAGAATGTGGTAGGATTGCATCATCCTTGGACTTATTCCTAAAGTGATAGGGACTAATTATCCCGTAATCAATCTGGTGACTTCAGTTGTCGAGAATGTGGTGGGATCACATCATCCTTGGACTTTAAGTCCAAAAGTGATCAGAAGACTTTTTTGTCTTTGTACTATGGATTGTAGGTTGTTGCTGATGATGATGATGTTCTTGATCGAAAGATTAGAGTGTGATGATGATGATGTTGTTGATCGAAAGATCTGAGTGTGATGATGATGATGTTACTGATCGAAAGATCAGAGTGTGATGATGATGTTTCTGATCGAAAGATTAGATTATGATGATGATGATGTTGTTGATCGAAAGGTCAAAGTGTTGTTGATGATGTTGTTGATCGAAAGATGATGTTGCTAATCGAAAAGATGATGTTGTTGATCGAAAGGTCAAAGTGTTGATGATGATGTTATCAATCGAGCAGTCAAAGTGTTGTTGCTGCTGAAGATTGAAGATGAAGACTAAAGTACTAATGTTGATACTATCGTTCAAAGTGTTGCTGTTGTTGAAGATTGAAGATGAAGACTATATTATGTTGAAAAGCTTCCAACGATTTATAGATGTGTCACCCTGATGATGATGTTGATGATGCCCTCCTTCTACTATTGTTGTTGTTGATGATGTTATTGATGTTGTTGTATAATACCCTTCTCGTTAAGGGGAAGTGTTGAAATATTGTAACTTCAAAGAATATTCTATGTGTATTTTTTTTGTGGTCCCCGATGTTCCTACCGGGAGAATCACTTGTATTTCTTTATACCCTGATGTTTCTAATCGGGAGAACTAATAAGAGTCATGAGGAAGTCCCCTCCAATTGTAAGTCGGGTCATTAGCACCCTAGTTGTGGTTACTCGAGCCTACAAGATTAAATTAGGAATACTCGAGCCTACATAACTGAATTAATTATTAAGTGAACGAAAGAATATAATAGAGGTGTGGTGCTCCTCATTTGAGACACACACACTCACTTCTGTAGTGCATGAGAGAGAGAGAGAGAAAGAGTTGTGGCTGGAGAAGAAGGAGGATCGGTCTTTTGGGTTTTACCTTTTATCTTTTTGGGGCATCTATATTGAGGAAGCTTTTGCTGGTTTTTCCCATTAGGGTTTTCCCAGGATAAATCTTTGTGTTCTTTTTGTGTGGTTGTGCTTGTCTATCTTTCAGTGATCTTTTGGCTTATGGTTATGCTATTATGATGATAAATTTTTTAAGATATGATATAACCATTAAAAATTAAACACATAATAATGGAAGCAAAACTAGCCTTCAAAATATATGTTTCATAACCTGACTAGGCCACATTAAGCATTTTACAATGGAGTTACTCAATCCTTTAAATAGGATTCTTCACATACTGATACCATGAAAATACCATGGACTACCCAAAACCATGGGCCCATAAACCATCAATGGTAAACCTATTAATGACCAAATCAAGGTTATCTTAATTACTATATATCTATGTCAATATTAACTTAACCTTCCCTCCTTTAATGTTGACTTGGGGTAAACACCTACCCCCTCAAATTTGAATACATGTTCCCCTATCACCAACACCAGGGATACTCATACCTAAATAGGTCCAAGATATCTTTCAATCCTTGGTGAATCGGACCAAGCCATGGAAAATCTAGCATTACTAGAGTTTTAAGGTAAAAAATGGGCCTCAAAACAAAAATTGTACCATTAAATCTCATTTTATAAGAACCAATAGGATTCAAGATGATGATGTCAACCATAAGGGTAAAATTTGTAAAAAAATGGAGGAAAAAAAATTACTTTTTCTTATCGTATTTTTGGAATATCTCCTTATGGGTTCACCCAAATTTAGAGTTTGAGGACTCGTTGGATGTGGAATTTAATTCTACATCCAACACATACCCACACTGCATACTTTTGAGGTACTCACGACACCCAAGAATGAAAATTTCAATAAAAAAAAAATAGTTTTTCTTTTTCTCCTCCAAAATTTAGAACTTATATTTTATTATTATAACTCTTATTTTATTATTTCCCATATGCAGCCCATTTTAGACCTCAGAACTCTCCTAATGCCAAAAAATGTTACATGGGCATTTTACAATGGAGTTACTCAATGCCTTTAAATAGGCTTCTTCACATACTAATACCATGGGAAAATACCATGGATTACCCAAAACCATGGGCCTGTAAAACCAATGGTAAAACCATTAATGACCAAATCAATATTATCTCAATTACTTTGTAACCTAGTCAAAATTGACCTAATAAAGATGGATAGGGAGTACTTAGTGAATCTCATGAATTACTCATTTTCACTACCTTATTTCCATCTCTTCATCTTCTTCTATCCTATGCTTCCCTATACACCCATGTATGTACAAATTTCAATTTTGATCAAATAAGAACAAATTATAGCAAATATAATTAGGTGGAATCAATAACCAACATGTGATTTACTAAGAGTGTGCATACATAAGCCCCAGAATATGCAACATCAACCTAATAACATATGTTTGTAAGTGTGTGTGTGTGCATTTGTTTATTTTCTCTTTTTAACAAAAGTATGTACATCCACTTTGTAAAGAATAAATATGGTAACAAAACTTCACTATTTTTGAACTCCTTAGTTATGGGAATTTTCTAGTTTTCCATATCCATAACAAAGAAAATATGCAAAGATTCAAAAGTTGCTAACCATAAAAGTGTTTCTAAAAGTATGTTGGTAGACTCATTGTTTAGGGTTTATGTATGCATGTTTCTTGCATTCCAAATCCCTTCATATATAGAGTCAAATAGAATAATTGTTAAATGATTTACCATTTCTATCAAGAAGCACAAGCATAATCATTAGAAGCACCAAATCTATAGAACTATTTAACCTTCGACAAGGTTAATAGTTTCACTTCTAGAACAATATATTTGTTTAAAATTTTCTAAGCAAACAACATATGCTATACCTTTGGTAATAACCTCTATGATCAACATCCTTACCCTATGTTCATTTTTTCAAAATATATCCTCGAGAGGCATGTAAGCCCATACAACCAAGATTTGAATGTCACAACCTATAAATTTTTCAACAATTAGTTATTCAATGAGATCAACTCGCCTTTATGATTCTTAATAAACAACTTCTCAATTTGGAAACTATGTGCACAACTTGGTCCATGAAATCAAATTTACAAGTGGATTTCCATGCATTCTTTTGGTGGGATTTGTCCTTGATCGTTATTTCCTCCTAGTTTTCACTAGGATGATCATGGAGAGTAAAGATGAAGATGATCACCCGACAAACTAACAGGATCGGGGCCTTGCCAAGCATTACTCTCTTCTTGTTCTATTTGTTCTTGTTTCACTATATCTCTTTCCTTTATGGTCAAAAGATGATAATTGTAAAATGGTGTGACATCTATATTATGTGAAAAATTCTATCTCAAATATGATAGTTATAGTAAATTGTTCTCTAGAGATTTTTTTTATTGATATAAATATAGATACTAGTTATCCATATTGTCAAAGTTTTTTCACTCAATCTTGTCTCCAAATACATAAGAATTCGTATTGCACTTGCCATAGGTCGGTATCTTAGTCCTTGGTCTTTTTCCATGCATTAATAAATCAGTCACCATGATTTTGTATTGTGTTGGTTAGTATTTGTCCATTGGGGGTAAAAAATGTAATAATATGAGGTTTTATGATTAAAGGGGTGTCAAACACCTTAATATGCATAATACAACCCTTTAGAGCCCATCATTTATCCTAGCACACCCCTTGGATACAAAATCACGCAATGTTTCATGTTCTAGGAAAATTCAAGTGATTTTAGGAGGTTGGTAAAAGACAATATTCTATAGTTCACCCTTCTTGATTGAGGTGTCATTTTTTATTGGATTTGATTGGTCATTTATGATTGGATTTGGTCTCAATCAATCCTTATGTTTTCCCTCCTTGTCTCCTAGGTGGCACATGAGGATCTCTTAAGCTCTAGTTAACTTCATGAGGTGTCAAATTACACTCTAGTTAACTCCATGATGTGTTATATGACACTATAGTTCACTCCACTTCATGAAATTCATCCCCCTCTTCCTATTTTTCTATTTAAGCAAGCTCTCCCCTTTGTTTTCTTGTTGGTTTTTTCTTTGAGCATTATTATAATCATACTTTATTGGATATTTTGGTAATATCAAGGAACACTTTGGAGGTCATTGTACTTCTCATTGGAAGGGTACTATTACCCCCATTGAATAAGAAATATATTAAGTTATTGCTTAGTGTAGATCTATATTTGAAGGTTATTAATTTTAGCATATATAGTTTTTTTTGTAAGTACCCACGAGGGATTTGAACTTGTGACATTCCATTTACAACTTCTCATCTCAATTACTCAATACTAATTTCTCTAACCCCATGGGCTTTAGCATATTTACTTTAGTATGGTTGTTCTATACTAATGCCCTCTTTGTAGATTGCACCCTAAGGGCAAAAGGATGAGGAGATCCATTCTCCCTTTGCATTTGCTATCTTGTTGCAGGTTCTTCCACACATCGTGAAGAGTAAGTTTAGCCTAGAGCAACCATCTTCTTTTGTTGAAATTTCAAGCAATTCCCGCAGATTCAGTATTCATCAAATCCATTTCCCACCTTCTTGGAAATAATCTTTTTATCAACTTTCCAAATTCTAAAGAAAATTCTATTTTTTCCTTCTTTATCAATTTGGAATCTATAATATCAAGCAAGAAGCATAGGTAGGTTTCATATTACTAGATATATATTTATTTGTTGAACATTATTGAATAGATCTACTAAAATATGGGGAAAAACCCCTATATGTATGTGACTAATTTCATCATGCATGCATAGATTTTCCTGCTTTACATCATCAAAATAACTTAACGATCTTCCATATGGTAGACGTATCGAGGAAAAGTGGTGATAAGTAAATTAGGACATATTTTCTCTTTGTCCCGCTGTCCTAGTAGCCATAAAACAGTCATTAAAATTATTTTCTTTCGATGTTTATGAAGCCCACTTTCCCTTTTAACATGTGTTTAGTTGTGTTCATTTTGCAAGACGAACTAGCAATTTTCTTGTGGTCTTAGGTGGCAGCTAAGTAGAAGCCTTCAAGTGAAATATTTTAGTTGTTCATGCAATCTTTAAGTTGGTCTATAACATCCCTAAGGAATCCCCAAAGGAGCATCCTCATCCTCTAGAACTACATGGTCAACTAGCACGCTTTCCAAGGCAATTTTCACCTTCATTATCTCTTCTTTCTCAAAAATTATAAGCTTAGTTGTATTCCTTCAAATAAAATAGTGAGAATTTTTTCTAAAATGTCCTTGGGATGATTGTAAATACTTGGGAATAGTGGTCAAGCCACTAGTACCTCACATCCCCCCTACCCCATGTCTCAATTGCATAGTGGTGGGTTATTGTTGTAGTTTGATTTCTTTATTCACTTTGTCATTTGCTTATCCTAGATTAGATCACCTAGAATTTGTAATTGTTATTCTCCATAAGTGGACGTCACTTAAAGAAACCTAGCTAAAAAGAACCTTAACTAAAATTTTCAAACTTTATCGGCAGAAAGAACCAAGCTCTACACCTTCACTACGGTTGAGGCGCACCTTGGATCTTGAGACCCTTGCATCAACCAAACCCTAGTTTTACTAGCTAGGCATCAAAAGTTCTCAGGTAATCCCCTTGGGGAAAGGGTGTCTCTCTATGTTCGTTCTTTTGACTTCATCTAGCTTAGGACTAATATCACGGGTACTTCTATATTTCTAGATTAGTCACTAATCGCTTTACATTCCTATATTAGAATTTTTTATAATTTTTGTGTTCGTCCTTAATGTGGACATAAAAAATCTAGTTTAGGACTTTCATTATCTACAATCTAATCAACTAAAAGGAACTACAAAGCATTTACTTCACTTAGCATATTTTAAGCAATCTTCATATTTCAAAGTTTCATACATGCAAGTTTCATGATATTGTAGATATAAAGTTCCTTATCATCACGTATCTTTGTATCATAGATCTATTTAGACCATGATCTTTCTCAAAATCTTATTTGCAGAAAATATTATGTGCTTGTGAAGTTGCAGATCTAAGTTCTTGTGTTATTTATATATCTAGAATTTCTTTGCTTTGCATGCTTTTCTTTCTAAGTTGTTGGTTGTAACTACATTTAACTCCTATATTTTACTTAGATTATTTTATGAGGGGCCTACCTCCCTTGACTTTGTGTAGGAGTTGGCATAAACAAAGAGGTTGTGTTGTGCTAACAGTTAAACTCAACTTGAACTTGCCCCCAAAGTTGCACCGAGCAAGTCGAGATTTTTTCCATGTTTCCCAAGTGCGAATTAAGCAACAACAATGAATTGTGTGAACAAAATTTGCAAACATGCCAACCTCATTGATGTATTTGAACTATTTTATAAAATTCTCATGCATTGTTGTTTTGTTGGCCGTGACACTTTAGGATATGTGCAATCGGACATTTGGTGATGCCTTGAAAGGACTTTAGGAGAAGCAGAGAAAATACTTCATCCTATGCAAATGTGTTGGTTTAAGGTTTCCCCAAAGAGTCTATGTTGATACACCACAGTATAAAAAAGTGCCTAAACATGGACTATATAGCATTGGTGATATCTATATAATATCCATCTTGGTGAAGATAATTCAAATATAATCATCGGACTAACAATTGTCAAACCAAACTACGTCTCCTTAGTCAATGTTCTGACAACATATTTCGAATCTCGGGAGCTCTCCAACAACAAAAGGATATCTATGAATACTTATATAGATGTGCGTTTAGACAAATGACTTTGTGTAGCAACTAGCAAAGCAATAATAGAAAAATGGTTCTACAAATTCTCTAAATTTTTCGCTCAACATATTCACCCTGTGAAAGTTTGAAAATATTTGTTTTTCTATAAAAAAATTCAGTGATCCATTTAGATGTCACTCGCCAATATCACTTATTTGCAACCAACTATCCAGTAGAAATCACTAGTTAGATATTCACAATTGTAATACCCAAAAAGGTGTGTTCCCCTTAAATGAATCTCTCCACATGGTATTTTTTTATCATGGGAATGACAACCTCACAAGAATCACTATCCAACAGCCCGCAAACCAGATATACCAGTAACTTGTCGCTCATCAGGAATCGAGATGTCTTGAATCCCACCAAACTAAGCCTCTATACCAGGGGTAGCCTACCCTTCGAGCCTTGCCAACAGGCCAATGAGAAACCTTGCCTCCTTTCGATTTTGATCCTATGACCTCCACAAAGATAACACATGTTCTTAACTATTAGGCACACTCAGGTGCTATCTCCACATGGTATTTTGAAAAGCGCATCACATCCGATCTTAGGGACCAACTTAAGCCACACTTTAACAAATGTAGCAAGCAACCTAATTTTTCCAACCATGGATAAGACATTGGCATAGGGGTGAGAAGTGGAGTTTCTCTCTAAATTTAGAATTGGGAAATTTTGTTACACCATATCCTAGTGTAATTAGCTAGCCCGGATTCAGGTTATGGAGGA
Source organism: Pseudotsuga menziesii (assembly GCA_001517045.1). Classification (NCBI taxonomy): domain Eukaryota; kingdom Viridiplantae; phylum Streptophyta; class Pinopsida; order Pinales; family Pinaceae; genus Pseudotsuga; species Pseudotsuga menziesii. The sequence goes on along the minus strand of LPNX010747290.1, from coordinate 82,537 downwards.
AGATGTTCCATCTTCATAATATGATTGAATAAATGATTAATATATAAATGGATGATTGATTACAATGGATATGGCCGCCTTAAATATGGCTTGGCCATCAAATATTGAAGAGAGACTTCTCTTCATAAACTATATTTAATATTATTAATTACTATTACTAATGGTTACCTATTTATTTACTATTTTATTGTTGCAACATCACCTTCCCCTTAGGAAAGCTTTGTCTTCAAAGCTTAGATTATTGTTGTTGTCTTTTCATTCTCATTTTGTGTTGAAATAATGTCATTACTTTCTTTTTGTCTTTTGTTTTAGAACTTATATTAGGTATGTGCTTGGTCTTTACACAATAGTTTTTCAATTCCCCTTCACTTGTAACTTGAATTTTTACTTCGTTTTGTTTATTATTGTTGTCCCATTTTCCATGTGCATGAATACGAGAAATAATTTTGTAACTAGCCATATGAGGATTTGTTTTAGAAATCACTTGTCCCACGATACTTAGGATGTCATCACGTAAAGTTTCCCTTTTATTATTCTTACGAATTAACTCGAGAAGTGTTGTCTCCTAAGGGTTCTCACACTCGAAATCACCAGATAGTGTTACATTTAGATTTCTCCAAGGCGGTAGAACAGTTAAGGTAGAAGATGAATCTAAAATCTATGATTTCTTTGACTTGAATTCCTTTGCATACTGTAGGATCCATCTTTTGTCATTGTATTGATCGTCATTAATATTATCAACAACACTGGCTTGACTCTTATTCACTCTTATTACGATCTTGATCAAGCCCATTTTTATTTTTATCAATTATATTATGTTATTTTGGTCATCCCTAAGATATTTTGTCTCCTTGTCTAGTTTATTGTCTTGATCGAATTTGTTGCTCTCTTTTTTGTTGACATACCGATCCAACATATCTGAGTTGTTGATATGGTTTGTACTAGACCTTAATTTTTCTAATACTTCCATTATTGTATTCCGGTTTTGTGGCATGACGCTCAGGTTTTGTGCCATGGTGTTTACGTTCTGTTTCATCGCGCTCATCTTGTCATCTAACTCTTTTTGTTTCTCATTCATGATGTCTAGTTTGTCATCAAGTCTTCTTTCTAATACTAGAACAACTTCATCTTTAATTTCTTTCTTAAGTGTTGCATTTCTATTTTTCATTTCTTCCATCAAGTTTTTTTGGTTGGCGGCGAAAGCCTTGAGTCCTTCTCCAATTTTTCGATTTGGTCTTTTAGTTCTTCCATGGTTTACAGTCGTTGTATGTGGAGGTGTGTATTTGGACACTATTTTTGCCTTATGGAGAGTTAAAGACACTTAAAGTCTTTGATAGATTTGATGAACTAATAATAATTTATAATAACAATTATTATTAAGATTATTGAATAGGATTCAAAATAAAAATAATAAATATAAAATTATATTTGAATATTTTTATTCTTAATTTCCTTTTGAAATTTTAAAATATAATATAATAGAAATTATATAATATTTAAATTTCTTTTTTATTAAACATTTTAGGGTTGAAGAATGGCAATGTACACGCTTGGAACAATAGTGATGGGAGCATTGGAGTACAACAACGAGGGTGATGAGCATTAGAGAGAGCACGCAGGTGGGAGGGCTTGCAGGCACGCAGGCCGGAGGCATGCAGGCGCGGGGTGGCTGGCGAAAGTGGAGCAGAGGGTGTGCAGGTGTGAGAGTGTGCAAGAAGTGGAGGGAAGCTAGAGTGGAGAGTGCAGCGACAGGTGCAGGATGAGGGAGGGGCGTGGAGCTTGGATAGTGTGCAGACTGGGGAGGAGAGAAGGAAATGTAAGGGTGGATGGGTGTTGGGATTGCGCAGAAGGGAATGGGTGCCATGGGAGGGAGTGTTATCTTAGCGAGTGTGCAGGCTGGGGAGGAGAGGAGCGTCAGTTTGCAATTGCGTAGGGGTGCGAGGGAATGGATAGCTAGGCGTGTGGATCTGTGTGGGAGAAGATGGCAGTGATGGTGGGTGAAGGGGGAGTGGAAGTGGAGAGAACGCGTAGGAGAGTGGAGGGGGTTGCACAGGTGTGAAGGAGTGGGTAGCGTAGGGGTAAAGGAGAAGAGTGTAATGTGATTACGAGAAGAAATTTGGACACAAGGACAAGTGGACACAGGGTCTATAGCAAAGTGATGGAGAGATGAAGTTGGTAGGAGGGAGGGATGGGCGCGGCAAAGGAGATGGACCAGGTTTACAGATGGAGGTGGAGGTGGTGCAGAAGTGGGTGACTGGAAAAGAGGGGAGGATGGTGGAAGAGATTGGGAAATGGGGTTATGACACAGAGGAAATGGAGCAACGAGGAAAATTAGGAGTAGATGAGTTGAATCCGAGCTCAGAGTAAGAGGAACGAATCCTCTTTGATACCAATGCTACATATCCTAGTGTAATTAGTTGCCCTATATCCGGGTTATGGAGGAAGATGTTCCATCTTCATAATATAATTGAATAAATGATTAATATATAAATGGATGATTGATTACAATGGATATGGCCGCCTTAAATATGGCTTGGCCATCAAATATTGAAGACACTTCTCTTCATAAACTATATTTAATATTATTAATTATTATTACTAATGGTTACCTAGATTTATTTACTATTTTATTATTCAACAGAAAGTTAGAAGTTATTCATAGGGATTTGGTTTATAGAGTTTTCTTACTCAAATTGAATTGAAGTAATGATTAGACTTGAAACATTGCGACACTTAACCATTGCAATTAACTAACAACATTTCAAAAAAAAAACAATACTCGTGCATGTATAACTAACAAAAATTACCCAACAACAAATTAAGGATGAAAAACTATAAACCCCATGGTATACATCAATCCAATCTAAAGGGACTGAAGATAGGGTGAGGTGAGAGACTTCGTGGAATTGAACTCGTAATATCAATACAAATAATGCCATCATGCATGTAATAATAAAGGAAAAATCCTCGTACATATATCCACCTACTAAGGGCAATGCTGAAGTTGTTTCCAAGAGAAATGGAAGTGAAGAATAGAATCTACAACTAGAGAAGGATGATGGAATCAGAAAACATGGAAACGCATTGTTCTTACTCTTGCAAAGCAATTAGCATTCATTTCTACAAATCAAAAATTTGCTTTGACCAATAGCTTTTGGGCCAATCACTAAAAGGAATACTCACCCCAAGCTTTCACCACGAAAAATATTTAGAAACTTGCTCCAAGCTCCAAGAATTTTCAGTCGCGAGAATCTTATCATTAAACCACCCTACCATCTCCTTAGAGTGATATTCTTCTCCTCGAACCCCCAAAATACAATTGGGGGTACAATAACTAGCAAGAAGAATATGCAACTCCTCTAAAAAAGATGAGGTACTCGCCTCCAAGCTAAAGGCATGATTGCTAACACCAAATTTTCAACCAAATCACCATGAAAAATGTGAGCAAAGATCCTCTCTCTAAACCAATCCTTTCTTCTTGTTTAGTTTTTGAGACTCGTGGCACTTGTCAATATCATGCAAAAATACTAATTATTTAATTACTAAATGCATGACATTCACCCAAGCATAGGACACATTCATGCACAATTAATAATTCAAAAATACATAAATAGATATTATTTATCACAACACATCTAATTTTCATATTTATACTCATAGATGTTCCCTTCATCTCTTTTTCTCTTAATTGAGTGGGTCAAAATGAAATGATTTTTTCCTGTTTAAAATCAAGATTTTAATTAATAATTGTTTTTTTCTTTCAATTTCAAGTCCAAATTACTTTTCCCATATCAAAGTGAGTATAATCTCACTTTTCCCTTTTTATAAACTATGCCTCCTTTTCCCATATCAAAGTGGGTCTAATGGCTTCATTTTATTATTCCCAATGATTATGCAAGTAAGGATATTTTCTGCCAAAGTATACTCATACATATGCCAAGGTCGATACCAATAGTGCGACCGTGTTAGCTTAGAGTCCTCAAGCATCCAATACCAAGAGCTAGGAAAGTGTTCATTACAATTATTCAAGTATTAATTTTTCATGTTGGGGGAATAATGTCATGGTTGGGACCTAGCTAACAGAACTCATTTACTTGTGGCAAGAGACTGATGGTCACTAAAGAATAAGGATTGACCCCTTATTGACAACGTGACAACCTCTATCTTCATGACAACGTGCAACCTCTACGCAAAAACATTTGATTTTCACCATGTTGCATTTAAAAAAGTGCTAGCAAGCAAGAATAGGCAACCAAGACATCATATCGAATAATGTAATGGTTGGGACCTAGCTAACACAACTCATTTACTTGTGGCAAGAGACCGATGGTCACTAAAGAATAAGGATTGATACTTTATTGTATGCCCCTCAGTAAATCCTCATGAGTGACCAAATTTGTATTCTATCTTCATGACAATGTGCAACCTCTACGCAAAAACATTTGATTTTTACCATGTTGCATTTAAAAAAGTGCTAGCAAGCAAGAATAGGCAACCAAGACATCATATCCCCAACATTACGCATGTCACAACTCTTCATACAACAACCCTTTTCCCATGTAAAAGCTTAATTGGAAAATATTATTCTTTTATTTGCCCACATCTAAAGAAACACATCAAATAGTATTGTCCAATAATCACAAATAACCAATAAGAAATGGCATACACACCATAATCATAAACATCCCAATCTCGTCCCAGGTCCACATATCTTGACTCACTGGAGTCCATATGCACCTGTGGTTCTCTCTATCACACTTAACATCCCATTAGTCTTCCAAATGTGTTTTGGTTAGGACTTCAGCAAAGGTGACTAGTAATTCAATCAATTGTTAGGAACTACGAAACCCTCAAAATTTGTTTCCCCCATATTCCACGATCATATTTCACGATACGACGAGACACATTAACAAACTATACCCTTTTTAGGGTGTTTCTCTATGATTGTCAATCATAGCTGATAGTCACAATCCAAGGAAGTAGGATTTTTCCATCTACCAGAAAACACGAGCTTTAATAGATGGCAAATCCAGAGTGATGTACGTAGGCTACACAAGCCCCACTGTCCTCTGATCACAACAAAGTGTTCTCCACGATAAATACACCATATCATATAGTAAATTTCATCACATAAACATGCATTCATTTTAAATATTTTATAGCTTCATTTATTATTATAGTTTAAATCACCAATATGACTCTTAAACACATATCAATGTTAAGATATAGCTCAACCTAGTCATACGCCACAATAGATCATCACATCATATAACAAAAATTCAATCTCGTATCATCATAAGGATATTGAAACATAATATTAAACAGTAATTAAACTAGATCAACTCAAAGTCTAGATCACATAATCCAACGGTGTATATGGCAATCGACTATCAATCTTGTAACCAAAATGACCTCAAAAATATCAAATTAGTGAATTAAATCAAAAGAAAAAGAAGGGTACTACACCATTACAAATATTAGGTCTTAACAACTACAGAACTTTACCAATTTAGTACCAAACATATTTTCAAACTATCTTTGAAGCTTCTAATGCACATGCAAGTTAAATCAAGGTTTTTAGGTACTATATCTAATCCATTGTGTCCTATCGTTGAGGTGAGGGGTACTAAAAAATAATCAAATTTACCCCAATAACACTTTGTAATATACCTAGTTGCTTAATTAAGTTGTAATCATAATTATCACATATAGGCAATTATAATACAGAAAACCATTGCCTACATCAAATTAATTCAATACCCATCTACACATTCAATATCCATTTCAAGCACATAAACCATATTTTCTTACTATCCATGGAATATTAAGAGTTTGTTTATACATGAAGACAATCATACATATCAACTCTTTTTACGTATAAGTTAATTACACTATCCATGAATTTTGCATCTTGTATGATACCATAATGTTAATTCCAACCATTTGATACTTGAAACTCATGTAAAAATATGCCCTTTGCACTACAAAATGATGGTTGTAACAAACTTTAAATCTGCATGTCAGTGTCTCCCAATGTCTCCTAGATAGTCCAAAGTTCTCTCACGAAACAATGTTGAATTCCATGATTTGTATTCTTCCCTAGTAAGCACATCTTCAAATATAACACCACCCACAAGCATTAGTCTTCAACAAATAATTATAAAGACTAAATTACCTATATGTTATAAGAACACACTTGGGAAAATGTCTCCAGGGGATATTTTTTCCTCCTAAAAATAGGCACTAACTGGTGCAAGTGCCATCGTTGCGTTAGGTAATGAAATAACAAGGATGGAATTTATTGGCCATCGCTTTGTTTCTCTTCACTCATCTCAAAGTTAGACATTTCACTGAGAGAATGAACCTATCAAACATCTTGTTACTACAACCATCTCACTCAATAGCATTTGTTTCCATTCCCCTTTTAAGCTAAACAATCCCTCAAGCCATCCCCTTTCCCTCTAGTGCTCCAATATAGGCTGGCCAAAAAATCTTAAATCACTAGGAAACTGGGAATTTTAGTTGTAACAATTACCTATAACTTATACATATATTCATGGCAGCAACTATGGCAACATATCCCCCTTAACAGAATGCTCATCCTACATCAGCATACAAATGTTAAAATAAATAAATGATTTCCTCACAAAGGAGCATTCTCTTCCAAAAGGTTGCATGATCTATAAACTTGCATAGAGAACGCATGCCCTCTCATGCATGCAACATAAGATAAGATTTCACAAGAAACCCAACTTAAATCAAGACCCTTCCATTAAAGTTTCAAAAGTTGTAATAAAGTATCACAATTTTGTCAAACTTCTCTTTAACATTAATTTATTTATCCAGATACTTAATAATTGTTTTTCTATTTCTAATTATTTTTCATTTCCTTTTAAACTCTTGCCTTTTCAACTTAGCTCTTTAAATATATTTGATCTATCCAAATAAGATATTTAAATAAATACTTCTGAAACTTAAAAACTAAATATTTTATTAAATATATCATATTTATAGTCAATAAAGTTTAATTTAAATCATATTCTTGTTTATTAATGTAAAAGTAAACGTATTTAATCTTTATTAATCAAGATGTTTACTTCTAAGACCACATCATAAATATTTTTAATAACGTACACCAAAACATAAATATAAATATTTTTTATAACGTAGAAAAAAAATTATTTCATATAATATGAAATTAATGGAGTAAACTTTCTACCCGACCATTTGCACCGATCGGACAACCTGGCTCGCATGAGCTTTCACATCATGCATTGCTGGTCGTCCAATCAGTGCAAATGGTCGGGTAGAAAGTTTACTCCGAAATTAATCAATTAATCATGATGAAGAATGACGTCTTTCAAAAATTTTAAATTTACCTTCAGTTAATTTAGTGCGATAATCTACAACTATAAATAGAAAATGAGAAGATAGTACCCTGAAACTGAACACATTATCCATTAAAACGTTAACGCTGCATATGAGTTCTGTCAAACTCCCAAACTATAATTTAGGGCTCTTGAACCTAGGTCACAAGACCAGCACCAAAATATTAAACAATAAGCATATATTAATTAAAGTCTGCATTGTTTTCTGTATATGCTAGATAAAAGTCATTATCAGATCCCCTTGGAGATACAAAAGTAATAACAATATAAAAACCCAAATAACATTTGATCGTGAGATGAACTGACAAGTTAATTATTCTTTAATTAATTATTTTTGATTGACTGATTAGAAAATCTTAGTAAATATTTCTAACATTTTGGTCATCGTGGATGGTTAACATATAAATTCTGTTTGCAGCGAATGACAAAATAAGATCAAAGATTCCATTTCTGCATTTGGTTGTTATTCTACCTGTTTCTTCAGTGCGTGGCGAAATAATTCTTTCGGATTGCTGGACAACCATCCAACACAGTTCTTAAATTCCTGAAATTAATGAAGAGTACGACTTCATGGTCATTTAATTGTAGTGGGGTTGCTATAACACTAATAGTAGGATTAACATCATGCTGAGATTGAGGACATTGTGCTCAAAGATTTATGTTAAAGGGAGATATCTGTTAGATTTGATGTTCATAAGTATTTTACCAGAGAAGCAAATAAAGTGAATAGATGTTTACTTACAAAGGTTTAGAGTCAGAAATATAGCTGAAGTTTGAACTGCAACTTAGAAAATTGCCAACCTGGGATTTTGACATTACAATGCATGCAAATAGAGGTAACTTCTGCAAAATTACGAAAGATATCTCAAGACATAACCCGTGGAAGGGATTCCATGAAATCATTTTTCCAAAAATTTCCTTGATCAGGGATTTCATTGAGGAAGATTGAATGAATATGGATGATTACATCTGTAAAAATAAACAAATTACAATATCAAGGGGATTTATCCACTATATTCCCCTTCAATATCTTACAAAGAGACCTCCAGAATTCTGAGGGTTTTATTTTTACCATCAATGTCTCTCCTGACCATTGCGGTTTGGATCAAAAAATTGGAGACTCGTTTTGCATTTCCCCACTCAACTTTAAGCTCAGCTTATTAATCTTTTGGCTTCCACTGCTTCCTTGAGTTTTCTGCCTAGAGCCAATGCCAATGGTGGAGGCACTGCATTTCCAATCTGACGATACATGCTTTGTATATTACCGCAAAACTTGTATGTGTCTGGAAAACCCTGCAATCATCAAACATCATAATAAGCAGCAACATCCTCCAAACAACATTAGTATAGCAAGATCGTAGTTTTCGAGACGAACTGTGCAATGTAAAATCTGAGCAAAGTCACTAACTTGGGAGCGTGCACATTCTCGAACAGTAACGATACGGTCTTGCTCAGGATGAAAGCACATGCCTACTTTGCCCATGGATTGTGGATCTGTAATAGTAGGGAAGTTTCCTTCCCAGTCTAGTCTTCCAAAAAGACTTTTCCATTGATTATGCCGATCAGCAGTGTTTGGCAGGCACCAAGGAATGAGATCAACTATTTGCCCAGTAGACAACTTAACCTGACAGTCAACCATGTTCACATATTACATTAATTTGCTGCCACAGGGATTCAGGTGAGAGATACATTATCATGCAACGTTAAATTCGACAAAAACATTTAAAACCTTAAAATTGCTTGGTCATACCTTTTCCTCGGGAAGATCTCGCCAATCGGCACCCGGGCGCTTAGGGATTCGTTGGCAACGTTTGAAATTCAATTCATTCATTTCCTTGGATATATGGTCACGAAGGACAACTTCCGTATCACGAATTTGCTTTTGAAACCAAGAGACTGGATCATTCCGATACTGCCAATATGACAAGAAAAGTCAGAACATCGATTTTACAAGTTTTGTAAACGAACTTCATAAATGAATAGAAACTGCATAAGCTAGATGGCCACACTACTAGCTCATAGGACAATCCCAGTATTGCCCCCTTGCATGAATACCTCTCAAAAAATTCTACGAGTATGATTTTCGCAGGTGATATTCTGTAATTGGTTTCTCATTACTCGGGGTACCTGTCACAGTTGCAATCATGTACAATTAATTTACCACTAAACGTGAGGTTATTTAGAACTATGGTATCACAACCTAAGACTGGATTATGTGGCACTCAGAGATTATTTGCAGATGATGTAATAGAATTGCTAACATGCAAATAATCTGCAGGCCTAACACAGCCAATTTGCTAAAGCATACATTCATTATCTCAATTCCTTTTTCTGCATATCTATTGGTTGTGAGCAACACAAGCTGCATACATCTCCCTGTAAGTCCTTTTGAATGTACTCACTTGCACATCAAATGCTGCAATTATGATCCTGCTTAACAGATGCCCCACTGCTTTTTTTTGTTAGAATCTCCGACTTGGGGAGTGGCGTTTGGTCTAAGAAACCATGACCTAGGAGCATCTAAGCCGTCAAAATCACCCGGGGATCGTATCCAGCCTGGGCCACACCAACCCTTGACTGATTGGATTTTGGGTGTCTCCTCCCAACTAGCTCACCCCTAAGGGGAATTGAACCTGGATCACCCTACTGACGAAAACCACACCTTAACCGAATGAGCTAGTGGGAATTGACTACAGATACCCTACTGTTGGTCATTACTCAATCCTTGCATTTCACTAATAATATTTTTTGAAAAACCTAACCCTTACATTACTACCTATAACAGCTAACTTAATGCACACCTATGCCTTTAGGCCATTCCCTTTCCTATTTCTACCATTCAATTCATCTTTGTAAAGTCTCTTCAAATCTCTTAATTTCTTTTCTTAAAAAACCCTAATTTTCAGCTACACACTAGGGTTAGTAATCTCCTTCCACCTCTCTCATGCCCTTGGGTTGCTTGCTTGGATTCGTCCTCTCCAATACCTTTATAGGGATTTCTTGTGATTAGCTTGGCTCTAACCTTGTAGGCATGTTAATTCATCCTAGAGCATCCTCCTTGGCCTAGTTCCACTCATATCTTGGAAGTTTCAAGCCTACAACTTCAAGGGAAGTTCCATCATAGCTAGTGCAAGGGAGGTATCATCCATCATGAAGGCACTTGGATCTCTCTACTCTACATTATCATTGACCTATCTTTTACAGTAGTAGGGCTGATTGTGTGTGCGTGTGTGTGTAATGTAGATTGGGTCATGTCTTGTCTTGGGGAAAATTGGATCTGAATGTGAAGGATCTTTCAGTACATGGATCACTCTCAGAGACCTGTCACAACTCTCCTCTTCATCCCAAGGAGCTTCATCCCTAGTTAGCCCCTTTCCTTTTTTAATTCGTTGGTAGAAACTAATCTAAAACCCTAGAGAAATGCCCTAAAAATCTACAGCCATATGCTAAAATAAACAAGATCTGAAGTGTATAAATTTCAAGAATTAGGAGTTGAATGTAAATATAAAAAATTTACCTCAACATTGAGGTTTCCAGTTTCTATTTCCTCTGAACTTTCAACTTTAGTGATGAATCTGAAACATTAAATTACAACAGCATATACTTCTCTTCTCTTCAACCCAAATCACAAGGAAACCCAAAAATATAAATACCAATTAAGTGTACTCCAATGCAACAATGTTTCAGCCCTTAAGGCACACTTCACACGAAAATTACAAATCTGAAAATGGCTTATTACAATAGATCATTACAACAGTAAATAAGGCCATTCAGCTTCTAGATGTTTGTTAAATCATTTAACAAATTCTATGCAATATTAATGTCAAATCAGCAAGATGACAAAGACTAGAAACTACTCCATCATCAAGATAACATAAGCTTTGCATCCCTGCTTACATTTGTCTTTCTCAACTCTGGAACATAGACCTTGTAGGCGTTTGAACTTTGAAGTCTCACTGTAACCAATGAATAAACTTGACAACCAAAACCCTCTCTCCACTATAATATGGATGCAAACTCGACAGCCAAAGATGCAGAAATGATTCACGTCCGACTTCAGACCAATGAATGCCTCCTCTAGTCTCTTGTCCCCCAAAATTCTGTTACTACACCTGTTCTGAATGTAGACTGATGTATTGCATGCTTTTGCTCATAGAAACATCGGCAAATCCTGGTCATGTATCATGGCCTTAGCAGCCCATATAATGGATCGGTTGTTCCACTTTGAACCCCATTCTATTGTGGGTTTGATTCCAGCATCCTTGAAAAAATCATCGAAATCAATGGAGGTATACTCACCCCCGTTTTCCGATCCCAAAACCTTGATCTTCTTGCTTGTTTGGTTCTCCATAAGAACTTTGAACTCCTGAAACCTGCTAAAAACTTCATCCTTAGTCTTTAGGAAGTAAATACATGTTTTGCAAGAGAAGTCATCAACGAAGAAAAGATATTACATGATTCCTGGGATTGATGCTACTGACATTGGTCCACATACATCCGAATGCATCAGATCTAGGATCCTCTTAGATTTGGATTTTGTGCTCACTGCTTGGGAAAGAAGCCTTGGCATGCTTTCCAAGTGCACACCCTCTACATACACCCTGTCGCTCAATGTTGAATTCTAGAAGGCCTGTGATGATCCCCCTCATAATAGGTAGTGCTCGAAGATGCAAGTGCCCCATCCTCTTGTCCACAACTCGCACAATTTGTTTTTTGTTATGTGCTAGGACTCGAACAGGTTCACCCTATAACCTATATAAGTTGTCTTCTCAAACCTCGATCACTTGAGTTGATCTTGGGCTAGACTCTTTTGGTCTTATAATGACTTGCTAGTTCTTGAACTCTACTATATAGCCCTTCTCTTCCACGACTGAAACTGAAAGAAAACTCTTCTTAAAACCTAGAACAAATAACACATCATAAAAGTCTAAACAGTTACCCGACTAGAGTTGGAAAGGAATGGTACCAACTCTTGCTACTAGAAACTTGGCATCATCCCAAAGCTCGACCTAGAATCTAGAGATGTGCTCTTTTAAACTTGAAAATAATTTCCAAGCTAATGCCATATGCCTTGATGCACAACTGTCCACATACCATGCGTTCTTCAGAACTATGTTGGAATAGGGGCAAGATACCATCGACAAATCCTTCTTGAATTTAGAGGCAAACTCATTCATATGAGTTTCATCCAAGGATGCTACCTGATATTGTTGTTGCTTCCCCTTTACCTTTCTTCTTCTCTAGGCACTATGATTCATAACAGTCGTGTTTATGACATATGAAGCACTTGATTTCACTCAAGTCCTTCTTCCCTAGCTATGAAGCTAACTCCTCTCTCTTCATCTAACCCATGTCATGTCCTTTACCTCTTCCCTTCTTTGTTTGACCAATTAGGGCATGGTCATTGTCACCTGGCCACCTAATGGCATTGGATTCCATCTAAGTTTCCTCTCAGTTACAATCATCACATAGTCTTTTCTTAGTGGGAAGGTTTTCCCGAGCACAAACACCCTAGACAAATGTTTCCCATTATGGTGAGAACCCATCTAGTGCCTTGTTTACTAACTCTTTGTCTTCAACCTTCTCCCCAATTACTATAAATTGGTCATGAATCTGTGTGACTGTCATCAAGCTATGTTGCAGGAAACGTGGGCCCCCCACACATCTCCAACCCGTTTTCTGAAGGAAACTTAGAAACCCATACCGTACGACAAGGAAACGCGTTTCCAATTGATGGGGGACGTTTCTCGTGCCGAAAACTCGTTTGCTTCAAACAAAAACCCGTTTCCAAATCGAATTTCACTATTACACTTCGGGCTTTAGCTCATGTTTTCTTTATATTTTCATTGTTCATGTTGATGTAGTATTGTACTTGTAGCCTCGTATATAAAGGTTGATTTTGGAATCTGGATATATATATGTATTAGCGGCTTAGCCTCATTTTGAAAGCTATTTTTTGGCTATTTCCACTTGCATTATGGAATCGTTTATGGGTAAAATCATTGTGTTGTTTTAAGATATTACTACTTAGTACTTGCATTATGGAATCACTTATGAAATTATGAGTAAAAATGTTAAATGTGATGTTTAATTTAATCTGTAAATAATTATAATATAATTATATATATCGCGTTTCTCTGTTTCCTAAATTTTGGGGGGTCACGTTTCCAACGCGTCCCCGTTTCCCCATTTCCTGCAACATAGTCATCAGGTAATTGGTGGCAATGTTTGATCTAGTCATCTCGACAGATTTGAGTTTGTTATGCAATATCATGTTCTTGTTAATATTCTTGCTTTGGTAGAAGCTCACCAGGGCATTGAACATGTCCTTCGTCATCCTCTTCTCGAATATACGAGGGATTCGATGAACCTTTGTAGAATCCATGATCATCCGCTTGGCTTCCACTTTTTCTTCTTGTGAGCTACCAAAAGTTGTGGATTTATCATCGAAGCCACCACATCCTTGACGATATGCTAGAGGTATTTTGTCTTCTAATAGAAGAGTTACCTGACTTTCGATCATAGGAAATTCAAGGCACCATCTAATCTATCCTTGAACCTGAGATTAGTTGATATCGTCTTTCATCTAATGCACAAACTCCTAGATCTGAAAATCAGCCCTTAAAAGAAATAATGAAACCCTCTAACTATTCCTCCTTTTTTACAATTGATTTACTACTATAAATCTCCTTGAGAATCTCAATCAAAGAACCAAGCTCTGATACCATGTAAATTTTCAGGCCCTAGGTAATTGTTGTCCTATGTTCAATGTTTTAAAAATCAACAACACGGACTCAGTGACCGATTTGTTGGGCAAGGTTCTGAACCGCCCACCAAATTGGCTCAATCGACCGATTTGGTACCAAACCAGCTAAGTCAGACCTTGACTCAGCCGGTGGGGGTGGCCAATGTTGAGATGCTATAATAGAAAGCATAAGGAGAGGAGAAAGACACACAAGATCATTAGATACTTTCAATAAGAAATTTTCTAAAGATAAGAGTGAGAGGCTCAATGGCTGAGAAGAAGAGAGAGATCCTAAGCAAGAGAGAGAGGTCGACGTCACAGGGGTCGATACATACAGTGATGCAGAGAACCAAAGGCTGATGCAGGGGTCGTCCGAAGTGACGCAAGGGTCATACAAAGTGAGGCAGGAGTCGTACATTGACGCAAAGCATTGAAAGATTATCACATGGACCAATTGAGTGACACAAGGTGTCGTACGCGTGACACATGGTCATATGGGTGACGCAGTCATTTGTACAAGCTGACACAGGGCCGATTTTCCTTGTGGGTGATTTCTCCAATGTGCATATTTTTTCAAGGACTAAGTTACATGTTCCTCATTGTAATTTCTGATTTTCTTTGTGAGCTAATAAACAAAGAATAGCATTGAATGTTGGTGTTTCCCATTGGGTTTTTCCAAGGTAAATAACTGTGTCATATGTGTGAATGGTTTACTTTTTTTATTTCGCTACACTATCAGTGTTTCTATTTATATTTTTTGAGTTTAAAAATTATTGAGAGCATAAATTAAAGTTGACATTGAGTAATTAAAATTAAACATTGTATCAAAGCAACCTTGTCTCTAGAAGGAAATCACATTTGACGAGAGTTTATAGTTTACACACAAATATTCTTTGGTCAGGGTTATTTGATTTGACAAGATGGCAGCAACTAAACTAAGATTTGAGGACCGATTGGAGGTGTTAACTATTTAGCTCTGGAGGCACTCTGCATGTTTTTGTCTTGTATGCAGAAGTGACCATGCACTAGCTAGGCTACTTTACTTTGTAATGGTGTTTTATAAAGTTTTAAAGAGACTCTTATGTAATGGGACTTTTTATAAAGTATTCCCTTGTTTTAATTTTATAAAGTGACTTTATGAGATAAAGTGCACTTATTTCATAAAGTAAAAGGTGACTTTATTAAAATTAAAAGTAACCACTTTTGAAGGGAAAGTTTCTCGACCATTGATCTTGGAAAGGAAAAATTAAATCTTGGCCTTTGGATTTAGGGATTGGGGAAGGTGAAAAGTCACTCTCAAGTTATAAGAGAGAGCCTAAGGGAGTGTGCAAGACAAGGAAAGCATTTTCCAAGAGTGAGCATTTTCGCTAGATTAATTTCCAGAGAGAAAGATGGAGTTGTTTTTTTCTCAAGTGGGAACGAATCCCAAGGAGAGAATTTTTCTCTCAACTGGGCATGAATCCCAAGGAGCTGGACATGCATCCCAAGACATTTTATCAGTTGGGTCATACTGTATGGATTGATGTATCGTACAGTCTGTATTGTACTTGCTACACGAATTTCGAGGTTTTACATTGTACGGATTGGATGGGCACGTTTTTCAAGTAGTTGGGCATGAGTTTCAAGGTGGGTTGTTGTGTTGGAGGCTGTACTGTCAGCTGGGCACACAAATTGAGGTGTTGCACGTTTTTCAAAGTGTTGGTTCAGTCATTAAATGTTGATTTAAATGCTACTGTAAATTAATATTTTGCCTGAAAGATGCTGGAATAAAATTTCTCTTGGACTGGTTTTCCCTAGAGGGATTTTTTCCAGGTTCATATTGACCAAAATTATTGTTGTTTAATGGGTTTATCAGTCTACTATTTTATGTTCTTTTCCACTGCTAAAGACTTAGTTTTTAAGTGTTTCAGCATCATGGTTGTTGGGTTTTATGCATGTGAAGTATTTTTTACTTAATGGCAGTTAAAGTCCGAAATTTGGGTTTAACTAAGTGTTTGGCAAAAGTCTTATTTTTATCCAAATTTCTACATGGTGTCAAAGCTGAGGCTCTATGATTACAATTGATTGTGGGTGCAACAGTATTGTTGAGTTGTTGGGCAAGGGTTATTACTGATTTTTTTTAACAACTTGTGTCTTGGAAAACCTTATTTGCATGTGACTTGCAGGTGGTGGGAAGAGTGTAACTCTTGTTCTTTTGGTGGATTAGTTTTTACTCTCTGAGATGGCTATTAGTTTGAGGATGGAGGATAGATTGGATGGCGCTGGGAACTTTGTTCCCTGGAACGCTAGCATTATGCTTATTTTGGAGGAGAATGAACGATGGGATAAAGTGTTGCATAGCACACAGGCAAATCCAATTCAAGTTCCCGCTTCCACTGATGCACAAGCACTAGCAACCTTTAACAAAAAGGACTTCAAGACCAAACGAATCATCCTTGATACAGTAAAGGATTATGTTATTCCACACCTCTCAGGTAAAGATCGTGCATTTAAATGTGGGATGCCTTGACTAGTTTATACGAAAGTTCAAATGAGAATCGAAAGACGCTTCTAAGGCATAAACTAAGGGACACCAAAATGACCAAGACCGAGAATGCTTCTTCTTACCTAACTCGAATTTCTCAGGTTTGTGATGAGTTGGGTGTTGTTGGCGAGAAGGTGTATGATGCAGAGTTGGTGAGAGTTGCCTTGAATGGTTTGCCTCAACCTTGGCATGGCTTTGTGCGTGCAGTTGTGGCCAGGGAGAATTTTCCTTCATGGGCTAGACTTTGGGATGAATTCACTCAAGAGGAGCTGAGATCTAGCTCCACTTCCACAGGTCAACAAAATGCAACTGATGAAGAGAATGTTGCTCTTTCTGCTAAGAGCAAGAAGAAGTACAAGAAAGATTTTAGCAAAGTTCAATGTTTTGCTTCCTATGGCAACTTTGTTTCTCAGCGTCCTGAGAAGAAGAAGAAGAAGAAGAAGAAGGACGATACAATTGTTGCAGCTTCAGTAGAAGTAGAGGACTTTGCGAGAAGATTCGAGAAGGAGTTCTCGTTGTTCTCCCTTATTTCTAGTGCCAGTAGTAATGGATTTGTTCAAAATGGTAGTTGGTATATTGACAATGGAGCCTCTCATCATATGACCGGAATATGGCATATATTCCATATCATTTCTAAGACTAGTCCTGACCGGTTCGTTCAGTCAGAAGGGGGACAGGCACGTGCAGTGCGAGGAGTTGGAAATATCAGATTCCAGCTTAGTCATGGAGGATACATCGAGCAGGATGGGGTTCTCTTTGTTCCAGGAATGAGAGTTAACTTGCTCTCGATCTCAACCTTGGAGTATGCAGGGTATTGGACATTGGTCCAGAGGGGACATGTGTACATATTTCCAGATAGAGATGATCTAGGACACGTTTATATACACTCGAAGAGAGCGGGACTGATTGATCCACAATTGATTGGTGATCGGTTCGGTGAGTTGTACAAGTTTAGTGCACAGCCCATGGTTGATGAATCAGACGAGGAGCAGGAGGCTCCTAAGGCTGCAGTGGTGCCAAGGGTACAGTCTCAAGTTTCGATGGAAGAGAGGGAGTCTCTTCTGAGTACTGGCAGGAGGCTCAGCCACTATGAGCAGACCAATGCTCAAGATTGGAGAGTGGATTCTCATAGGAGCTCAAGGTTCTGAGTGGCTGCCAGGAGGTTATCTTCGGATTCGAGTTTAGTGCAGGTAGTAGCATTAGTTCCAGGTTCAGAGGGTGCTCCTACTACAAACAATGTGATGGATTTGAGGACAGGACCTAATGATGATGCCAGTGAGTACCTCCCTCGCTAAGAGGGAGTTGTTGATGAAATTGTCATTGATGCCAACATGGACTTGCAGTGGCCCCACGGGATGGCATTGATGCCACCAAGTCCCACCTGCAGTGCCTTGATCCCTTACAGAGTGGGTTTGTGCCTTGAAGCACCTTGTACCCCAGTTGATAACGTCCCTGTACCCACAAGACTGGATCTTAATGCCACGACCTTGCTGAAGCTGTTGAAGGCCCTGCTGATGGCGTTGAAGACCCTGGAGATGGTCCTGAAGACCTTACAGAAGTTGGAGAAGCCCTAGATGGGTTGAAGAAGCATTAATGACCCATTATGTGGTCATTCATGCTCTAATGGTGTCATGGTACCCTAACAGAAGGTCTGGCAACCCCACAGGTGATGTCATGATGGATCTTGACCCATAGAGGTCCCCTTGCGTGGCTAAGGTGGTTGAAGAAGCCCATGATGCCTCTTGCTTGATGAAGAAGCCTTTGGACCCACATTTGTTGGATTAAAGGTCCTTGATGACTTAATGAAGACTTGGAACCCTTGACCTTGATGCCCTTACAAAGATCATGAAACCCATTGCTTGCTCTTAATGTGGTAATGAGGTCTTGGAATTCTTGAAGATGGTCCTAAGTGCACTTGACAGTGATTTGTGTGTTGATGGGGTCATGCAACCCTTGGATATGGTCATATGTTGATTGGGGTCCCACACACATAATGTTGATGGCCATACATGTCATGGTTGAAGCCCTTGTGATGTGGATCACACCCTTGCTTGTGGTGAATTTGATGGCATGTGGTCAACCTTACAACAAACCCTAAGGTTGACTATTAAGATATTTGTGACTTATTACAACAAACCCTAAGACCATTGAAATGGTAAGGATGTGTGGAAAAAGGGTAATAAAACAAAGACATGATAAACCTTGATCAAGCCCTAAAGTTATGGATGTGGTTGACATTTTGTTGACCCTAGATATTTAAGTGACATTTAAAAATTCAAAGTCAAAATAAAAAATTTAAATTTAAATTAAATACTTACCATCCTTAGCTTGTTAAAGTCAGCTCCAATTAAACTCAATAAATAAATAAAAATAAAAACATTTTTTTATACATGTCGGCTCCAAAAATATTTTGGAAAACCAGTATAAATACCCCATCCGAAATTCATTTTGCAAAGAGAAATATGAGAAATTCGGGTGAGCTCTGAGGTTTTTTTTTCGTGGACTGAGGCAGCCATACTGAGGAAATTCGCAGGTGCAGACAGAGAGGAATTTCGGACTGTCCACTGAGGCAGAATTTCGGGCAGCAGCAGACTGTTTTTCGGGCAGCAGCAGACTGTTTTTCAGGCAGCAGTAGCAGACTTTTTTTTTGGGCAGTAGCAACAGTGGACTGAGGTTTTTCGGGCAGCAGTCTGAGACTATCCTTTGTAGCAGCAACCGAGTTTTTAGCATTCTTTTTGGGAGCAGCAGTCCATTGCAGACCTAAAATCGCATACTGAGCAAGTAGAAACAGTCCCGAAATTGATGATGGAACAGTCTGCTTGATCCGAGGTTTGTATGCACAATTCAAATTTGATTATAAACAGCCCTAAATTGTTCTCCAAGTTTGAAATTGGTTTGAGGTGACATGATATATTGGTGATGAAGTAAAACCCTGTAAGGAGGCTCTACACAGTCCTTCTGTTGCTGCCTTCTTACCAATATTACAGAACGAGGTTTAGGGAGTGTTTGCTGCCCTCTTTCTTAAACAGTCCACCCATTTGCAAGGTCTGATTTTGACCAAGTTTCGGGACAGCAGAACAGTCTAAATGTGTGATTGATACAAGTATGTTTATATGTGTTTATTGATGTGTGATATACACTACATGATGCATGCAATGATGAGATAATGCACTCCTATACAGTGAATACAAGTACAGTGGTTGAGACCTTTATGTGATTGAAACAAACATTGAATGAGGATGCAAACCCTACTATGATGCATGCACCTTTTGAGGATGATGTATGAAAAATGATGAATGTGCAGCAGTGATACATACATAATATGTGAAAGTGATGATGCCCTAGGATGATGATGACTGGAACTGATATCTTACACATTCAAGCTTGAGAGATAACTACGATGATGATAATAATGTTTACAGTGGCATAAATGATGATCAGATTAGAGTTGAGAATTATGTTTTCTTGATCTCTGAATTCGATATCTGAAGATATATTTGCAGCAGACAAACCATTTTTTTTGAAACCACAGTCATGTGATTTAGTGGTCCTCAAGCTGCCAGAGTGTTTTGACAGTGTTGATTTGTGATTTGAACCAAACCTTCTTGACAGTAATAGCAGTGGTGATTTGGACAGTAACAGATAAGACATCATTGGTACACCTTATCAGCCTACCTTGAGAAAGGTTATATGCATATTTGACGAACATTTTAAGGATTGTTTTTGGCTTGGTTCATGAGTGATTTGATACTTGGTTAAAAGTACTTGTTTTGAGGTCAGATTTGAAGAAGTCTTTTGGTAGACTCTTGATGAGAAGATTCCTTAATGACTTGGCATGAAGAGTATGGCAGTCCAGTTTGGAGATCACAAGAGTTTGAAGAATTGATAGCCCTAGTTCATGAGGCTTGAGGAGGGAGATGACAGCTCTAGCTTGGTATTGATGGCAGCTCTAACTTGTATTTGATGAAGTGGCAAGATGATAGACACCTACAGCAGTATGACATCCATCATCATGAAAGACAAATTGATGACAGTGCTTACACAGTGAGATGCTTGACAGATTGAATATGACAGTGAGTATATGGCAGTGATGCACTTACAGCTAAAGACATGATGCTGGTGGACAGAATGTTGATGTGACAGAAATTGCTTGTGATGAAGACATGATGCCAGTGGATAGAATGCTGATGTGACAGAGATTGCTTGTGATGCCGGTGAACAGAATGAAGAGTTAATGTGACTGTATGAAGAACTGCTGATGAATGCTCCTTGAAGAGGTGCTGAAGTGGACTAGAGACAAGTGCTGGTATGATATGACAGTGACATGTATGAAAGTGTGCTGAGACAGTGAACTTTAACTGTAAATGCAAGCTTGTCTTGCATTTGAGATTAGGATACCTCAAACTCTTCTTAGCAGGGTCTAAGAAAACCAGGCACGGTCCTGGATGCAGAGTAGGTGCTCGTTGTATCAGTAGGTGCTGATTTTACCTAACGGTTGTAGCCGGACCAAAACTAATACAAAAAGATTACAAAATTATATGGTGTTGTGTTCTTTTGTGTTATGGTTCTTGATGATTCAAATGCTTATGATATGTGGATGATGAAGTGAAAGATGTTTATGAAATGATTATGAGATTGGTAGAATAATGGAATGATGAATTGGTAGTTAATTGTGACAAGTTAAGAAAAGTTGTAAAATTGGCGTCACACTGATTCACCCCCCTCTCAGTGTCTAACAGGAATGTTAGCTATTCAGCTCTAGAGGCACTCCACATGTTTTTGTCTTGTATGCAAAAGTGACCAAGCACTAGCTAGGCTACTTTACTTTGTAATGGTATTTTATAAATTTTTAAAGTGACTCTTATGTAATGAGACTTTTTATAAAGTATTCCCTTGTTTTAATTTTATAAAATGACTTTATGAGATAAAGTGCACTTATTTCATAAAGTAAAAGGTGACTTTATTAAAATTAAAAGTAACTGCTTTTGGAGGGAAAGTTTCTCAAACATTGATCTTGGAAAGGCAAGATTAAATCTTGCCCTTTGGATTTAGGAATTGGGGAAGGTGAAAAGTCACTTTTAAGTTATAAGAGAGAGCCTAGGGTAAGTGTGCAAGACAAGGAAAGCATTTTCCAAGACTGAGCATTTTGGCTAGGTAAATTTTCAGATAGAGAGGGAATTGTTTTTTTTCTCAATGTTGATTTTTTTGAGCAGCATCAAGAGCCATTCTCTTAGGAGAATGGGTACACCTAATCCGGGACCATGGTGTGGACTCAACCTAGAATTGAGTGATCATTCTATTGAATGAAGATATCTAGTCCGAGACCATGATATGGACCCAGTCCTGCACTGGGGGGGCTCAACCTTGAGTTGAGTGACCATTCTATTGAATGGTGACATCTAGTCCAGGACCACGATGTGGAACCAATCTAGCACTGGTAGACTCAGCCTAGATCTGAGTAGCCATTCCTTTGAATGGAGGCACCTGGTCAGTTACCAGGAATTCACCTAGTCCGAGACTAGGGACTCAGCCCGAGGCTGAGGGCCATCTCCGGGAGAATGGAGGCGCGCTTGGTCTGTTACCAAGTATTTGACCTAGTGTCAAATTATGCAACATATGGCTGACGCACCTGGTATGTTACAAGGAAGACACTATAATCCCTCTACCGGGTCTAGGCATGTGTGACACTCTGACCCTTGATTAGTGGGCTTTGCAATCTTCTCCAAGCCCTAGCTACCCTTGGTTAAGACACCTTAGTACCCGATCTTGGTGTCACACAAAGTGTGAGATAAAAGCATTAGTAATTCTCTCTGTTTATGATTATGTACTTTGAGTGTTGATGAAAGACCACCTTGACCACATGTGTTGACCATAGGGGCACTTAAAGAAGGCTAAAGCAAAATTCAAAAAAAAATAAAGACCCTTAGTACCACTAAGGTGTAAAAGTGAAAGTGCAAAAAGACCTTTAGTACCACTAAAGGAAAAACTCAAAATTAGAAAAGAATAAAATAATATTATTTTGATCTTTCTAATTTTGGTCCACTTACAGGTGACTCAACGAATATAAAAGAAGATCAATCCAATTCATTATTACACACACTTGCTCTCTCACAAGTACAGCTGCTCCAACTGAAGATTTCACAAGTTATTGAAGAGAAGGACAATTACTGTGATGCCCTAGCAAGATAGAGCAGGGGCAGTAGTACGAACTAGATAGGGCAGTCAGATCTAGGCAAACTCAGAAATCCGGGCAGCCTGCTAAATTGGGCAGGAGAGAGAAAGTTCAAAAAAATCTTCAATGTGTTGATGTGATTGATGTTGTTTATTGCACTTGTCATTTTTTTATGTTAGTTTGCAAATTTTAAAAATATTCATGCTAATGCTAAAAATTCAACATGGTATCAGAGCTTAGCATGCGAAGACACAGTAAAGGGAGATTGTTGTTGTCTTCCTAGACCTTGGGACAAGTTTTGCAGACTTAAAATTTGACTAAGTGGCAGAGATGGTCGTCAATATCTTCAGACCGAAAGAGAAGCTACAAGGTCCAATTAACTACAACTCCTGGAAGGCTAGGTTGACAGCTATTCTGGAAGAAAATGGCTTGGATGACATTGTGTTTAATGTCAGTGAAGAGCCAACATCTAATGCTAGCAGACTTGCTTACAAGAAGAAGCAGGCTAAGGCTAGAAGAATCATTTATGATTCTGTCAAAGAAACGATGATGCCCAACATCACAGCATTGAAGACTGCCAAAGAATGCTTTGACACCTTGGAAAACTTGCATGAGAAGGAGGCTCCCAGTCAGAAAAAGAGCCTTGAAGAAAAGGCTACAAACTTTGAAGTTGAACAAGGATGAAGGGGTTCATTCTTTCTTCACAAAGATTGCACAGGTAAGAGATCAACTCATTGCTATTGGTATTGTTGTTGATGATAATGACCTTGTGCAAACTGTGGTTGATGGTCTCCCAAGCTCTTGGAAAACCTTCATGGCATCTGTCAGTGGACGAGAGAATCAACCAACTTTCAAAAGACTGTGGCATGATTGCATAGAAGAGGGAAGGATCTCAGGAAAGGTAACCAAGGAAGGTAACCATGCACTTGCAGCAAAGACAGAGAAGTTCAAGAAGCCCTTCTCTTAGCAAAAGAAGGGAAAGAAAACTCAGGGTAAGTTCTCTGATATGTCAAAAGTGGAATGCTATAATTGCCACAAGTTTGGACATTTTGCCAAGGATTGCAAGGAAACCAAGAAGAAATCCAAGAGAAGACTTCAAGCCTCTGCTGCAGAAGAAGAAGAACCTAAGAAGAAGAAAAAAACCAAGGCTAACAAAGAAGAAGAACCTAGAAGAGTGTACTACTTGATTTTTGCTCTCTGGTTCTATCAGAGACAGTGCTACCTTTTGGTTGGTGGATAGTGGTGCCTCCAGGCACATGATAGGTAACCGTGAAGTTGTCACCAGTTATAGAAAGAAGAAGTTCACCACATAGGTGGAACTTGGAGATGACTCCACCTACAAGATTGAAGGAGTTGGCTCAACTTCACTTCAACTTGACTCAGGAAAGGTTCTTCATATTAATGATGTCTTGTATGATCCTGGTTTAAAGAAGAACTTTCTATCTGTTGTTGGCTTAGAGGACAAGGGCTACAAAGTCCTCTTCATGGACAAGAAAGTCCTTCTATGGGAAAAGGATGAAGATCTAAGCTCAGCAGTACATATTGGGGTTCGAAAGGGAGGCCTTTACAAGGCTTCCAAGGATTCCACTCATGCTTTGGTACACCATACAGTTGATCCATGTGAACTATGGCATAGAAGGTTTGGACACCTTCACTACACAACTCTCCCAGGCTATAGGTATGCCATAGGTATCTCCAAAACATGATGGAATTTGCAAGAAATAGGAAGTAAATCCATGACTTCTGAGAGTGATCATCAATGAACAAGACATAATATAAACACCCACTCAAAGAGAGTGAAGACATAGGACCACAAATGTCAGAATGAATCAAATCCAAAATGCCTTTAGATCTATTCTTGCTTCTGGATATGTGCGAGGTACTATCACTTATGGGCTTAAGTATACTTCCAGCAGTGGAGTATTATTATCTAGATATGCAGATTCAGATTGGGTTGGCAATTTAGTAGAGCGGAAAAGTACCTCTGGCTACTGCTTCAGCATGGGATCAGCAATGATCTATTGGTCCAGCAGGAAGCAGGCTTCCATAGCTCAAAGTACAGCTAAGGCAGAGTATATTGCTGCAAGTAATGCCTGCAAGGAAGCAGTTTGGCTCAGAAAACTTATATCTGATCTGTTCGAGGAAAAGCTTGACTCAACGATCATCCATTGCAATAATCAGAGTTGCATAAAGCTTTCGGAGAACCCATTGTTTCATGATAGATCGAAACACATTGAAATGAGGTATCATTTCATCAGAGACCTAGTATAGAGAGGTGCTCTGAAGTTGCAGTACATTCGTACGGATGAACAAATCGCAGATATCTTGACCAAGCCTCTGACAGCATCAAAGTTCGTGTACTTTCGTGACAAGCTTGGCATGGCAGAGAATGCCTCTCTTGCTGAGAGGCAGTGTTGATTTTTTTGAGCAGCATCGAGAGCCATTCTCTAAGGAGAATGGGTACACCTGGTCCGAGACCACGATGTGGACTCAACCTAGAGTTGAGTGATCATTCTGTCGAATGATGATATCTGGTCTAGGACCATGATATGAACACAGTCCTGCACTGGAGGGACTCAACCTTGAGTTGAGTGAACATTATGTTGAATGGTGACATCTAGTCCGGGACCACGATGTGGAACCAGTCTAGAACTGGTAGACTCAGCCTAGATCTTAGTAGTCATTCCTTTGAATGGAGGCACCTGGTCAATTACCAAGAATTCACCTAGTCCGGGACTAGGGACTCAGCCCAAGGCTAAGGGCCATTCTTCGAGAGAATGGAGGCACTTGGTCTATTACCAAGTATTTAACCTAGTGTCAAATTATGCAACCTATGGCTGAGGCACCTAGTATGTTACCAGGAAGACACTATAAGCCCTAGACTAGGTCTAGGCATGTGTGACACTCTAACCCTTAATCAGTGGGCTTTGCAATCTTCTCCAAGGCTTAGCTACCCTTGCTTAAGACACCTTAGTACCCGATCTTGGTGTCACACAGAGTGTGAGATAAAAGCATTAGTAATTCTCTCTGTTTATGATGATGTACTTTGAGTGGTGATGAAAGACCACCTTGACCACAGGGGCACTTGAAGAAGGCTAAAGCAAAAGTCAAAAATACATAAAGACCCTTAGTACCACTAAGGTGTAAAAGTGAAAGTGCAAAAAGACCTTTAGTACCACTAAAGGCAAAAGTCAAAATTAGAAAATAATAAAATAATGTTATTTTGATCTTTCTAATTTTGGTCCACTTATAGGTGACTCAAAGGATATAAATGAAGATCAATCTAATTCATTATTACACACACACTTGCTCTCTCGCAGGTACAACTGCTCCAACTAAAGATTTCACAGGTTATTGAAGAGAAGGACAATTACTGTGATGCCCTAGCATGGATGAGTCTAGCTAGGGCATTCACAATTATTTTCGGTAAACCCTAAGCTAGGATTTTTCAGCAGCTGCAAGTTCTCCATCTGTTTTGGGCTAGGGTTTTTACCCTACCTCTCTTCGTCATCTTCAGGCAGCTGAGCTTTTCTCGAGCAGCCTTCATCCACCCTCGTCGAGCAGATCTGAGTTTTGTACAGGCAGCCCCGTCTCTTCTCGGGTCGCGCTCTCTTTGTTCACGGGCTTCCTTAGTGAGGGAATAGCCCTTAACAGGCCTACCCGTGAAGGGTCTAGCTTGAGGCTAACCCTCGAGTGGCCTTAACATGCAAACCCATGAGGGTTAGCCTGCGGCTAAACCTCGAGCAGCCCAACAGGCTAACCTGTAAGGGCTGCGGGCAAGCAGAGAAGCTTTCCCTCAAGCAGATTGCTAGCAGGCCCGTAAGGGCTAGGGCAAGCAGAGAAACAGGTTGACAGCCACAGAGCTGCCCAACAACAGGCAACAAACTGGGCAGCAGAGAATGGGGCAAGCAAAGCAAGGTATGGTCAAGCAGCAGTACGGCTGGGTAGTGGTATAGACGGACAAAGCAAGGGCAGCAGTACGGACTAGACAGGGCAGTCAGATCTGGGCATCCTGCTAAATTGGGCAAGAGAGAGAAAATTAGGGCAGAAAGCCCTAACTTGGTAAAAAGCCATTTTGGCATTTTTTGAAAAAAAAAATTGATCTTTTGTAATTGTGGTACAAACCCAATTAGGATTTGTGGAATTTTTTTGAAGAACTCAGTCATCTCATTTACGAGATGAATTACTAATGCTTTTGGAGTTTTGTCCTTTAAAGGTTTCCCTAGTGAAAATTTCTTGTGTTCAATGTGTTGATGTGAATGATGTTGTTTATTGCACTTGTCATTTGTTTATGTTAGTCTGCAAATTTTAAAAATATTCATGCTAATGCTAAAAATTCATACTCAAGTGGGCAAGAATCCTACGGAGAGAATTTTTCTCTCAAGTGGGCATGAATCCCAAGGAGTTGGGCACGCATCTGAAGACACTTTATCAGTTGGATCGTAATGTACGGATTGTTGTACTTAACAGTCCGTATTGTACTTGTTAGACGAATTTCGGGGAGGTCATACAGTGTACGGTTTGGATGGGCACATTTTTTTAGGACCTGGGCACAAGTTTCGAGGAGTGTTGGTGTGGTGGTCATACAGGCCATACTGCCATCTTGGCACAAAAATCAAGGTGCTGCATGTTTTTTGAGGTGTTGGTACAGTCATTAAATGTTTATTTAAATGCTGTTGTAAATTAATATTTTGCCTGAAAATTGCTAGAATAAAATTTCTCTTGGACAGGTTTTCCCCAGAGGGGCTTTTTCCAAGGTCATATTGACAAAAATTACTGTTGTTTAATGGGTTTATTAGTCTGTTGTTTTATATTCTTTTCCGCTGCTATAGACTTAGTTTTTAAGTGTTTCAGCTTCATGGTTGTTGGGTTTTATGCATGTGAAGTTTTTTTTTACTTAATGACAGTTAAAGTCTGAAATTTGGGTTTAACTAAGTGTTTGACAAAAGTATGAAATTTTGGTTTAACTAAGTGTTTGGCAAAAGTCTGATTTTTGTCCAAATTTCTACAGGAGGGTGCATCCAACTCCAGTCCCTGGAAGGAGAGAATTGCATTAGTGTTGATAGCGAATGGAATTTGGGAGTTTACAGATAAAACTATGATAGTTCCTATTGATGCTACTCAGTTGGTTGAACATACCAAGAAAGATTTAAAAGCCAAGAGGATCATTCTAGATGAAGTGAAGGATCATGTTATCCCTCATCAGTCCGAAAAGAAGACAGTCGAGGAAATGTGGCAAGCCCTAACGAAGCTATACCAAGGCAATAACCGCAATAGAAAGATGGTGCCAAAGGAGGAACTAAGAAGCACCAAGATGTCCAAATCAAATACAGAAGCTTCTTATCTCACTAAGATCACACAAGTTTGCCACAAGTTGTTAGCAATTGGGGAGACAGTCGCAGATCCAAAGTTCGTAAGGGTAGCCCTGAATCCACGCGTTTTGGGCAGCCGACAGCATATTGACAAGTCGACTTATCAAATTGGCGACTAATTTTATCGAGTTTCCTATTTCTGGTTGACGTTTGTGAGGGAGTTCTAAGTGGTTACAAAATTGTTAATCACCTCTTAACTGCTGTTAAAAAGCAAGACTTGTGGAAATACCCACTCAAGTCTTAAAGATTCGATTGCATTTGATTTCCCACTTTTTGGGTTGGTGCAATTAGCTTAGGTAGGTTAATCTTAATTGGAGTTATCAGATATTCAATAGAGAGCGGAAAGTGGATCTAGGATCCCAATTTTTTGCTTTTCTTTTATTTTTTGAGAATGGCTTTTATGGCCTATAAAAGAAGCAAGCCTTTTTCATTGTAGGATGGAAAAAAGTGAGGATATTTCTTTCCTCAGATCTTAATAAAAAAAATATCATTTTGGGTTTTTATGGATGTGTAATTGAGCACTCATCTAGTGTGTGGTGTGAACTTGTGGAGCTTCAATAAATGGGTGATTGTTGCTAGAAGTTAATTTTCTTTTCTATGTTTGCGTCAGAGACCATAAACAAATGCTATCATCTTATTGGAAGGTGAAAATCCTCAGCAGTTGTTAGCCTTTTCCCTTTGTAAGCGTGCATACACGGGCATTGATCTTTGAATTTAATCTAGTTTGATTGTGTAATATTGATCTTTTGTTTGCATAACGCATCTCCTGCAATTAGGAGGAAGTAAATCTAGTAGCCGCACCATTGACTAATCAGGGTTTGCTCAATCATGCGACCGCTCCCCCTTAGTCACATATGACACAAGGCCCTCGTGAGTTCTCCTTTTGACTCCATTTCTCCCTTTGATGTACAGGCAGTGGTCTATTTGTGAGGATTGATCTTTCCCTCTTTCCCATTACTCATTCAATTTATACCTATACTTCAATTGCTTCTCTAAGGAAGCCTCTTTGTTTCACCTTGCCCGTTATTGCATCTACCTTAGTGATCCTAACCTTAGGGAATCCCCCCTTGAGTTGGAGAAGAGCCAACCTGAAGCAAGGAAGAGGGGAGTGTGGTGACAGTGGTTGCTCTTTTCGCAGTTGCCATCGAGTCAGTTTGCCTACTTTTGGGCTTTGACACACGTGCGTCAATCAAGAGCGACAACACTCCTCAACCATGGCTTCCTTCCACACATCATGTTGTGCAGCTTCCTCAAAACTGGAAGGTTGGGATTTAATCAACTCCGTCAGCAATGCCATATAGCTAAAGTCTCTCTGGTGGTTTGCTCCGCCTCATGGAGCTCTGTGGACGATTCACCTGCCTGGAATCCTAAACTATCGACCTAAACCACTTAGGCCTTGGCCTAGTGTCTACCTGTTGCTGTTGTTGGATATTTGTCTCCTGTTGCGGCTCATACTCCAATTCAATGACTAAAGGATCCTGTCCACCTGACTCCCTCTGACTACCAGAATTTGTGATTTGTGTTTGTACATGTACCTGTACCTGTGGGTCCTCCAACTTGACCACCGAATCTTGTGTTGGTTGCTCCTGTGCTGGTAAGTCCATAGATCCCTGCAAGGCTCTGTCCTCATCAAACTAGACATCCCTGCTCACAATAATCCTCTTGCAAGCAGGAATATAAACTCTATAAGCCTTCGAAGTCTCGATGTAACCAAGAAGTAACCCCTTCTCTCCAAAAGGGTCCAACTTTTTCCTAGTGTCAGCATGAATGTGACAATAGCAAACACTCTGAAATATGCACAAGTGGCTCACATATGGTCTAGTGCATGTGAAGACCTCCTCGGGTGTCTTCCTCCCCAAAGTTTTGTGGGGACACCTGTTCTGAATGTATACTGCAGTTCTATATGCCTCGACCAAAGGAATAGTGGTAATCCCTGATCAAATAGCATTACCTTGGTTGCTCCTACTATTGTCATGTTCTTTCTCTCCGCCACTCTATTCTGTTGCTGGGTATGAGGCATTGTGTGCTCCTTCTTGATCCCCTCAGATGAGCAATACTCCAAGAACTCATTGGAGGTGTACTGACCCCCGTTGTTTGTCCTCAATACTCAGATCTTCCTTCCTGTCTGGTTTTCTATGAGTCTTGAACTCCCAAAACCGCTCTAAGACCTCTGACTTGGCCTTCAAGAAATAGATCCAGGCCTTCCTAGAATAGTCGTCGATGAAAGTGATGCAGTAACTGTAGCCACTGAAAGTTTGGAAACGCATAGGTCCGCAAACATCCGAATGCACTAAGTCCAAGGTCCCCTTAGACTTGTGCTCACTCTGTGGAAAAGGTTTCCTGACGTTCTTCCCCAACGCACAACCCTTGCAATGGTTATGCTTCTCCTCCTGTACCTGAGGAACTCCAATGACGACCTGTCTCAAATGCCTTAGTGCTCCATGGTGCAAGTGTGCCATCCTCCTATGCCACAGATCACCCTAATTGTTGTTGTTGTTGACTAGAGCCTTTGTAGACTCAAATTGTAGTCTATACACCTTACCATTCCGGATCCCAATCACCTGATCCAAACTCCTATCTGACCCCTTGGACCTAATATACACCCTATGGTCTCGAAACTTCACTTGAAATCCCTTGTCCTCCAAGGTGGAAATGGATATGAGGTTCTTCGTCAACCCCGAAACATACAATACGTCAACAAAACTGACGGGTTTTCCAGACTCCCTCTAAAATGAAACAGTGCCAACTCCCTACGCCTAATATCGCGCATCATCACCCAGCTCAATGTGGAGATTTAAATCCACCCTCCTGCAAGCTCTTGAAGAACCTCTTATGTCTCGTCATATGACAAGATGCTCCACTATCTACGTACCAAACTCTCCTGCCTATGGTGCTTGCCATGCAAGCTATCAAGCAAAATTCCTCATTGAAGTTTTTGTTGAACTCCTCCACCTCTGCAGATCCTGCCATTTGGGTATTGTTCTTCTTCTTCTTCCTGTCTGGGCACTGGGAGGCAAAGTGTCATTGTGGCGGATAAGACACTTGACCTTGGACATGTCAAGGTTCTTCTTACCACCTTTCATTTTCTTTTCCTTACTCTTGCTCTTCCTTGCTAGGGCTAGAGCCTCTCCATCCAGAATCTATGGGGCACTGCTGGATGAACCTGAACCTTTACCCATGCGAGTCTCCTCCTACACAAAGTCATCCCATAATCTCTGCCAATCAGGGAGCTTCTCCCTAGCCACCACACCTTTGATAAAGGTGTCCCATGGCTTAGAAAAGCCATTGAGGGCTATCTAAACTAGCTCCTCATCCTCAGTCTTAGAGCCAACAGCTCCAAGCTCGTCTCTAATCTATGTGAGCCTTGTGAGATAAGGCACCACTACTTCACCCTTGGCCATCTTGATACTGCGCATCTTCGCTTGCAGCACCATCTTCCAATTTTCGTTCTTGCTCTGGTAAAGTCCTTCCACATTTCTAATGTGGTCCTTCACCCCATCCAAGATGATCAACATAGCTCTAGAATCTAACTTCTTCCAAGTTACCAACTCTGTCGGATCTGTGGGCATAACCTTCGTGGAGTCAACGCGCACCTCTGCATCACTGACATCCAAGATCCTTGTGATCCTTTCTTTTCAAATAGGAAAGTTTTGAGCCCATTAAAGTTTGTCCTCAACTCCCAACTACACGACCATGGTGAGGTGTACCTATCAAACCCTAGATCTGAACTCTAGGTTTGTGTCTTCAATAGATCTACCCTTGATCTATCAATACTGCTGCAATTTGTCAAATTTAGCTCAACTAAGCTCTGATACCATGTAAATTTTCCTTTAAAATTTAAACTATGGCTAAACAACATATTTAACTGTTACTGAAAACCACACATGAATTTCTTTTACTAGTATTGCAGCGGAATGTAAATACTAAGAAACATCAACAACATCACATAAATATAGACACAGTGATTCCATTAAGTCAAAATTAAATTAGAAAAATTAATGTACTTTCCTAAGTCCAAACTTAGGAAATTCACATTAAATACATTTGGCTTCTTGTTTAATGTCTTCCTAGCATGCAAGGACAGATGCAACGCTAGAAGACCTTCCTTGTTGCCACTTTCTAACAAGTCCTTTGGCTATTGAAGCACTATATATTTAGTAGCAAGTTATGTAATGTGAGTCAAAAATTGTTGTTGTATTTGGAGCTTTGCTCTTGGAGGTTTCCCCTAGAAGAGGCAACTGAACATAGCTACCAATTTTAACTCCTCTTGCGCTTTTCTATCTTTTCTCTGAATTTCTAGGTTTTAGAATATTGCATATAGACAACTGTGAATGGACCGGTTGCTTGAGATATTTTAACCTGAATTGGCCATCGATTTGGCTCTAATACCAAATGAATAAACAATCCCTGTTTATAACTGTTTGACGGAATAAGCCCCGAGTGGTAGCTCAGTTGGTTGGATCTTCCGAGACCAAGATGGATAAAGTCGAGGTCAGGGGTTCAATTATGAGATTCTCTATAGGTCCTTTGGGGTCAGGCACCCAGGTTGGTTCTGGGGATAGGCTCCAAAAATAGCCTAACAAGGCACATCCCCTTCGGGTGGGCCCCCTTGGATTATTTCTGTGGATGAAGCGGCCAGATCATTGGGCATGAACCACATTTAAAAAAAACACTGTTTGACAGAATATTTCTAATTGAATAGTGAAGGATTGATAAAAATTGATAAGATGATAAGATGATTACAATGAGCCTCATGGCGTTATACTTATATACATTGACTAGTTACGAGGTGAAGGGAGATGTGCCCTTTGACCTTTCATTAACATAAGTATATTATTATTGTTGTTATTGTTATATCAATGATATCTATTATTATGTTTTTAACAGAAAGTTGTTGTTTTGGCCATTCCTTTGATAGAAAACTGGTTTGCATGGAAGGTAGGTAATGGTGAAAAGGTTAGGGCAGGAATTGATCCATGGGTGGGGTATAGAATCTCTGAGAGTTTATTAGGTCAATTGATAAGATCTTTACATAGGGAAGCTGTCTCCAATTTGGCACAATCAACATCTAATGACTACTCTACTACATGGCAGCAAGAATTGAAGAATGCTAACCAATTGGGATTGGAAGGCCTTGAAAAGGAGTAATGGGAGGCATGTATAGAACCTTTAAAGGCGAATCATGTTTGCATAAAAAAGACACAGGATAAATCAGTACAGTGGAAAAATCCTGCTTAGGGGTATTATACTCCAAAGCTAGGATATAGGACCATGTTTGCTCCGGATAGCCCTGACAACTCTCAATGGTGGTGGAAACCACTGTGGAACATTGTATTCGTGTGGTTAGCTATCAGAGACACAGCCCTCACATGGGATGTACTCCAGAGAAGGAACAGACATGGTCCAGGAAGAAGTCCCTTCTGTAAAGATGAGCTTGAAACTATTAATCACCTCCTAATCTCATGTCCTTATGCCTGGTTGGTGTGGTCTGAGATGGACCATCAGACAGGTGTAAAAGATGGCTGGCAAAGGGTTTCTGTAAAGGAATGCTTCACAAACTGGCATTCCTGCTCTGAAGGACTTCAAAGCCATGCCTATAACTACAGCCAAGGGCATTTGGCTCTCCAGGAATGTTTTTATATTTGAGGCTAGATTCACAATTCCTTTGCAGTGTGCAATACAAGCCAGATCTATTTTCTCATTTAAAACCTGTTTACAAGACTTCTCAAAACATATCATCACATGATTGTACAGACACATCGGGTATTTGGGATCTCTTTGATGGAGCTAGACAGGGCACCCCACCCTGCTGTGGTCTTTTTCACTTCAATGACACCCATTATATCAGCTTTAAAGCAGAACAGGGAGGGGAAGGTTCAATAATTTTGCTCAACTGTTGGCTATCAAAATTCTTTAAAAATTTGTTGCATCTAGAGGAGTTACAGATCTCCATTTTGGGGGGAATTCACTATTGGTCTCAGTTGGTTAAAACTAGCATAGATCCACTTAAACCCGGATCTACCAAGCACCGAGAGGGATCCAATTTCTTGAGGTGTAATTTTTTTTAATCTGAATTTTTTTACATGTTCAGAAAATTTACACCTTGAGAATTTTGATCCCTTTGGTGCTTGGTAAATCTGGGTTTAATATGGATCTATGGTGGTTTTAATTTTTTTATTTTATAAGCGAACATGGATTTTTTGCATCTGGTTCTAATTTTTTTATTTTATGAGCCAACATGAATTATTTTAGTTACCTTTTATTTTTTTGTAATGTAGTGTTACGTTATGTACATGACAACATCTCCTCCATACTGGGCTGTAGAGCACCTTGCTACTCTCGGTGCAACAAGTCTTCAAAATGGATAATCTGGTCCTGAGTCCTATAATTGTCAATTGATGATGTCAAAAACTAGTTTTCAGTTTTCTTATCAAAATTCATTTGCTGAACAGTTGGCTATCAAAATTCTATAAAAAATTGCTGCAACTAGGGGACTTACATATCTCTGTTTTTTGGGGAAATCAATATTGGTCATCGGTTGGTTAAAACAAGTCTTCAAAATGGATAATCTGGTCCTGAGTCCTATACTTGATGAGATCAAAAGCTATTTTTCAATTTT
Source organism: Pseudotsuga menziesii (assembly GCA_001517045.1). Classification (NCBI taxonomy): domain Eukaryota; kingdom Viridiplantae; phylum Streptophyta; class Pinopsida; order Pinales; family Pinaceae; genus Pseudotsuga; species Pseudotsuga menziesii. Next base: position 47,717 of record LPNX010747290.1, on the reverse strand, counting down.
TAATCAAATTTCATTTGCTCGTGTCTACAGAGATCAGAAATCTGAAGATGATACTCTTTCAAGGAGAGACTCTATCTGGCAGTTGATTCATGCATATGGAAGGAATCTAAAGATAGGGTTATGGTACTGGTATCCAGCTTTTCTGTCTTTGCTTGAGGGGCATATTTCTAGCTCAGGGCATCTTTTTCTTTCAGTTCTATACAGGTTCACGTTGCTGCTGTGGATGGGGATTATGTTTTCAAAAGGCTCGGATGATCTCTTTACAGATTTGTTTCAGTGATGATTCCTTCTTTGAAGATATATGATGCAATTTTGGACACAGCTATAATGTACCATAAAGGACTGCTATGCACTGTTTCATGTGTGAGGAATAATCCCTTAAACTTTCTGAGATTCAGTCAGTACGACTAGTTCAACTGTTCTAGCACCTTCTTGAGAAGCTTTTCGCTGTTCAATTTTGCAATGGCTATGGCATCAACAGTCTGCACTTCTTTTCATATGAATAGAATATACGATTTTTTTAACCGAGGAAAAAAATAATTGGGTTAAGATTAAGTTAAAGTCAAATTGATACACTACATGTTCTACAACATTTTATTGTCTAAAACTAACACCTAACAGATAAATGATATAACCATAGACTATATTAAATTTAACAATCCTTGGCCTGATGAAATAATTTATATGATGAAATCTTTTCTGTTCATTAATGACATATGTCTTGAAATTTCAAAAGAAATAGAATAAATATGAAAGAGGGGTTGATAGAGAAAATGAAAAAAACTAAAATATGTTGCATCCTCATAATCAGCAATAGTGTATGACAAAAAATGTTTATTACATTTTTAATCTGAACACCATAAATGGCAGTCCCACAGGTAAAATTTTGTTAAAGAACTGAAATAGAAAATGTTATTTCTTACTACAATTCCAATCATAGTTGAATTGGACAAACTTAACCATTATAAACTCATCAAGCTACTATTTAGGAGCATTGGATTCCATAGAAGCTTACTGTTGTTTCCAACTGATCTGCGCCATTACCAACAGGTGGCAAGTCACCAATTGTATCTCTCACTGTTATAGGACGAAAAGGTGCACCCAATGCAGCATCTCTCACTGCAGCATACTGTAAACCTCCAGGCAAGGATATTTTTGGCTGTGAACTAGAAAAAACATGCATAGGGTCTGGCCATTCTGGAAGGAATTCCTCAGGTGAAGCTGCCCAAATAAATGCCCTTTTACGGGATTGTGAAACCCCATAATTTCCTGCTTGAAGAACCCCAAATTGCACCTGAAAAAGGAAAGCTCGGTAAGTGACTAAAACATTTAATAGTTCTCAGAAGATCATATTTATTACAGAAGAAATAATCACCTTCAAGCCACATAAAAAATTTAAATACTAGCTTCCATGATGCCAACAGTATGAGAGATTTTTTTTCAAGTAATGGCACCTGTATCTCTCTCTCTATTAATAAGTAGTAAGTACTATGTCATCTGATTTGGGTTTGTGTTTGAATTCAAGGACCATTATGAATAACCCCTTTTTAGCCAAATTATATGAAATTATTCTGGACAAGAAGATCGGCGCATAGCTAGAGAGCCATGAAAAAAGAGCTAAGAGCCAAGCTGGATGTAGGAGCTATCATTCAACTGGCCGCCTTTTATTACGCTTAGGATCCTTGTGTCGGAGTTTCACAATAATAAAAGTTAAAACCAATCTCCTATGTTGCTTTGTTGAATCTAGAAAACCATTTGACACAGTGCCCAAAACTAACCTTTGTGATAGGTTAAAACTTAAAAGAGCTACTTTCGAGTTGAGAGTTGCTGCGATAAGGTTGTACAAGAATGTTATGGCCAAGCTTACTAACACCAAGGGATGCTCAGAAGAAATTATTGTTATGTAAAAGTTAAGCATGATTGTCCCCTGTCCCCTACCCTTTTAGCAATTTTCATCAACAAGTTAAAGAGTTATTTTGAAGAAGTAGGTTGTGTCCACGCGACTCAAACTGGTAAAGCCATCATCATTTTTCTTTATGCTAATGATATTGTTTTTATCGAAAGGAGCTCCTATGATCTCAATAAGCAACTAAAAAAATTTCAAGCATTTTTGCTCTAGTACAAGTATGACAGTTAACACTGACAAAGCAAAGGTTATGATAATCAAATCCAAAAATATTACTTAGGCTAATTGTGTATGACAAAAAAAGTTTGGAAAAAGTGACTTCATACAAATATCTCAAAATTGATCTTCATCACAAGCATAACTGGCACTACAGCATGGAAAAAAAGATAAATGGAGGGTGGAAAGCTTATTATGGATTTAAAAACAATTGTAAATGAGCAGACATTTGGCTCTAGGATAAGAAGAAACTCTTCTTTGAGACTCTCGTCACTCTTGTTATCTTATATGGTTGTGAAGATTGGGGCTGCAATGTTAGACTGTGAGTCCCTATGCAATTAAAAGCTCCTAGATCACCTCTCATGTGAGATGTTATTCGTATCACTTTATGAGTTGTCATACTATCCACTGATGAGTTGTCAATGGGATCTAGATCTAGAGGTGGCTATGATCCTTGTACTATATAATACCATCATCGGTATGGAAATTAATGATTAATGTTGAAGATGGCTTAAGCCTTTTCCACCACTATGTGTCTCTTCTTTGCTTGCACTATAGTTTAACATGGTATTAGAGCTCCCTTGAGTCTTAAGGGGCCCAGTAGCACCATGGTAGTTTTCCATGGAAGGTGAGATGTAAGTCGAGATGGGTTGGTTCATTTGAGTGCCAATGACTATGCGAAATAATGCCACAATGCTAAGGTAGGTCATTTGTGATTGAAAGGAATGTGGCCATGAAGAACACAGTGAATTGCTGAAGATGATTGCATCGAAATAAAGCAAGTGCATAAAGCCTCACAAACGAAACGTGCTTTTAAATGCAAGATTGTTCTCTTCTTTTTGTAAGAACCTAATCTACTGCTTCAAATCTGAATTTGTAAAATAGATTTCTTAATCATTGATAGAATGAAGATGGTGCAGATCTACAGTGCCTGAGTTTCACTCATACTCACGTTGATATAATTGGGTTGATTGATTTTCCTATGGTCTCATCGAAATTTCCGATCTTTGTAATGTGATCTAATTTTTATAGCATATATTTGGATCTATTTTTCCTTTTTTTTCCCACTGCAAATTAAGGATGTAAGCTCTATCTTAAGCCAGAATTCAGTGTTGTTCTTTATCTGATCTTTTGATAAGTTGATCTGCCTCGGCATGTATGCACAAAGACTTTATTGCAATACTTATAGATCTGCATATTAATCAGGAGGTTACACTGCAAAATTGAGCAATAGAAATTGTAGAAGACTAATGAGAGGCTTGGTAAAGAGGTCGTTGCAGTCATGAAGGGCAAGAAGACGGCAGAGGGAAATTTGATTTCATCGTTTGCAATTTGAAACCATTTGTTCCTTGTTGCACCTTTCACAAACAGATCAACACTCAGAATATAAGATCAAACTCTTGGTTTGTGGTTTGTCTGGTGCGCCACTGCAGCACGTGGATCAGATTTTGATCGAGATTAGTCTCCGTTTTAAAAATTGACCCACCTCCAATGGTTGTTCCTCTGCTGGGTAACCAGGGCCTAATCTTCTCCTTCTGGGTGAATCAAAAAGTGGTTGATGTAAATAGCAGAGACATTATGTTTGGGTACGCACGTAATCGCTGGATCAATGTTTCATGGTATATCTCACCAGAAACAATAATTTTCCCACAAAATTCCCAGTTCAATTGCATATCAAATATTAACTTAATCTGCATATTCATTACTGGCTAGCTAAGAAATATGAAAGTGGACAGACAACAACATTATTGAAGATGTTAATCCATCAATGATCTACGAGGTCTCCAATCAGATTTGGGTATTTCTTTTTTGTGTTAGAAGACTACAGATCGTTATACAGTCAGCACTTTCCATAAAATATTGCATTTACAATTTTACACTATCTACCGTTTGCACTCATCGCTGGTGGTTTTTAGGCTTCAAGTTTATTAGCATGTGGATATGACTGGTGCACCCTGCATCTTCATACAGTTTAGATTGATGCCATGATCCTGAACAGAATAAGAAATAGTTGCATGCCTGCCAGGATTTGTTAAGTCTACGCGGTTTGTTCCCATATGCTTGGTGCAATCAGCGTATTTCGTTTTTGTGTTACAGGTGTGCAGATCGTGGTATACAGTCAGCGCTTTCCATAAAAGATTGCATTTACACTATCTACCTTTTGCACTCGTCGCAGGTGGTTTTTAGGCTCCAAGTTTATTAGAGATCAGGATGTAGATATGACTGGTGCACCCTGCATCTTCATACAGTTTAGATTGATGTCATGATCCTGAACAGAATAAGAAATAGTTGCAAGTCTGCCCACGTGCATGCCAGCTGGAAAGAATGAGGACCATGTCAATGATGATCAAGGTAGAGTGAGGAGAATCAGTCATGGCAAGACTGCATAAACGCAAAGCAGGGAGGAGGTGTCTACCAGAAAAAGAAGACTCGATCTGCTCAACGAATTGACAGCCATGTGTTGCCTATGGATTAATGAAATAAGGAACAGCAGACTTTATGCACAACCATTCCACAAGGCTGAATTGAAGGAAGCATATTCCCATGTGAATCTCCAGCTAACAAAGATCAGCCAAAATACCCCACACGGTTGCTGTTCAAAAACTAAGGTAATTTCTATTTTATTTTTACAATGATTATCCCACAATGGACAAAATAGAAAGATAACCATTGCTTTGAAAAGTAATCTCTACATGATTTCAAGACAACAATGGAAATGAATTATGTTGGATGAATGATGACATTGATGAGTGAAATACATTGAATAAATATGCTTTGTTGATGACACTATCATTGTAACTTTCGCTCAAATTGAAAGGAGAATGCTGATAGAAAAATTGAATTCTCTTTGAGAAAATAGTTGAGGTCTTGCTCAAAATGCTTTGATTAAATAGTTGAAGTCTACAAAACACATTTGCAAATGTTATAATTTTAATAAATAGCTTGAAAACTACTCTTATCAAATTTGCAAATGCCATAAGCCAAAATCTAGATTGGCTTTGTATCTAGTCATTGACACCCATTTAATTCGATAAGAGAAATCAAGCACACTAAGAGACAAAATATAATTTCCATCAAGAGCAAACGCTTGTTTGCATCAAGAAGAAGGATAAGTCATTCACTTGTACAAAAGAGGAATTGCACTTTCAAGTCAATAAGGTGGTTTTTCACTTCAAAAATTCAAATTTCAATTGTACAAATTGTCATAAAGACTTGCATGAAATTTGAATAAGGAGGTCATTTTCATCAAATTGTAATCATTGTAATCAAACTTTGGGGTGGATGATTGGTAGTACCCGACACCCCAAAATTGAAATAAAGAGCAAGAAAAAAGTTCAAACAGGCGTGATACAAGCAAGTGTAACAAGTAGCAATTCTAAAATAAGAAAAGAAGGAAAATGGTTGTGTTACGCTTCCAATGTACCCAGCGCACCTTCAAGTGTGCCCCAGAGAGAGAGAGAGACAGATTTTGCCCAAGAAGGGTGTTATTGAGCAATGGCAGTCATGGTTGAGCCCTTTGGTTCCTCCTTTCGGGTTACTCTAGCTTAATGGCACTGCTAACTACCCTTTGTTGGGGTTTTTAACCTCGGGGTTGGTGACCGGGGCCCCTAAGGGTTGGCCACTGGGTCACATGGCTCCATATGTTGTTTATATGCTCTTTTGGCTTCTGCATGGCCACCGAGACACCCTCCTCGTCCTTTACACAACAGGTTCTCCTTCTCCTAGGCATTCTTCCTCTTCAGGACATTCTCTCCTTTCACCAAGCCACATGTGTCATTTGAGGGGGTGTTGAGAGATTTTATAGCATCTTGGGGTTAGTAGGGGCATGACACCCCCTCCCAGCTCACTCCAACCTTTCGTTTGGAGTGATTCGCTTAATTAGGCTATTTTTGGCATCCTGGGGAACAAATATCCCTGGTAGCCTACCTTAAGCCTAAAATAAGTCATATTTTATTATTATTTTGTTTTGATTTTAAGTTGAGATTTTTGTAATTACAAATTGACATATTTTAAGGCATGTTGGCCTGGATATTTTTGTAATAATTGAGTGTGAGATCATATAAATAGATCTCCTCACTTTCATTTTGAAACATGAGACAAGTGGGATAATTAATGTATTTTTGTTTTTCCCTAACTAGGGCTCTGTGGAGAGAATGTGCCCTTCTTGAGGAGAACTCTTTTTCTGGTTAAGTAAGTTGGCTTTTGGAAGTTCTTTGGATAAACTATTTTTTTGGTGAAGCTTAGATTTGTTGGCAAAACACAAGCACACTGAGGTTTGGCTTCTAGTCTCCTTGTTTTATTGCTAGTGGAAGATGCATATTCATGACTGAATGGTAGCTTAGGGCTGCATTTTTTCTAAGATAGGCCTCTACCAGCCATTAGTCACCTTCAAAGAAGAAGAGAAACGTCTCCTTGTGAGAGTTCCTCTGGGGTTTATCCGTAGGTTTCTAAGGTTGTTATTTACCTAGGTTTGCTCTTCTCCTGTTGGAGCCTTTCTTACCTTAGACACCCTAGGGGTAGGGCACCTAAGTACTCCCTTGTCCTCACCTCCGATACCTAAACTAGTACCATTTCTCTCCTTTTTACCTTCGTTGCCCTTAGGCAGCCCTCCTTTCCACCCTCGCTAGCTCGTTGCTGGTCCTTTCATCTCCATATACCCTCGTTGGTCACTCATCTTCCCCTATAGTTCCTTCCAAACTCCCTTTTAACCCTTGTTGCTACCCTCGTTCCTTCCCTGGCCTACCCTCCATCCTCGTTATCCTCTTACCCTTGCCCATTATACCCTCGGGCATGTCCTCTAGTCTTCCATCACTACGGGTTTGTTGTAGTAGTAGCCTTCAGAGCCCTCTTCCCCTCATTTGTAGTTTAGGACAGCCCTTAGGCCTTCCTGCTCCATTGCCACTGCACCTCCTTCCTTTGTTGCTACTATTCCACCCTCGGGTCTGCTGTAGCAGTCTCCTCTACCCTCGATCACCTCACACAGCAAGGTGTTAACCCACACCTTTTTCAAGCAAACCCTTCCCCACCGAGCTGTCTACTAGCCAAGGTCTCGTGTGGACCTGCATTGGGTTCTTCACCCGATTTTCCCAGCCTCTAGGCTTCCCTTTCAGTGGCAGCCTTCCTGCCTTTTATATTCACTTCAGTCTGTGCATTATATACAATATAAGCCGACCAATGGTGAAGTCCAATGTGCACATTGAATGCTTTAATCTATGACTGATATTTCTATTATATTGCTAATACTTCAATACTATTATGATTATCCACGTAGATAACTAAAGGCACATATTATAAGTGTTGTAAGCACAGTTCAATTTGCTATAAGAAGAAATGTGTGAGCTTATGGTTTGACTGACTACAAAATAATACTAATGCTGCCATGATTTTGTTATCAAATTACATATGATGATTCAACGTTGATGACTGTCATAAGTGACTGAAACATACATACTGTTTGCACACATTGTATGAAGTTGGGTGGACATAATTGGTTGGTCTAGAGAACTGGCAGAACAGACTTTACGAAGTCTCAGCGCGCAGATGTGCGTTTATGAGTAAGTCACTGCGATGGATTGGCGCAGAGATCACTGAGATTCCATCATATCATGGTCTGACAGATATCCAGGACTTCCTTGAGCAGTTTGAGCAACAAATTCCTTCCGAGCAGAGGATCGCAGCTATGGACCTTGCAGTACGAGCCACACCTGCAAGATGGTGGTATGCGCATAAAGAGAATATCGCATCATGGGATGAGATTAAAAGATTGATGGCAATCAAATTTTCTGTCGACAGAGAGTATGTCCAGCAGAACTACACAGGAGAAACTGATCCCAGCACACACATTCAGACATGTGAACAGAACTGGTCGGACATTCCCGAGGATGAATGGGTTCACCGATTCATTCACACATTGGACACAGTTCCAAGGAACTGGTACACAGAGACCGAATTGCGCAAGGGGACGACCACATGGTCACTTATGACAGACAGTTTCCTACCCACCTTCACGTTTGAATCAGAACATCCAAGTGTTGCTCATGCCCTAGACATAATCAAGATCAAGATATTTGAGGACTGTACCATCTCAGTGCAGGCTCAACCTGAGTGGGCCATCCAGTTGTAAGCCGCACTTGAGTGCTATAATTTCGCAGCAAAGTCAGACAATGAAGATAAGGATGAGGATGAGGATCCTCGCAACACCAACATTCCGGAGTCAGAAGGGACTCGCGATGTTGAGGAACCACAGTTAGAGATTCCAGCAATCACCGAACCCATCAAGATTAAAAAGATCAATATTGGCACAGACGCAGAACCTAAGTTTGCCTCTATTGGAGACTATTGGAACGATGAAACAATCGGACAGATTGCATATTTGTTACA
>LPNX010747290.1:21837-35644 GCA_001517045.1 Pseudotsuga menziesii | reverse complement strand
GCAATGCAGAATGAAGTCGCAGGACTTCGAGACAAGTTTAATAAGGCTTTGCAGGAAGCCAAGGCAAAGCTACAGCAGGAGAAGCCCGCTGGTAGTGGCTCGGGGGCGAGCCACAAGTAAGTGTTAGGGGACTGTTGGAGCAGGGTCCCGCAGCTACAGAAGAAGCTGCTAGTCTAGCGGATAGATAAGTTTTGGCGGAGAGAAGATAAGATAGAGCTACGATGCCGTAGCACGTTTCCAGCTACAGAGCAGAGCCGGAAACCATGGCGAAGAAGACGGAGAAGTCAAGAAAAACGACTGTACCTGAGCGGCCGAGAAGAGAGAGCTCACCCACTGCATTGAAGGCAGCGGCGAAGACAGGAGGGCTCGGCAACCCTCATAAAGGAAAAGGAGCAACGAGGCTGAAGGATTGAAGACGAAGGACAGGAGAACAAAGCGGTGCACAGTACCCATGATCAGCGCCGGGAAGCATGGAAGACTGCAGAGAGCTGTGGTATGACGGAAAGCGGCTACCTCAAGTACAGATATGGCCAACTGTCACTAATTAGGGTTTGGGTAACTGTTGGGACAGGCCCACAGTGTTGTAATGGCAAGACCTTCGAGCTGCCTATAAAGGGATATATTTTGTATTGTAAAAGGGTTGGTTGGTTGGTTGGTCAGTTAGACAGTTCGTTCAGTTGTTAGTTGTTGTAGATTATTAGACTGTGTAAAAGCCTAGCTCTGGTTCTGTTATTAGCGGTAGCAATCTTATTGTAACCAGTAGCTCGCTTATAGAGCATGCATGTAACGATCCGCAGGGATCGACAGAGAGGGAAGAGTATATTGTAAGAGAGACAATATAGAGATAGGAAGAGAGAAGAGATCTAAGAGAGAAGGGCTCCAGGCTGTGTGCGGAGTTACCCAGAAGATCTCTAGCTGCATATGCGGTGCAGCAAAACTGTGTTTACCTTCCCCTGAGCTATAATAGAGAAACACAGTTCTGTGGACGTAACTCCCATCCTGGGGGCGAACCACGTAAAACCTGCGTGTTATGTGTTGAATGCATGTGATTGTATTTGATTACTGTTATTTACTATTTTGCGCAAGGACTTGGTGTACAGTTTAATGAATGAATGTGTTAATCAGTTTACAGCAATATAGAAGGATAACCATAAGTTGAAGTCTTTGGCATGTTGTATGTGGGTTCATTTATGCTTTGCGTGAAACAATCACTAGTCGCAGTGTTAAACAACCTGTCATGTTGAGTCTTGCAAGTCGACACGAACAACGCTAGTGCGCTGAGCCGCGGGAGTGGGTGATCGCAAGAAGGCGATACCGCACCAGCAGAGGAGCTGCGGTGCGCGATACCGTAGGTTAAGGGCTTAGCGTTGGGAGGAAGTTACGTGTCGCCTGGTGCGCGGCGATGCGATAAGGCTGGAGTCATCGGGAGTCAGTGAAAGTGCACGACGTAGAAAGGGACTGCACGATAGTATAAAGGGATATCTCGCGGCTAGAAGAGCTGCGAGACGAGGAGATCGCGCGACGCGAGCAGAAGGTCGTGCGACGCGCAGAGAAAGAGACCTCGCAGCTAGAAGAGCTGCGAGCCGCAAGTCGGATCGCCACAGAACCTGGTCCAAGACGCTTGAGTCCTTGGCCAACCCATTAGGATCACTTCGGGTGAGACTTCAGGCCACTCCGCAGTCTGTCGCCGAAAGGGCCAGTGAGCTAGGGGTGTTGTTGGTTGATTATAGTAAACCCGGGTCTGCCCATGATAGCCAACAGTTAGATTATGAATCCCTATGCAATCACAAAGTCCTATATCACCTCTCATGTGAGTTGGTATTCTTATCACTTAATGAGATATCATACCTATCCACTGATAAGTTATCAGCGAGATCTAGATATAGAGGTGACTATGATCCTTGTACTATATAATACCATCATTGGTATGAAGATTAATGTTGATGATGGCCCAATCCTTTCCCACCACTCTTTGTCTCTTGTTTGCTTGCTCTATAGTTTAACATGCAACATTTCTATAGAACCATGGAGAAAGATGGAGCAAACCCAAAAGCATTTTATAACTAAAAGAGGCAATATACTCTATTCTATCCTCCTCATAGAGGCAAGTCTTTCCCCCATTAAAAGCATGGCTATGACTAGGTACCTAATGTACAAAAACAAGACAAACAACATGGAAGACAAAAGGCTTCCTGAGATTGTTCAAACTCTAGTCAAAACCATCTGCAACTCAAGCAAGGTTGGCATAAAGATTCCAAGTATTGTCTTAATCAATGGGGTATCACAGAAGAGGTCATTCTATAGGATAACAATAGTAATAGAAGTATTATTACATCTAAATTTAATGAGAAATTTGTTGAATTTTAGCATTAGCATGAATACTTTTGAAAAATTTGCAGACTAACATAAACAAATGACAAGTGCAGTAAATCACATCAACACACTGAACACAAGAGTTTTTCACTGGGGAAACATTTAAAGGACAAAAACCCCAAAGCATTAGTAATTCATCTCGTAAATGAGATGACTGAGTTTTTCCAAAAATTCACAAACCCTAACAAGGATTGTACCATAGAACCACAATTACAGAAGATAATCCAATTACACAAAAAATGCCCAATTAGGGCTTGTTGCCCTAATTCTCTCCTACCCAGAATTTTGTAGGTTGCCCAAATTCCTGTTTTTCCTGCCTGGATCTGCTGCTCGTACCTGCTACCTGTATATGTTGCCATGTACCTGCTTCCCTGTACCTGTTGCTCTGCTGCTTGATGCCCTGCTATGCTGCCCGTAGGGCAGATTTACCTGCCTGGAACATGTTGGACAGGTCTATGGGCTGCCTGAGCCCTGTTGGGCCAGTCTGTGGACTGCCCGAGGGTCTGGTGCAGACTCAGCACCCTCCGGGCTAGTCTGCAGACTGCCCGAGGGTAGCCAGCAGCCCTCACGAGTTAGCCTTAAGGTTGCCCGAGGGTCTACAAAAGGCCCCGAACCCTCTCGGGCTAGCCTGTTGACTACCCGAGGGTTCTGTGGGCCCTCGGCAAACTTCATGGGCTGCTCAAGACCCCAAAAAAAGGGTCGAGCCCTAGGGTGGCTTGGTCGTGGAAGAAAAAAGGGCAGTCGTGAGAGAGGAGGGTTTCCCATGGAAACTTGAAGCTGCCCGGTGAAGTTGAAGTTGCCCGATGATGCTGCTCGTAGAAGAAAAGAGAAGAGTCGGGGTAAACCCTAACTCAAAAAATCTGATAAAAGAAGGTTGTTGCTAAAAACTGATAAAACCCTAGTTTAGGGTTTATGAAAAACACGTGTGAATTCCCTAGCTAGACTTATCCATGCTAGGGCATCACATCAAACTTCTTTCTCTTCAATAACCTGTGAAATCTTCTGTTGGAGCAGCTTCACCTGTGAGAGCAAGAGAGTGTGTAATAATGAAATGGATTGATCTTCTTTTATATCCTTTGATTCACCTGTAAGTAGACCAAAATTAGAAAGAACAAAATATTATTATTTTATTCTTTTATCACTTTGACTTTTACCTTTAGTGGTACTAAAGATCTTTTTGCGCTTTCACTTTTACACCTTAGTGGTACTAAGGGTCCTTATGTACTTTTTACTTTTGCTTTAGCCTTCTTCAAGTGCCCGGTGGTTAATACAAGTGGTCAAGGTGGTCTTTTATCCCCACTAAAACTACATCATCATAGAAAATTACTAATGCTTTTATCTCACACTCTGTGTGACACCAAGATCGGGTACTAAGGTGTCTTAATAAAGGGTAGCTATGCCTTGGAGAAGATCACAATGCCCACTAATCGAGGGTCAGAGTGCCACACATGCCTAGACTCGGTCTAGGGCTTATAGTGTCTTCCTGGTAACAGACCAAGCGTCTCAGCCATAGGCTGCATAATTTGACACTAGGTCAAATACTTGGTAACAGACCAAGTGCCTCCATTCTCCCAGAGAATGGCTCTCAGCCCCGGGCTGAGTCCCTAGTCCCGAACTAGGTAAATTCTTGGTAATTGACCAGGTGCCTCCATTCAAAAGAATGACCACTCAGCTCTAGGCCGAGTCCCCCAGTGCTAGACCGGTTCCACATCCTAGTCCCGGACCAGATGTCACCATTCAACAGAATGGCCACTCAACTCAAGGTTGAGTCTCCCAATGCTGAACTTGTTCCATATCGTGGTCCCAGACCAGATATCCCCATTCAATAGAATGGTCACTCAACTCTAGGTTGAGTCCACACCCTGGGCCCAGACCTGGTGTCTCCATTCTCCTAAGAGAATGGCTCTCGATGCTGCTCAGAAAAATCAACAAAATTGTGGTGAAATAAAGAATTAGAGGATAAGAGAAAATTAATATGCTATAATGCTGTGAACAACCCTAATCTAAAAGATCAAAAGTATCTCTTTGTTCTAACTAGCAGAAAGAAGAAAATCAACATTGCTAAAATAAAAACAAACTCTCATAAGCTCCATAGTGAAACAAGACATTGGACCATCACCATCATCATCAATGAGGTAAAGGTAATTTTATTAATGTCCATTAAAGGGCCATAAAAGTAGGTCAATGGGTCCACTGAGTACAATAGTGACAACACATAGTGGAAGTGCAGAAAACGGCCCTTCAATAAAGCAAGAAGCAAAATGTAAAATAATGTTATGTACTGATCTAAACTTAAGAGCAGTAGTTCCAATATTAAAAAATATCGTAAAACTCATCACTAAGTACTTGAAAAATATTTGCCAATGCAAAAATAATATGATAAAATTCACAATTAAGCTCAATAAACTTAAAAAGACGATTAAGCAAATTACATTATCATTTATTTCCATCAAAAACAATATACCAATATTTTGAACTTCAAATTCATCCCAAAAGTAGTCATTAAATCTCAAGACTGAATACATGCATACATATATATGGTTTTGTTTTTATGTCTTCAAAGTTTGACAAATAAACTAAGCTTTAACAAATTATTTTTAAAATTGCAAAAATGTCTACATGGCCAATTAAATTCACCACTGTTGATGTTTGACGAAATTCAAGTTTTCCGAAAAAATTCACCAGTGTATGAATCAGTAGAAAAAACAAAACTTGCCTAATTAGCTTTCAACTGACCTTTGTATGAATCAGAAGAAATAACAAAACTTGGCTAATTAGCTTTCAACTGAATCAATGTGTTAGAAGAAGAGGCTATTACCTGATACCCCATTTCCAAGAGTGATGCCAGCATAAGACAGAATGTCTGACTTTTGTTGAAGGATACAAAATTTCTGACATTCTCCAATAAAATGAATCTTGGCCGAAAATAATCAGCATATGAGAGGAATGCCAATATCATCTCCCATTGCATTTCGCTCCAAGTTCTTTGGTTAAATCTATTAATTCCAGAAAAAACCTAGACAAAAGAACAAGATTCCAACAAAAATACCAAGTCACAATCCAAACATGAGATCTAAAATTTGATGATATTACAGTTAAGTTCAAACACAAAATGCAGCCAATACAGAGCAACATATAAAGCGCTACAAAGAAACTAAAAGACTTGAGATACATTGTACATCAAGTGATTTTAAACTGAATTAAAAAAGCCAGGAGATATGTTTGTCTAGTTCTATTGCATTCGATTGAAATCCTTACACAATGCTGTCTTTGAGGACTTACTCCTCGGAGATGATAAATATGATAATTTTGCAATTTTTGTGTAAGTGACCATTTACTAAGCTTCAAAGTGCAAATTTCTAATTAATAAAGAAAATTATATAGCTAGGAAGTAATTACTAATGTGTACAGGATTTATTTTGGACTGTTCAAAGCCTTTCAAGTTTCAACAGCTTGTGGAAACTCCACAAGACAGAATCTGAAACATTTTCACATTTATAGCAAATTGGTACAACACAATAAATTGCAAAACCTGGAGAACATTAAAATATAAAGTTGCATCTGGAACTTCAATCCATGGATAGATACTAAAACCCATATAGACAGTCAGCATAGCCAACCATCTATATCACCAGTCTCTAGCTGTCTCCTAAGTTGTACTACCTGACAAGGCGGTCCACCATCAAACACAAAATGCAACTAATACAGTTGACATATAAAGCACTACAAGAAAACTAAAAGACTTGAGATTCATTGTACATCAAGGGATTTTGGACTGAATTACAAAAGCCAGGAGATATGTTTGTCTAGTTCTATTGCATTCAAATGAAATCCTTACACGATGCTCTCTTTGAGGACTTACTCCTGATATACAGTTAAGTTCAAACACAAAATGCAACCAATACAGACAACATACAAAGCACTATAAGAAAACTAAAAGACTTGAGATACATTGTACATCAAGTGATTTTGGACTGAATTACAAAAGCCAGGAGATATGTTTGTCTAGTTCTACTGCATTCAACTGAAATCCTTACACAATGCTCTCTTTGAGGACTTTCTCCTGATAGATGATAAACATGTTAATTTTGCAATTTCTGTGTAAGTGACCATTTACTAAGTTTCAAAGTGCAAATTTCTAATTAATAAAGAAAATTATATAGCTAAGAAGTAATTACTAATGTGTACAGGATTTATTTTGGACTGTTCAAAGCCTTTCAAGTTTCAACAGCTTCTGTAAACTCCACAAGACAGTATCTGAAACATTTTCACATTTATAACAAATTGGTGCAACAGAATAAATTGCAAAACCTGGAGAACATTAATGATTAAAATATAAAGTTGCATCTAGAACTTCAATCCATGGATAGATACTTAAACGCATATAGACAGTCAGCATAGCCAACCATCTATATCACCAGTCTCTAGCTGTCTCCTAAGTTGTACTACCTGACAAGGCGGTCCACCATCAATAAAATCCACTTGTCCTGGCAAAGGCAGCTTAGACTTTTGTTCATCAGTAAGTTCTAAACATAGCTCAGCCACCTCTGATGTCGAGATGCAGTCATCAATATCTCCTCCCTTTTCCATGATTGACCTATCCAAGGGAAAAGAAAACCATTACTTACCTATTATGCACTAAGTTGTAGAAGTTTTAAAATGGCACTTTACAAGTTCTAAACAACAAGGATGAATGGAAAAAGAAAAAGCTCATAGAGGAAGTACAGGAAATAAAACCAGAACAGTGGTGTCCTGTTTTTCTTATAGACTATATGAGAAAAAAGTGTGGTTTGCAAACTCAAGCTAACCTTAGTATAACGTTGCAATTCTGGCAAAAAACCTCAGCCTCTGGGTGATTTAGCTTGAACGATTCTGCAGCCGCTTGATCATACTCAATAGCCCATTTGGTAAAGCTTACTCCTGTGAAGCCACCAAAAGAGATAAACATTTATATAGGTAAATGTTAACCAAAAAAGAAATAGTATTTTTTTACAGAAGACCATGAAACACAGGAGATTCTTTAGCAGCCATGTGATTAAAAAATTCAAGAAAAAATTGCTTACATATTAAGCCAAGGTTAAGGAAGAATTGCTTGCAAGTCAAGCAATCATATTCAAAGCTTATTTATAGCAGCTTCTCTACTTCAAAAGCGTCATCAAGCAATAGCACTTCCTAAGAGTAATTAATCAAAAATTAAGGAGCACCATCTTCAGCTTATGTTGGACAAATCAGCAAGGGCTAAATCAGGTTCTGACACATCAGCATAATGCTTTTATGCAAATAAAATAAACATCCAAATCAGCCTTTCTTCAGTACTCCATAATGGCTTTTCATCAATTGAAGACAGTGTCTACATGCAACATTGGTACTTAGATCCACTTCATGTAAATGCTCTTTTCTTGGATCCATATTAGACAATGAACAGATCAGATAGAGCGTTATTAGAAAAGCAGGCAAGTATGGCCTTGAATGATAGAGTCAAATCAATATTTGCAATTGCATAACTAGAATAGCAGCACTATTCTTGGAGATATAATCAGAAAGACCTCTTCCAATTCAGCACTGATAATTTCAGGTTAATCAAGAATTAAGCTCCAAATGAGTGTACTAATCAAGCTTAGCAACTGTGTTTGCTTTATAAAAGCAGCTAATAACAGTGCTGTCTATAGAAAGTAAAAGCACCTTGAAATAAGAATATTTTAATAATGTCCAACAAATGGCCACAAAAGTAGGTGAATAGGACTAAAAGGGTACACATCTAGTGTAAATACAATGTGAGAGTACAAAAGCAACCCAAGCAACTCCTAGATCAACACTGAAGCAGAAAAGATAAAGAACCAAGTGTCTAAGTAAAAACTAAAGCCAAGAGAAGATATAAAAGAAGGTGCAAGTATGTGAAAGTCTCGATACTAGAGGAGAGGATGTCAAGATCTGTTGGAACTGGAGTTGGTGATGTTTGTCAAGGGTGAATGCGGGGACTCCAATATAGGCTCCTCATCAGAATCATCAAGAACTGTGAAGGGTCCAATGCACTGGTGGATGATATAGTCTACTGAGTCCTCTGAGCTAAGAGGGCTTGGTTGTACGATCCTAGGGGGAGAACAAGAGTGGGAACGACCAGCTCTCCTAACATCCAAGGTTGTGGGAAAGAAACTCCCAATAAGATAAGATAAGATAATTTTATTAATGTCAAACAAATGACTACAAAGGTAGGTCAATGGAATTGTTGAGTACAATGCTGTCAATACAAAGCAGGAGCTACCAAGATGACTTCTATAAAGAGAGCGACATACAGAAAGAAGGGTATAAATCTAAACTAGGGTCTGAAAAAACCTAGACTCCGAGCACTCAAGACTGCACTAGGAGAAGGATGTACAAAAGGAAATGGATCTAAAGACTAAAGAGCAAATTAAGATGAAGAGGATAAAATAACTCATGTTCCATTAAATCCATCACTCATAACATTCAAGGCCGAATGGAGAAATCTAAGTATAGAGTGTTTCCCTGAGAAAGAGTTGGGGTAAGAGCTAGAGCATCCACTAAGTTGTTGTGTGCAAGGGAACGTCCTCCGCTGAACCCTAAGTGGCCTCATCTACCTGTTGGTAACGGATCTCGTCGAGCAATATTGTTGATGTCTCTAATGGGTGTTCAAGCAAAACTAAGGAGTGGGGAGCTAGACAAAGGGAGAGCAACTCTGGATCGCCTAGAATTGATCTCTATATTGGGTTGGGTTTGGTGGTGTATGCCTCGTGTGACTCAAGGAAGTCAGTTGACCCCGGAGGAGGGTCAAGATATATGTAACATGGCGTTCCACTAATCTGGAATCTAAAGTCTCATCAATCTCTACTCTCACTTGTTGCCTTAATCAAATGAGAAATTCGAGAAGTACGAGGTGAGCCTCCTAAAGACCTTTGAGTAGGACGGGAAATGTAGAGATTGATATCTATGTCCAACTACATCGCTCATGAAGAGGGAGACATATTAGGTCAAGGTAATCAAAAAAGGTAGAAAGGGAGCTCTCTAAATCCTAAAATAGACAATAGTATCTCCCTTTGTCACATAGCAGATGGGGCACCTTAAAATGAGTTGCTCCTGTATTTTTGGCTATTGTAAGTGACATAACGGGCAAACCCTATCCAACCATGGGAGGTGGGGATCTATCTCCAGCCAAAGTCTATCCACTCAAATCATCGATTAGTGTTGCTTTTGGGTAGGAGTTTCAATTTTAGAAGATTATATACATATTTGAGAATGGAGGCACCTGGTCAATTACCAGGAACTTGTACCAGTCTAGCACTAGGGGACTCAGCCTAGAGCTGAGTGGCCATTCTTTGAATGGAGTCACCTGGTCAGTTACCAAGAAGTTGAACCAGTCTAGCACTGGGAGACTCAACCTAGAACTGAGTGGCCATTCTTTGAATGGAGGCACCTGGTCAATTACCAGGAAGTTGAACCAATCCAACACTGGGGGACTCATCCTAGAGCTAAGTGGCCATTCTTTGAATGGAGGCACCTGGTCAGTTACCAAGAAGATGAACCAGTCTAGGATTGGGGGACTCAGCCTAAGGCTGAGGGCCATTCTTTGGGAGAATGGAGGCACTTGGGCAATTACCAAGTATTTGACATTGAGTCAATTGATGAAGCCTAAGGCTGAGGCACCTGGTCAGTTACCAGGACATCACTGTAAGCCCTAGACAAGGTTTGGGCATGTGAGGCACTCCTATCTTTGATATATGGGCTATGTGACCTTCTCCAGGGATTAGCTACCCTTGGTTAAGACACCTAGTACCCTATCTTGGTGGCACAAGGAGTTCAAGATAAAAAGCATTAGTAATTCTTCCTATTTATGATGATGTACTTTGAGTGGGCATGAAGAACCATGAAGACCACTTGCATTGACCACAGGACACTCGAAGAAGACTAGGAGGCTAAAGTAAAAATACAAAAAGATTCTTGTACCAGAAGAAGTCACAGTAAAATTACAAAAAGGTCTTTAGTACCACTGAAGGTCAAAATCAAAAGGGTAAACAAGAAAAAGAATATAACCCTATTATTTTATTCCAATCTATAAGGGTCCACTTCAAGTGATTGGAAGTCTACCAAAGAAGATCATTTGCAAAACAAATTACACACTTCAACTTCATCTTCATTACATGAGCTGCTCCATTGAAGACTTTGCTAGTTTTGCAAGTGAGAGAATATCTCTGGTTTGTTTAATGCCCTAGAATCATGGTGGCTTTACTAGCTAGGGCATCCTTCCACTCTCCATCCTTCTCACAGTTAGCAGGTGCAACAGAAGAACATGTCATGGGCAGCCTTCACCCATTCTCGAACAGCCCTAATCTATCCACAAAATACTCGGTCAGCATCTCTCTCCTCACGGGATCACGAGTAGCATCACAATGACCTCAGGCAGACCTCGAGCAACATGTTTCTCCTCTCAGGTTTGCTATTCCTCACTCCGGGAAAGCACAGGATCTTCAGGAAGATCTCAACAACCCTACTCTCCTCTCGGGAAGCCATATTTCACTCTCAAACTGCCCTAATTCACTTCCGGCAGTCACAAAACTTCCGGGTAGCCACATAAGAAATTTCGGGCAGCCACAGAAGTACCTCGGGCAAACTCGGGCAGCAATCTATCAATCTCGAGTGACAGTCTATAAATCTCGAGCAGCAGCAAAACCAGCTCGGGCAACAGCAAAACCTGCTCGGGCAGCCCAAATCTGGTTCAGGCAGCCTTCGGGTAGCAGCAGAAGAGTTTCGGGCAGTTTGGGCAACAGAGATAGAGGCTCGGGTAGCAGGATCAGACTTCGGGCAGCAAAGAGAAAATCTGGGCAAAAAACCCTAATCTGCATTTCCTGTGAAATTTGTCTTTGTGGCAAATTTTGGTCAATCTCTAGGGATTGACAATTTTCTGAAGAACAATCATCTCAGAATTCTGAGATCCTTCTTATTGTTGATACAAAGTCAGTCATCTCATTTAAGGGATGAATTACTAATGCTATGGGGTTTTGTCCTTTAAAGGTTTACCCATGAAAAAATCTGGTGTTCATTGTGTTGATGCTTGATTATCTTCTGCACTTGTCTTATTGTTTTATCTATCTTACAATCAGCAAAATTAAAGAATATATGCACATGCTAAAATTCAACATGGTATCAAAGCTTTGCATGTGAAGATTCCAGCAAGAGAGCAAATTATTGTAATCTTCCTAGATTTTGGGACATTTTGCAGGCTTAGATAGTCGACTTGTGAAGCAGAGATGGCCACCAATACTTTCAAACCAGAAGAGAGGCTTGAGGGTTCAGCTAATTACAATTCTTGGAAAGCTAGGCTCATGGCTGGCCTAGAAGAAAATGATCTGGATGACCTGGTTCTCAATGACATGGAAGAACCTACAACCAATGCTACTAGAGTTGCCTTCAAGAAGAAGCAAACAAAGGAAAGAAGGATCATCTATGACTTAGTCAAGGAAACCTTGATGCCCACCATCACACCATTGAAGAGCGCCAAAGAATGCTTTGACACCTTGACAAACCTGTATGAAAAGAAGGCACCTAGCAAGAAGAGAGTATTGAAGAAAAGGCTCCGTACACTGAAGATGAACAAGGATGAAGGAGTTGCACCCTTCTTTATAAAAATTGCACAAGTACGAGATCAACTTACTGCTATTGGTATATCTGTGGATGATAATGATCTTGTACAGAATGTATTCGATGGTCTTCCCAATTCTTGGGAAACCTTTCTGCCAGCTGTAAGTGGACGTAAAACTCAGCCAAACTTTAATAGACTTTGGCATGATTGTTTCGTAGAAGAAGGAAGAGTTCAAAGCAAAGCAACTGGTGCCAAGGAAGGGAACCTTGCTCTTACAGCTAAGACAAGGAAGTTCAAGAAGCCCTTCACTTAGAAAAGGAAGGGAAAGAAGATATTGCGTGGAGCATGTGGGGGTCATTTATCTGGGTTAGCAACGACCAAAAAGAGATTACGTGCCGGTTATTTCTAGCCCACAATCTTTAAAGATTGTGTGGAAGCCATGAAGCGTTGTCATCCTTGTCAGCTTTACACCAGAAAAATGCGGTCGCATCCTGCTCCGTTATTTCCCATCATCTCAGTGGGCCCCTTCACGAAGTGGGGGATAGATTACATGACGTGCAACCCAGTCTCGGCTGGGGGGCACAAACATATCATTGTCATTGTAGATTATTTCACGAAGTGGGCAGAGGCAATGGCCACCTATAAAGCTGATGGGGAAACAACAGCTTTTTTCGTTTTTAACCAAATTATCGCACGGTTCAGTATCCCTAAAGAGATTGTCACTGACCATGGCAGTCACTTCCAAAATAGTATGATGACTGAATTGACCACTATGCTAGGGTTTAGACAAGAGCATTCATCTTCTTTCTATCCTCAAGCGAACGGTCAAGTCGAGGCTGTAAATAAAACCTTGAAGACTATTCTCAAACGCGCTATTAATACAGCCCGTTTCAATTGGCACATCATGCTTTATCCTGCACTTTGGGCATATCGGACCAATGTGAAAACTGCTATAGGGTTCTCTCCTTTCCAACTCATTCACGGAGTGGAAGCAGTCACCTCAATTGAATGCGAAATCCCGTCCTTAAAGATTGCTATTCATGTGTTACCTGATACGACTGAGCTGGAAGAACGTTTGTTACACTTAGAACATCTAGATGAGCAGCGTAGAGATGCGCTGATAGCAAACGAGGCTCATAAAAATAGGGTAAAAAATCAATACAATAAATCGGTCAAACCTTGGATTTTTTCTGAAGGGGAGCTTGTCTTGCTCTGGGATCAGGACAAAGAACCCTTGGGGGCAAGGAAATTCAGGTCTATGTGGTTAGGACCTTATGTCGTGTCAAAAGTGCCGAAGAAAGGTGCATATGAATTAACATATTTTCAGGGGAATAAGCTACCCAAGCATAGAAATGGGCTGTACTTGAAAAAGTACTATGCTTAGGCTTAGCGCTTTTTATTGTATGTATTTTATGTAAAATAGTTCGTCGGTTTGTGTTCTTATACCATCTGTTGGTTGTTACAGATGTCTTCCAAGTGGTTCATAGGTTTCGCAGATGGCGCTAGTCGCCACACTTGTAACCTGGCTTCAGCCGCATGGGTCATCTACTTGCCCTCAGGACAGCTAGTTGCCTTTGGAGGCGCTTGCCTAGGTCCTGCTACCAATAATGTGGCCGAATACAAGGCTGTCATTATGCTTTTATGGGATGCTTTGTCATGTGGTATCACTCAGCTGGAAGTCAGACTTAACTCTCAACTGGTGGTTTCCTAGCTCAATCGAGCTTATCAGGTGTGGAACCCTATTTTACTACGTCAGTTTATGCAAGATAGGTTATTGGAAAGAAATTTTGAGTTTATTATATTCAATCATATTCCAAGAAATCAAAATTCGTTAACTGATGC
>LPNX010747290.1:5231-21798 GCA_001517045.1 Pseudotsuga menziesii | reverse complement strand
TATATATATATATGTGAATATCTGTCCATATAGATAGGTCGAGTTTCTGATCCTCAGATCCAGTCATAACTGTATAATATAAAAAAAATAGATCGAAGTCCATAAAATGCTCCTAGGTCTAAGCTTGACCACCCTAGTCCCCCTGATCATCCTAATCACCCTGCTCTCGGGCTCCTTCAGCTTCCTCAACTGCAGCAACCTCAACGGCGTCGATGTACACAAGTATTGCTCTAGCTACCCGCCTCATAAGGCATATCCAGACAGGTGGTATACCAACCACTAGCTCCTGCATAACGACAAGGATATGCTCAATACGTAAAGTAGGTACTCTTTGGGTAAGCCTGGCCAGCTTTCCCTCAAGAACCCTAATCGAACCATGGTCTTCTCCCGCCACAGGACGCACATACATACGTGGATGCCCAGCAGGGCGGACTGCGCCAATATCTGCATTTTAACATTTAGAAGGATTAAAAACTCTTATACATATGTATATATCTTTATGACTAAAATTCATAAAAATTTAAAAACTTGAAAACAAAATACCTGACGCTCCCCATGCTCCTCCAGGAGGGAGGACAAGGTCGGTGTCACCTCGGAAATCTATCCCAACATATGGAAACTGTTCCAGTGCTGGTAGCTGTCGCTACCACCATAAGTAGAAGTCGTCATCGTATACACTCTGAACCGATCTACCGCCTCCCTGGCAAAGGAAGATTTCTCCCCACATACTCAGTCTAGGCTGATGGGGAGAACGAACTGGTAGTGGTACTGCAGGACTTAAACCGGGCACCCTCTCAAAGAAAAAGGCCACTAATAGGCTAGAATAACCGAAGTTTTTCCGTCGGCCTCTTTTACAATCAGAGAGCTGCTTCCTCATTATCGGGATTACTCCCGAGCACCAGTCATATAGGGCTCCCTGTAGACAGTCCACTGCAAGCCTCGTTTGGTTTCGAGTTGCAAGGTGAAGTGATGATGACCCTGCAACCCTCACTATAGTACTCACCAACACCTGTAATGGCAAGCTGCGAATATGAACAATAGGGATGCAACTACCCCTCTTTTGAGTACCGGGTGCACAGTATGCATCAATGTAGTTTTGCACACTTACAAGGTCACCGCCTCTACCGGTACCTTCCAAGTTAACTGGAGCTCCCCGTCGTGACAAACCGGAGATAAAATAGATATCTTCTAAGGTAATCTCTAGAAACTCACCATGTAGGTCAAACATACCAAGATCATGATTCCAATAGTTTATCATAAACTCTAGTAGGCGAACATTGGATCGCATGGGTGAGGTACAGAAGAATTTTAGCAACCCACTTTGCCGCAAAGCATCAACCGTGGGGGCATTCCATAGAGCTTCTTGGTCCATGTCTTCATGCTCCCTCTCCCTCCACTCAAGCCCTCTCCCTCCTCTCAAGCACCATATTTCAATCTGATAACAAGCTATTTATCAAACATTAAATTCATGAAGAAAAAAAAAATTTGGCCCTACATAGCTTTTTTCTACCTAGCACAGTGTACACGACTGTCCTTTGGACAAATCGTGTATTGTACACGACTTGCTTTCGGGCAACCCGCGTACAAAACGTGTGTACGCGACTGTTGATATACCATACCCACGTACACAGCGTGGCTGCTTTGAAGACGGTGGAAAACATCAAATTTTAGCCAAAAATTGAAATTTGCTTGGATCAAATGAAAGAGCATGGAGTGTAGTTTTACCTGCCACTTGCGGTTTTGAGAATTGTCCACCGAGTTTTCCGCAACGAGCAATCAAAGGAAGAGGTAAAACTTGTCTATTTTGGGTAAAAAGTCAAATGGTGAGTTTTTTATTTCTATTTTGAACTATTTATAGAGATATTATTTTTAAAGTGGGTTTTTACCTATAGTTCATATTTTTTATAAAAATCAAACTAATACCATGTCTTTTTCTTCAATGTGACAGATCTAAGGTCGTTTGTAGTTGATTTTCGCTCATACAGGATAGGATTTCGGTCATTCACATGCATTTTTGCATTCACACCTAATCCATCTTAACCCTAGAATTACCACTTTGACCACAGACTATGGTATTTTAACCATTACTACCTCGTTTATGCCATTGTTCTTCCGTGGATGGGATTTTCCTCACATGAGTATCCTCGATTAGAACACACTTATGGTATTTTGATACTCATGATGCATTTGTCAATAGGTTCAGGGGAGTCTCCTTAGCTATTTTTCACGCCAAATTGAGCCTCATTTTGGTCTCTTTTTACAAGCTATCCTTTTATAAGACTCCCCACCCTTATGGAGTTTCTTTAGGCCCAGGTCTAACTCCTCAAAATAGACTTGACTACCGAGTAAACTTGTCCATTCATACTCGTTAAGAATATGTGAATGGGCATCCACATTGGTGGTAGGTTATCTCTTTCTTGGACCATGTGGAATAATACGAGAAAGGATCACTCTCTTTTCTGCGGAATTGAGAAGAGTATTCTCAAGTATAGGTTTATCACTTTTCCGGACCTTAGGGACTAAATTTACGGAAAAGGAACACCCGGTATGAGCTCAATTTTCTCTTTTTCGTGCTCTGGACCTAAACATGAAAAAGATTCCGAGTGTACTTTATGTCTTTGTCATGCTTGTTAAACACCAAGAACAAAACATCGAGTTTATTGTTATAAGCCCCATTCCTCGTACTCAAATAGATCTTTCCGAGTGATCTTGCTTTCCTTCACACTCGTAAAACTCAAGTTATATGTTGCTCTTGAAGGAGCACTGGGAAGGTGGTAATTTAACCTTTTTCGGACCTCCCTGACTAAGTACGAAAAAGTTTCACCTTTTCTTTTACGGAAGTTAAGAGAGTTCTTCTGTGGTATGTTTTACACTTTTTTGGCCTCAAGAGACTAAATTGGACGAAAAATGACCCCCCCCTGGAGTCTTCTTCGAAGTTTTCAGACTCTCTAAATATGAAAACACCAAGTGAGCATGTACTAGTTCGGGCTCATAAAATCCACGAATCAGTGACACTATCAAGCATTATTCCCTCTTCTCTTCAAGCTTGTCAAAAATGAAAAGAGACTTGAGTTGACTTTCTTGGACTCGTTAAAATTTAACAGGAAAGATAAGGAAGAAGTTTTCTTTTGATTCTCAGTCGGTGGCAGCATGTCTTCCTTGAACATAGCACTCTCTGTACTTTTCGATACTCATGTCTCAATGTTCACTTTCAGTTCAGCTATCACTTCGAGTTTCTTACTCCTCCACTTGTCCGTTATACCTGGAGAATCTGATCATGTCTCCTACATGACAAATAAGTCTAGTTGTATTATCTGTAAAGTTAAAAGCTACCTTGGGTCATCTCTGTGTCATGCTCACTGTTCAAGGATTTATCCCTGCATCTGATCTGTATCCTAATTCCATCATTGTCCTATCTGTTATTACTTGTGTATCCCTTCCTTTATCCAGTTCCTAGTCACTCTTGTGATCCGTTAGAGGATCTATTGCCTTCCTCATCACAGTATGGTTTCTCATCAGCACTTCCTGACGATGAAGACCTAGAGTTTTTGACGATAGTACCTTAGGATTCACTTTCATTATTGATGAATTCATTTGCTTCAGTTGTCAATTATCACCTATTGGTTGACAATCTGTTGAATCCTCTCCATGTTCGACTTCAATACTTCTATTCAAATGGTCTGGATTGTAATGGTTCTTTTGGATTTTTGACGAAGACCTTAGGTTCATATCTATGATCTAAGTTGCGCAAGACTATGTTGTGTTCACTTACACAGTTTCTAGATCTTTGAAGATTCATCATTATTGTATATTGTGGCTTCGATCCACCTTTGTAATATACGTGGTCTTAAACCCGTATCATATGATGTACTCAAATATTATAAAGGAGATAGTGTTCCAGTATATTGAACATGGCATCCTCAAATATGACTTTGTATATGACATTACTATGTAATTGTTTTAGGTACTTCCTCTACTCCATTGGACCTTTGAGTTCTCCAAGATAATGATTATAATGTATTTCGGCCATCACTTCCCTCTGACCTCACACATTAGGGGGCATCTGTTATCAACCCAAATGGCACTTCTCCGTCCAAGTGCCGACATTCTTTATGTTGGTACACAAAAGGACATTAGGATTGAAGTTTGCCAAAGCACTCTAGATGGGCATGACTTGGGATGCATTTACCCTTAAACCAGCTTGCTATATAATTTTTCTAAGTGTCGAGTTGCGTACGCGACTATCTCCATTGCAACTCGCGTACTGTACACGACTATCTGCATTGCAACCCGTGTACATCAGCGTATGTGGGTTTCCTTTGAGCAACTCGTGTGTCATACGCGGGTTGCCTATATCAATAGTAGCGTACACCTTAGTTTGACCTTAAAAAATAAAACACGATTAATTGAGATTAGTTGGGCCCTAATCCTTAACTATCCCAACTGTTTCAACCACCCCAACCTTCGAAATCACTCTATTTCCCAAAGCATAAATAGAGGCCTTAGGGAGGGTATTAATAAATCAGGATTGGAGAGCAAAGTTATGTTGGTGTTATATCTTCAGAAGTCTTGGAGCAGCAAAACTCAGAGTCCTTTGGTTGCAGAGGAGTCATTGTCTCAGAAGCTGGGTTGTACTCTTATCTCATTCACTGATTGTTAATAAAGAGAATTCTTCTTCCAACATTGTGTTGAGTCTATTTCATGTGTTGTGGTTAATGAATGTATTTGATTATATATTTAATATATTGTTTATCTAACCTCTTATATATACATGCATGAGATATTACTTGGAGAATTTGCTCTTTACAGATGAAAGAGGTGCATCCCTGGAAGCTTTGGAGAGAAGAGGAGCGGGAGAAGATCAAGCTTGGATCAACCGTCGGTAATAGGGTAAGTCAAGACTTTCTTCCTATTCCCTTTCCATTCTCTGGTAAAGCTGATTGTCTGCAAGGTTAGTAGTAAGTTCGTAACCCTAGTCCCTAGGTTGCAAGTGTGCTTAATCATGAACAATAATCTGTTACACAGTAAATGCTTTGAGTCAGTTCATGTCCGATCTGAAGCACATACACTGGGTAGCTGCCAAACATGTACTCACATATGTGCGAGGTACTATCACTTATGGGCTCACATATACTTCCAACAGTGGAGTAATGTTAGCCGAATAAACTAACTCAGATTGGGCTGGCAGTGCAGTAGACCGAAAAAGTACTTCAAGTTACTGCTTCAGTATGGGATCTGCAATGATCTCTTGGTCCAGCAGGAAACAAGGTTCCATAGCTCAGAGTACAGCTGAAGCTGAGTATATTACTGCGAGTGACGCCTACAAGGAAGCAGTTGATTGGGCTGGCAGTGAAGTAAACCGGAAAAGTGTTTTAGGTTACCGCTTTAATATGGGATTTGCAATGATCTCTTGGTCCAGCAAGAAACAAGGTTCCATAGCTCAAAGTACAGCTAAAGCTGAGTATATTGCTGTGAGTGATGCCTACAAGGCAGCAGTTTGGCTTAGGAAACTACTCTCTGATCTATTCGATGGAAAGCTTGACTCAACAATTATTCATTGTGATAATCAGAGTTGCATTAAGCTTTCAAAAAATCCGATGTTTCACGATAGATCAAAACACATTGAAATGAAGGATCATTTCATCAGAGACCTAGTACAAAGAGGCACTCTGGAGCTGCAGTACATCCGTGAAGACAAACAGATTGCAGATCTCCTAACCAAACCTTTGACAACAACTAAGTTTGTGTACTTTCGTGACAAGCTTGGCATGCCAGAGAATACCTCTCTCGCTGAGAGGGAGTGTTGATTTTTCCTAAGCAGCATCGAGAGCCATTCTCTTGGAGAATGGAGGCACCTGATCAGTTACCAGGAACTTGTACCAGTCTAGCACTGGGGGACTCAGCCTAGAGCTGAGTGGCCATTCTTTGAATGGAGGCACCTGGTCAATTACCAAGAAGTTGAACCAGTCCAGCACTGGGAGACTCAGCCTAGAGCTGAGTGGCCATTCTTTGAATGGAGGCACCTAGTCAGTTACCAGGAAGTTGAACCAGTCCAACACTGGGGGACTAAGCCTAGAGCTGAGTGGCCATTCTTTGAATGGAGGCACCTGGTCAGTTACCAGGAAGATGAACCAGTCTCAAACTGGGGGGCTCACCCTAAGGCTGAGGGCCATTCTCTGGGAGAATGGAGGCACTTGGGAAATTACCAAGTATTTGACATTGAGTCAATTGATGAAGCCTAAGGTTGAGGCACCTGGTCAGTTACCAGGACATCACTGTAAGCCCTAGACCAGGTTTGGGCGTGTGAGGCACTCCTATCTTTGATATATGGGCTATGTGACCTTCTCCAGGGATTAGCTACCCTTGGTTAAGACACCTAGTACCCTATCTTGGTGGCACAAGGAGTTCAAGATAAAAAGCATTAGTAATTCTCCCTATTTATGATGATGTACTTTGAGTGGGCATGAAGAACCATGAAGACCACTTGCATTGACCACAAGACACTCAATCAATGCCCTAATCAGTCCACAAAATACTTGGTCAGCATCTCTCTCCTCACGGGCAGCCTGCTCCTCATCACAGGCAACATCACAGTGACCTCGGGCAGACCTCGGGCAGCGTGTTTCTCCTCTCAGGTTTGCTGCTCCTCACTCCGAGAAAGCACAGGACCTTCGAGCAGATCTCAGTAGCCCTAATTCACTTTCGGGAGTCACAGAACTTCCAAGCAACCACAAATGAAATTCTGGGCAGCCACAGAAGTACCCCAGGCAATCTCGCGCAACAGTCTATCAATCTCGGGCAGCAGCAGAACCAGCTCGGGCAGCCCAGATCAGGTTCAGACAGCCTCTGGGAAGCACCAGAAGAATTTTGGGCAGTTTGGGCAGCAGAGATAGAGGCTCGGGCAGCAGGATCAGACTTCGGGCAGCAGAGAGAAGATCTGGGCAGAAAACCCTATTCTGCATTTTCTGTGAAATTTGTCTTTGTGGCAAATTTTGGTCAATCTCTAGGGATTGACAATTTTCTGAAGAACATTCATCTCAGAATTCTGAGATCCTTCTTATTGCTGCTACAAACTCAGTCAACTCATTTAAGGGATGAATTACTAATGCTTTTGGGGTTTTTGGTTTCCCCATGAAAGCATCTGGTGTTCTTGTTGATGCTTGATTATCTACTGCACTTGTCTTATTGTTTTATCTATTTTACAGTCTGCAAAATTAAAGAATATATGCACATGCTAAAATTCAACACTTTGGAGCCGAGCATTATTCTTGGAAGTTTCCAAATTAGTTCTTCAAGCCATAATTAGCAAGGGCATTTTGGGCAAAAGTAAGCCAAATTTAGCAAAATCCTCAAAATATGGAGCTCAACCTTAAGGACAAATACAAGAGCAAGAGGCAAAGCAAGCGACCAATGTTGAGTTTCCTTCATCTTCAACAAGTCCTCTATGTCGAGTGTACTTCATCTTCAACAAGTCCTCTATGTTGAGTCTCCTTTATATTCAACGTGTACATGGTCCTCTTGTCTTCTTCTTTCTTCATCCAATCTTTAAGTCAAAAGGCTACTGTTAAGCATATTTCTCAATAACCAAAGTATAAAGCAATGACAATCAATGTAAATCCCCTTTGGTTCCTTAGGGCAAGTTTGAATCTAAAATTTATCAAACTAAGTAGTCATTTCATCTCTTATTAAGATAAGTCTACTTGTTTATTTTATGAAGATGTCTAATTGTGAGAACTCAATTCACGTTTTGATTCTTCTCTTAGCTTCAATGATTTAGTTTAGAATCTTTTGATCAATAAGATTGAATTTTGAAAATGCTTACAGTTTTTATTTCTATTACATCTTCTCCATCACACACTTGAACTAGCATCAATCATTCACAAACTTTAAGGATATTCTTTGCAAATTCTAAGCATTGATTTTGAAGATCGGTTCACATATTTGAAGAATCTCTAATGTTCAATTGTAGACATGTGTGGTGTTCTCATTAATTTGAATCCCTGATTTACAAATTCCAAGATTTCATTGAACAAGATTATCTTAGGAATACCCCGCTGAAGTTAGAAAAGCAACAACTCAGAAATTAGAGGAACTGTGATGGTGACATGCGAACCTTACCTAAGCAGATCATTCAGAGCAATTGAAGTTGTGGCAACTTCTTCAAAGGACGATTTTAAGTGATACAGTTTAGCATCACTGTCAAGAAACAAAGACCAATGCCATGTAAGCAGTAGTTCGAAGTACATGTATTTTGATGAAAATTAATATTTAAAAGAGCATACAGCTCACCTAGTGACTTCATCCTAGGGGATTAGACTTTGATGGCACATAAAGTTGATTCAATTTCTATGATGCTCGAAATGATAAATAATTTCCAAATTCTCCATGATAAGATTTTGGAAATGGAACTTGTTTACATGATATCTCCATTCTCTTGGTGCTGTGAGGCATGAAAAGCACCTCACAAAGAAAATGCTTGTTGCACATTTATTTGAAACCTATAAAGATGATGGAGAACAAAGGGAGGACCTTATAGAGCCCATCAATGAGATTGTTGAGGATGAAGAGGAAGCTATTGGGAACACTCCCCCGATTGTGACCCCATACTGATTAAGAGGAAAAGAATTATGAGAAAGCCCATGACGATATGCCTGTTGATGATGATCCTATATATGACACTGATTTTGAGAATTATGACACAGAAGAACAAAGCTTAGAGCTTGATTTATAGACTAAGCTTAGCAGCAATTATGGGTTTGATATGCAAATTCATCAGAGTTCAGTAATCAGCCAAGATCAGAAATGAGAATATGTGGTAGAATATGACAGACAGGCTGACATCCAAGATCAGCCAAGAAAATGACAGACAACCAAGATCAGAATGAAAATATGTGATTCAATACAAAACATTGCCGGGCCACAGACAGGCTGACATATAAGCCGTTTTCAGCCTTCTCTTTCCTCATTTTGCAAACAGTCTCAAGGGATTTGAGAGCAAAGGAGGTTTCCACTATTTCTCTTGGAGCTAAGGATAAGAAGTAGTGTATTTCAATATGCCATTGCCAGTTTATTGTGGATTGGGGATTGATTCCCATCAGTGGTTTCCACATTCACAGGTATGCATAACCATTTCTACATTGTTTTTGTTTTGTTTTTTCAGATTTTAGATAGGTTTAGGGTTTTCCATCAGTTTTCACTCTTCTAGCCAATTTGTTAGGGGAGATCTACCATTTATGTAAAATCTAGATCTGATTTTTTATTTGAAGCATCATTATTTTGTTTTCAAAGTTCGAAGTATCGTCAATCTTGAATCTTGATTTCAATTTATATTTTTCCTTGTCATAGGTTTGATCATTGATGTCTGAAAATGCTGAAAGCTTTGGCCTCTATGTGGGAATATTGTGATCCCTTAGAAGGACATAATCAGCAAGTGTTGATTTGCAAGTTGTGTGGAAGAAAATCACAAGGGAAATCAATAGATTGAAATACCACCTTGCACATATTCCAGGGCATAATGTGGGAATTTGTGAAAACGAAACCCCAGAAATCATTCACATTACCAATAAATAACTTCAAGATATGGATACAAGGAGAGATCTGAGGGCATCATTGAGAACTGAGGTTCACAGCAAGAGGGGTTGCAAGCTTTTCCTCAGGCTTACCTTCCAATTCCACAATGGCCTCAATGCCCTCAACTTCCTTTGTTCCAAGAACCACAGCTAACACAGAACTTTCTATTAGGTTAGTCGTTAAATAAAGGAGAAGCGAAAAGCGAACAAGCTTGTACGTAGGCGGTAACATTTTGGCACCGTTGTCGGGGACCTCAAAGAACAGTGACGGCGTTCCAATGCAGATGGATTCCTAGGTTGAATCCATTTACCTTTCAGATAAATCCAACATCTTTCGTGTGACTCAGGTACATTCTTGTTTTGTACTTTGGTGAGATTTGTTTTGATCTAACTTGACAAGACTCACCTGGCGACACCATTGAAGAAACATAAAAAGGTATTCTATAAGAACGAGTCCAAGAGGTAAGTTTTGCTTTGTACTTTGATAGGATTATCGTTAGGGATAACCTTGCAGGTCTTATTTGGCGATTCCATTGAAGAAAACAAATCAAAGAAGTGCAATTTAAAACAACAAACCTCAGCTATTAATTAGAAGATGGTATGGCGTCCTTTGATGAAACACGGATGCACAATCGATATGCTCAATTGGATTTCTCCAATATTTCGAGATATCCAAATGAGTCAAATAAATGTGGTTGAGTCCATCCCAATATTTCGTGAATATAAAGATATAGTGGCAGAGCATATTATGATGTTCAGAGAATTTCTTGAGGCATGGGATATTATGGACGAGGATCTCATAATGAAGAAGTTCGTAATATCTCTTGATTTGCATAATAACAAGAATGTGAGAGAAATTGGTATGATGAGATTCCTCATAAAGGGATACCTTCAATCTTGCAATTGGTCAAGGCGTTTGAGAAAGAGTGGGATCCTAATATTGATGACGAAATGATGGAGGCCATGATTTCCCTCAAGAAGAAGCATGTCCAAGAAATCCTTGAAGACCGTTTTGCTCCTCTTGATTTGTCAAGCACTTCAGATGAGTTACCGAAGACATTCATGGACGAATTCTATGAACAAGATGATTATACCGCTGACCATGTCCAAGTGTCTCTAGTAAATGCCCCAGACTGCGATATCAAAGATGACGACGCCTACATAAAGTCATTCGTGTTGCATTTGGGAAGGAAGGCCCTTGCTTGGTCTAAAGGGCTGGACAAAGGTGCAATATCCTCTCTTGTAGAATTGATAGAGGTATTTTGCAGCTATTGGTGCTGAGAAAAAATGCAAGAGATGGATGCTCTACATTGAAGAAGTGAAGAGCTTGTTCAAGAAAGAAAACCAGGAAGAAGACCAAGCCATTGAGGAAAATATTGAAGAACATACCAAAGATGATCAAATTGTCTCGGTCCTTGAAGAGCATGAAGCAGACCTTATCGAAGAAATCCATGATGAAGATCAAGCCTTGGAAAGCTTGCTTGAAGAAACCATTGATCAAGATCTTGTTGGTAACATTCTAGGCGCCATGTCTAAAGAAGAAGGTACTCCTGAAGACAAAGATGGTGAGGCTCGAAAAAATGAAGACAAAGAAGGCTTGATTGAAGAAATTGAAGAACAAAAGAAAATGTTGAGTTCTCCTTACCCTCATTTCAAAAATTCTTATGATATCTTGGGCTTCTTGGAAGAAAATGGTAGAATTCTTTATGGGAAGTTCCTTGGTTCCTCGATATACAATTCTTCAAGGCTTCTCGATATACAATTCTTCAAGGCCTGGCAATGTTGTATCAAAAAAATTAGAAGAAATCCACAAACCTCTCCTGCCATTTGGAAAAAAAGGGTCGGTCAAGATCAGCGCGAGCCAAATTTTCATAAAGGTTTCAAGCAATATGAAGAGGTATTTGTCGAATAATTGCTTCCAATAAGAAAGATAATGAAGATATGGTTGATGAAGGTATGGGGGATGCTTCACCTTGTCCTTTTGGTGATGACAGTTTGGTGAACCTTCCTTTCTCTTTCGCCCATAAAGACAGGTCTTTTGAAGATGAGAGGTTTGAGGATATTTCAGTTAAAGAAGATGGTTTCCATGAATATAATGATGCACACTTCTCTTATGATGATGAAGATATTGGTATGGTTTGTTGGAAATTGGTTGAAGAACCCATAATACATGATTCTTTTTGGTAAGGGAAGTTTAAATTTTGAAGACATCAGAAGACCTACCTTTAAGATCCCACGTGATTTGGTTCTATCCTCGCTCGCTATTGGCAATACCATGAGGTTGTGTATGGAGGACACTATTGCAGAACTTGAGCATCCAGATTTACCCTCTCCTAGGGTAGATCTCAGTCATCAGTTTCAAACATGTCTCTCAAAAACCAATGCAATTTTTGGACAGCAAGAAGGTGGTTTTATTGCATAGTTAGATCAACATGATGTGTCCTATCCTGGGGCAAATTTGAGCCATCTTTCCTAGCCATATCGTTCAAGGTTACTTGTTGATTTTGAGTGAACATATTCCAAAAGACAAGTATATGATCAAGGCAGTCTCTACTTGAGCTCGATTCAGGCACCAGTATAGATCCATCTTAACTATGGCTCTATCAAACGCCGAGAGGGATCAGGTTTTTTTGAGGTGCAAACCCTTTTTAATTTACAAAAATGTCTAATAAGTATTCCTACTTGGGAGGGAAATGGCCAACTTACTTAAGTAATTTGAAAATAGGGTAAATAAGAGTAGAATGAACTGAGTAACATTAATAATCATATAATCAAATAGTTTTCCAAAAATTGCTTTACTTGTCTTTCTTTAAAACTAATAATGAATATTAAGAGTAGTTAATGAGTAAAATAATTCATATAAAATAGGGTTAACCTTGACTTGGGAATGAGCAAGGATGTAAGTGGTTTAAGGCACATAGTTTTAGTGGCCCCTGGTTTCTTGCTAGGTGTATTTGCATTTAAAGAACCTTATAAATATAGGTTGGTTTTTCCCTACGGGGTTTTCTAAGGTAAATCTAATGTTGCTATTGTAATTGCTATTATTTTGCAATTTATTTTCTATCACACATTTTTTATTCCTAACATTATGATTGGTTAGGTTTCAAGTTAACTAAATTTTAAATTGAAATTTGATATATAATTACATAAATGTGTTTAACAATTTAGCTAATTTAAAATTAAATTTTATATGTTCTTGGTTTTATAATTTTTCTTTTTACTACTCAAGTCAATTGAATTTTACTACTAATATTTTAATGCTCAGTTTGTAAGATTGTGAGTATTGCCCTAATATGGTTGTATATTTATATGAGTATAATATTTTTTATTTTTTATTTTTTTAATTATAAGCCGACATATTATAGGTTTTTTCTTTTACTTTTTATTATTATTATTTTTATTGAGCCGACATGTGCCACGTCAGCGTTACAGACAGGACACATCTTGCCCATTTGAGCTGTAGAAAGCACCTCTCGGCACAATAATTAGAAAAAGCTTGTGAAGGTGATCCTTCCCCATGGCAAGAGCTTGAAGGCTTCCAGGTTCCCAAATCTTGTCCATCATTCTAGCACTCTTCCAATGGAGGTAGTACCATCTAGTCGATTTTGAGTGAAAAAAATGAAGCTCTAGTCATGAATTTGTTTTTTTGGTCCACCCTAAAATTTCACTCTAGGGTTTTATCCGCAAAGCTTAGAAGGCGTCCTCTTTTGAGGAAGTGCATTGGGATATGTGAAACCCTTGTAATGGGCAAATTAGAGGGTGTTTGGTATTTCTTGCTCGATCCACAATTGCACACTTGTCCAACAATCCTATTTTCCTTAAGGGCACACTTTTTGGAGTGATTGCCTCAAGAAGTGATACATTGTGTTGGGAAGTGTGAAATTGCCTTGAAAAACATTATATTTATTGAGTTTAACAAGAAAGCAAGTAACTCAACTATTGCATCATTATTGTGTATTGTTTAATATTGTTTGACCTTGGTAAGGCACTAATCATAGCTACTAAGGTTTTGTGAAAGGTATTTGTGTAAAAGGTATTTGTGGTTTCTTGGTGGTTGTAAGTATCTTTCATCGATTAGGGTATCCACCTAGGTTTTGAAGTTACCTGTGTTAGAAATTGGCAACAAGGAAGGTCTTCTAGCATTGCATGTGTCCTTGCATGCTAGAAAGACATTAAATGGGAAGCCAAATATATTAAAGTGATTTTCCCAAGTTTTGACTTGGGAAAATACTTTAATTATTCTAATTTGATTTTGACTTAATCGAATCACTTTAATAAAGTGAAAAGTGAAATATTTAAGTGATGGCTAATCTAATATTGGCTATTGAATCTCACTGGAGGATCTCATCCATAGATCCATAATGAGGTTTAGGGTTTTCGCTAAGCCATTGAATTAAAAGGAGATTTGGTGGAGAGGACACATACACAAGAGAAATACAGACAGGGAGAAATCAGTGGGAGGATTTTACTGAGAAGACAGAGAAGCAATTACCCAACAAAGTCACCGAGCTTCCAGGCTGAACTAGGTCATACAAGATCACGCAGAGGGCAATCGTACCAGTTCGGCAGAGGCAGTCGTATAACCGTGGGGAATCCATACAAGCTGACGTCAGCACCGTATGGATTCGTACAGCTGCGCAAAGGAGGCCGTACTGCTGACGCAGGGGTCATACAGCTGCGTTGAGGGTGTGTTGGGTTGCTGGAATTGTCCAGCGTTTCTACAAAGGCTCATTTCGCCATGTTGGGTGAATTTGTCTACTGATTGTAAAAGTTCCATATCTTTATAATATAAAATTCATATCTGACTGTTGCACCAGTTTTCCCATCTTGGGTTTTTTCGAGGGTTTCCATACCCAAAATAACTGTGTCTACATTATGATGTGATGTTGTGAATGTTTCTCATTTTTTATATTTCGCTGCAATACTAGTAAAGAAATTCATGTGTGGTTTTCCAGTAACAAATTAAATATACTATTTAGCCCTAGATTGAACTTTAAAGGAAAATTTACACTGATGACAGAGTTGATTAACTCTGAACCTTCCAATTTCGAAGAGGCTGCACAACATGATGTGTGGCAGGAGGCCATGGTTGAGGAGTATGACTCAATCATGAAGAATCAGGTATGGGAGGTTGTTCCAAGACTTGAAGGTAAAAAGGTGGTGGGATCCAGGTGCATCTATAAGGTGAAGGATGCAGCAGACAGAAGCGTGGAGAAGTACAAGGCGCACTTCGTGGCAAAGGGGTTTTCACACAAGGAGGGTATTGACTATGAGAAGACCTTTGCCCCTATTTCTAGGTATTCTTCCATTCGAACCATTATCTCATTAGCAGCAGAGATGGGTTGGCGAGTCCATCAGATGGACGTCAAGACTGCCTTCCTCAACGAAGTCATAGAGGAGGAGGTTATCATTGAGCAGCCAGAGGGGTTTGATGTGGAGAACAGGGAGACCCATGTATGCAAACTGCATAGATCTCTTTATGAGCTCAAGCAGGTACCTCGAGCATGGTACTCAAGGATAGACAGCTATCTACGAGAGATGGGATTCCAACAGAGTGAGGCAAAACACAACCTGTATTTCTTCACAGGTGAGGTGCCTCTCATACTGGTCTTACATGTAGATGATCTCTTTCTTACAGGAGATGAGAGGTTGATTGGCGACTGCAAGTCCAACCTTGCAGTTGAGTTTGAGATGAAAGACCTTGGGTTGTGCATTACTTCATAGGCTTGGAAGTTTGGCAGAGAGGCGGTTTCTTCTTCATTGGACAAGGGATGTATGCAGTAGAGATCTTGAAGAGATTCAGGATGGTGGATTGCAAGCCTGTGGCCATACCTCTACTTTCCTACTGGAGGAAGATTGATGCATCAAGGTCAGACGAATTTGATCCTACCTTGTATCGTCGGCTTATCGAATCGCTCTTGTATTTGGTCAACACACGGCTAGACATTAGCTTTGCGGTCAACTCTTTGAGCCAGTTCATGGTGGACTCTCGAAGAATGCATTAGACAGCTGCGAAGCACATACTTCACTACATTAGAGTTACAGTGGAGTATGGATTGGTTTATGAGCGCAAGGGAAGTGTACAGTTAGAAGGATTCACAGATGCTGATTGGGCAGGATGTGTAGAGGACCGAAAGAGCACTTCAAGTTGTTGCTTCAGCATTGGATCAAAGGTTGTCTCTTGGTTCAGCCGGAAGCAAAAGTCAGTTGCATTGAGCTCGACAAAGACCGAGTACATGGCAGCCACCATGGCTGCTTGCGAGGGAATGTGGCTAAGGATGTTGCTTCAGGGTTGTTCGAGTTTGAGCTAGAGGCTACAGTAGTCCACTATGACAATCAGAGTGGCATCAGGCTATCTGAAAATCCAGTGTTCCATGAGCGGAGCAAACACATAGACATTGGGTGCCACATCCTGCAAGACTGTGTACAGAGAGGAACCATTTGGTTGGAGTACATTCAGAGAAATGAGCAGGTGGCGGACATTTTCACCAAGGCACTTTGCAGACACAATTTTGTGACGCTCATAGATAAGTTGGAGTTGTTGTTGAATCCCTTCCTCGTTGAGAGGGACTATCAGAAAGTGGCAACTGTTAGTTTTTCAAGCCTATATATATATTCGAGCAAAGTGTTTACTGTTCTTTTACTTTTCTTCCTCTTTAAGCAAAACTTAGATCTTTAAACCAACAGATAGATGAACACTTGAAATGATAACCAGCAGTAGAAGAAGTACACAAATAAGATCTCACACATGCACAAGAATTTACCCTGGAGAAACCCAATATGGGATAAAAACTCTAGCAAACAATCTTCCTTTATTGCAAATAATATGTAAGATCGAAATACAAACTTTCCACCATGAAATATGCTTGAGAGAGTGACTGTAAGACCAACCAGACACCAAGATACTTCGCTGCCCTCTTACTGCTGTTATAAATCAGCAAGTCAATAAAATACTTTGCTGCTCCGTAAACTGAGTAAAACGAACAAGCAAGACAAAT
>LPNX010747264.1:0-14572 GCA_001517045.1 Pseudotsuga menziesii | reverse complement strand
TATTTGGGGACTGAGCCATCCGCCAGAGGCATCTTCCAAACTCTAGGGGTAAATCGAATTGGTATAACGTGATATGTGGTTCAATACATGCGAAATTCGTAATCCAGGAATCTGTACATTGCAACGATTGCATTAGCACAGTTTGTTGTATTACTGAATGGAAAGGAATGGATCCAGAATTTTCCCAGCGATGTAAGTCAAATATATTACCATTGCGGATAAGCTCGTTAATAAGATTATTGTAATGTAGGATTGCAACTCCTTAGGATTGATGGCACCCCTTCCATCTGCAAAACGGCATCCGGTAAAGTTGAGAGAATTCTATTAATAATATACTTGTACATTTATACGAAATAATTGTTGTCTGAGTGTTACCAGGTATTAGCCCAGACCTATAACCGGTTTTTGAATCAATATACAACAGAGACTGTAAATCTTACCTATATTTGGTTCAGATGTCAGTTTGAAGTTTCCTCTCGGCATAGTTTAACACTATTTACAGTTTGATTTGATTTGGGTACCCATTTATTTTGGCATCGATTGCATCAAGGTTCCATAGCGTACGTTTGGAAACGATGGAGAGTCCATCCAGAGTCCACAGAAAGAACGGGTTGTTTGTATCGCGAGCAGAAGCAGAACAGAGAGCCCTGGATTGTGGCCAACTGGCACTATACACCAAGCTGGATGGGCCAAGTGGCATACGGAGAGCCCTGGATTGTGGCCATGCCAAGTGGTGTACAGAAAGACGTGATCAGATGAATATGGGCATATGGAAAGCCTTGGAGAGTCGTTGGATGTCCACCAAGTGTCACCTCTTCGCTTGTCAAATTTGGCCGTCGGATGTTCGCCAAGTGTCACCTCCTCATTCGTCAGACACGGCTGTCGGATGGCCGGCAAGTGGCACCTGTTCAACCCTCAGATTCGGCTGTTGGATGGCGTCCAAGTGGAACTTCTTCAGCCTTCAGATTCAGCGGACGGATGGCCGCCAAGTGGCACCTCTTTAGCCCTCAGATTCGACTGTCGAACAGCTGCCAAGTGGCACATCTGAAGCGCTGCCACTCAGAAATATACTCACAAGTTTAAATTAGATATAAACAACCAATTTGTTGTTGAATGATCATCATCAATTAATTTGTTGCATATTAATCGACTCAATTAAAAACATGATTTGAATGAATGACATAAATCCATAATAATCCAAGATGAAGTTAAATATTTTTATAAATTATCATTTCATAAACTATAATGTTGCTTCATGTTTTAATAAGCATATCCTCTCATTAGATCTTGGGTTGTTTAACTCCCAAGTGATAAGGCAATAAAAAGTGAACTTAACACATTATTTTATTACTATTAAAAATATATTAATTTTTCCATTTTATTAATTTGCTTATAACCTATTTGATTGGTAGGATACGTCTAAGGGAAGATATAATGAGTATTTCTATCTTATTTTTATTTTGGCATTTCAATTTCAAACTTGTCTTTCTATATATATAAGCTTTAGGAAAAAAAATTCAAACGAAAAATAACAGTTCCTTGATATTCATAGTGAATAAAAGATAACAAGCTACATCATCATGTGTAAATCCATAAAATCAAAGTCAAGTGCCAATAAGCAGAGTATTATGACCCGAAATAGATCACAAAATAAAAGATTTATCCAGAAGTCCCTACAGAAGATACTAAGAAACCAGATATGTCATCCAAGGAAGGGCTCTAAGAAGTGTCTGAGAAAATATTCACACTAAGGTGAATCTATAGTCTGTAAAAAATACCGATAGGGTTTGAAAATGCCATACTCAAGAAGGAAAGGAGTAGGTCTGAAATGATTTCTTTCTTTATATATATATATAACTTCCTGAGGCTTAGATAAATACTTCCTTACATTCGTGGATGTCATCTTTACTAAAAATCAACGACATAGAATAATGCACCTAACCTAGGTGGATTCAACTTGGACACCTATTTGCATAAAATGAGCCAAATGCCCAACAACATTGATGCCAACCAATTCGACCAAATGACTCATAAGCAACAATTGAAGCACCATTGTCAAAAGATGCTCAAGTAACAATGCAACCTTCCTTTATGAATGCACTTTTTGAAGGTTGATGTTTTTTCCTTTGAAATGCCAAGAAGTAACTACACCACTTGGTTTTGAATAGTTGGAATCTTGACATCTCTCTATTATGTAGCAACTTAGTGATATAAGGATTGATCTTTCCATTCTACAATTGCAAATTTCTCTTCTATGTGTTAACATTTTTCTATTTGAATTGCATACAAGTACCTATACCACTTTTGATTTTGAATAATTGGAGCCTTGACCTCTCTATATTACTTATTGTAATTCATTTTTATACAAGTTTTGAACACTCCTTAAACTCTACCTACACTTACCATAAATACTTACCTTAAAACTTTGGTGTAATTTCAAATGTATAAAATATTTATATATTACAACGTCCTTAACTATTTATTTTTTTCATGTGGCAACAATATACACATTCTGAATCGTCTCATTAATTTAAATTTATTTATAAAACCTAAAAAACCCATGAGCTAACTATACTTTAAGTTGAACCATGATTTAATTCTACTATACACCAAATCTCTCTTACGAATCGTTTAAACAAAATTATGATCGGAACTTAGATAACCAATCAAACATACGTAACGGCTAGATTGAGAAAAGCCGTAAAATCAAGAAACATAAAATAAACAACAAAAACCAAGAAAGGTACTCCAACTCTTCTACGTTCATTAATTGCTAGACGCGCGGTTCGTCGGATGTATGGACGGATGTATGGACGGATGGCGCTGGAAAGAGGAGCTGTGATGGTTTCCCTGAGCACGCAGAGCAGATTTCATTATGTCTCTCTCGGTTTTCGGTTTTCTGTTTGGTGTTATGTTTTTTGTTTGTTATTTTTCACCTATTTTGGTGTGTTTTGTTATTTTCCTTTATTTTGGTGTTTGGTGTTCAGATTTGATTGTTATGTTTCTCTTTGAGTTTTTCTCTGTGTTTTTATTTTGCATTTTTTCATCTTAATGGGTGGGAAATTAGGAAACGCTCAAACAGCCAAGCTGAAGCAGATTTCAGATTTCGGAGGTGCACTCGGCGCAGGTGTGTATTGCTAAATTTCAACTCTGTTTCTGCTAATAATTTATATATACATATATTTCGCAAGTGTGTATGTTTTAATTTTAAATCTGTTGCTCCTATATATATATATATTCAATTTAGAGGCAATGCAGGTGAATGAAGTTGGAGGAACTGTTAAAGATCTTTGTGCCAGTGCGAGGGCAAACCGTAAATCATCTTTTTTACAAAATTCTGGTAATCAATCTCATCACAAATCCAATTATCTTTTCTTGTNTGGAGGAACTGTTAAAGATCTTTGTGCCAGTGCGAGGGCAAACCGTAAATCATCTTTTTTACAAAATTCTGGTAATCAATCTCATCACAAATCCAATTATCTTTACTTATTTACCTATTTGGGTTTTCAATTTGGGTTATCTCTTTAATATATTTTTAAAATATATTACAGTGTAGGTTAAGTATTACTTATGAACTTTTTGTTGTTTCTAAAAGATATCTTATAAGTATTTTGGTTTTGATTTTTAGAGATATCTTGTAAAAAATTAAGTCCGTNATATTACAGTGTAGGTTAAGTATTACTTATGAACTTTTTGTTGTTTCTAAAAGATATCTTATAAGTATTTTGGTTTTGATTTTTAGAGATATCTTGTAAAAAATTAAGTCTGTCCTAAAGAGCCAGTTGATACAGATTTCACAGATGCAGTGAGCACAAGGGAAGGTAATCGTACGTGTGGTTTAATTTAACTCAATTTCTGCCACATTGACATAGTTACATAATGTGTGTTTTTGAAAATTTGAGGCAATGCTAGTAAATAAAGGTGGATGAGCTCTCTAATATCTTTGTGTGAGATGGATCATTTCAAATATAACTGTTCTCTCTTTAATTTTTTTTTTATAATGTATTAGTCTTTATTTAATGTTTTCCATGATATTGTTGTTTGTATTTTAAAGATTTTTTATAACATCCGATTGTTTTGGTTTTGTTAGGTTTGGTGGTGGACAAATGGAGGCTTAGAAGAAGGTATGCGTTGCTTAATCTATCTCATTTTCTGCACATAATTCTATAGTGTTTTTTTTTTTAAATTTAGAAGCAATGTAGATAAAGAAAAAGGTGGATCTGTTTAATATTTGTCCCATGGAATGGATTTTGCTTTCCCAGTTGAATCTCCTCCTTTGCTTTGGTTTGGGCTATCAAGATGTGGAGTCTAGAATTGTTGGATCTTAAGGGATATTTGGATTTATCTTGGCCTTTAGGGTTCTCCCTAGATGGGGTAGGTGGTGGAATCTCAATCCCCCTATTCTCCTTATTAAACTCCATTTTTTTTCTTTCTTTCCTTGGTTCAAATTTCCTTTTAAATTTCTCCAAATGAGGGATGTGGCATAACACCCTTTTCCAAGGTTCCCTTCCTTTTTTTCCCATAGGAGAAGCCATGCTATTAATCCATAGATCTAACTAGATATGTTGATCTAAACAAAAATTATCCCCCTTCACGTAAATCTGCACCCACATACCTGCCTAAAAAATATAGTCCTCCAACCTTGCCACAGCTTGGTGCCTCTCTGTTTTGGATTGGTGCTTTTCCAATCCAAGGGGGGTCTCCCGAATGTTGCACACTGCAATCTGATGTTCTAAATATGATAAACATGTTAAAGTTAGTGGCGAGATGTCACATCCCCATCCCTTAGACCGGCAAAGAGGACGCGACCAACACACCAAACACAGGCAAACAACCCCATAAACATAAACAAAAGAGATCAATGCTGAAATTAAAAGCTTAACATGATGCATAACAGGAATGCCAAACATACAAGCATACACAGATGCATAATTCCTCAAAGCATTCAGCGGAAGCAAACATATACATTCCAGCATTCCACATGTTCATCTTAATACATGAAACAATAGATACATTGCAGAGATGAGACAATCAGGAGTACTTATCTTTTAATGAAGAACTTGCCCGCAACCAGCTACGTCGCTGCAACGTTCCACCCAACCATAGGCCAGCGTGCTCATCAATCTCTCAGCAACACTGCCACCCCCGAGATGGGCATGATTCCTCCAAGGATAAGGGTCAATGTAGGCTTACACATAGCCGAGGGACACAATCAACAAACCAACACCGCTGGGTTTATCAGGCCATCAACAAACCGGCCAAGCCAGCACAGTCCGAAGACCAACCACTGCATACACGCAGCAAATCAATCTCTTCACAGCCCTATGAAGAAAGAAAAGACAATCGACAGGTGACAGTCCCAACCAACAGGTGAAACACAGCTCAAGCCATAAGACAACTCAG
The DNA here is from genome assembly GCA_001517045.1 of Pseudotsuga menziesii. Taxonomy (NCBI): domain Eukaryota; kingdom Viridiplantae; phylum Streptophyta; class Pinopsida; order Pinales; family Pinaceae; genus Pseudotsuga; species Pseudotsuga menziesii. The sequence continues at coordinate 9,169 of LPNX010747264.1, read as the reverse complement.
AGTTGTTCTTGGCCCTTGCATGGCCAAAACAACTCAACAACAACCCAAAACCAGGGTACTTTAGCAACCCAAACTCACAATGACAACGATGGCAACAATCCACAGCCCACAATGGATAAGAAACAGAACTCCTAGCATAGCCATGGGAAACTCAGTTGACGGATGTGGCAATCACAGTCACAAACTCACAATGAAGACGATGGCAGCTATACATAGTCCCAACATAATCAGTGAGCACGGCTCACAACATGGAAAACGACCTTAACCAATCTGTGCGTGAGAGCACTTGCACCAAACCGCAGCACACAGAGGAAAACATATGCACGGGCCACAAATCAGTAAGGAAACTTACACACAGTCCCTGAGCGCAAAATGGCTCCTGCACCCGAAAATCCCAAGCAACAGCCACGATTTCTCTTGCTCCTTGCGTGAGCAAGACCAACGCAGAGTCCCTACGCATGAGGAAAAAGGACGCGGGTAAAACCAGAAAAGTCCCGCACGTAAAGAGAAACAGCCACGGCTCTGCGCGTGAGGAATGAACCAGATCCCCGTGCGTGAGCATGAACAGACCACGACTTTGTGTGCGAGCAGGAACCAGACCATGAAGAAGATGGCAGTGGAGGTGAAGACCAGGCGCGTGAGGAATATGAACAGATAGTGAACCGACCAGGGAAGGAGTGGCATCGTGGAGAGGATGTTGAGAGTGGCAGAGGTTGTTCTCCCCAACGTGAGGTCAACTCCCCCGGTTGAGTGTGCGCGTGGGCAAGGGCTGACAGCCTGCCACACTCCACTACCCACCATAACTGCCCCAACTACCTCAATCAAGACATTAAAACGGTTGGGTGAGACAAGGAAAGATGGTAATTCAAACAAGGTGGCAACATATGGGTTTTTTTCCCCCATAGACCAAGGTTTGACATCCCCCACCCCTTATCCTGGGGAATCATGCCCTTTTCATTTCAACGTTGCACTGCCGTAGCTGGTTGTGGTTTATTTTATTTGATGTGCATATTTACATGATGCCAACCATAATGTGCCGGATAGCACGATAAACCATCGGCAACTACACCTATTGTCGAAACATACACAACCAAATCGATGGTGGGGCTTTTGCCTTAGCTCCTCACCACGATTAATTACAATATATACATCATGCAAACGGGGTCAAAACCGGGGTGTGACACGAGACCTATTCTCAGGGAGGATGGTACCCTAGTCAGTTAACTAGGGCAGAGTAAGACTCTAGAAGGTACCGTAGGGATCCGAGTAGTCTCTTGGGGTTTTTGGTCTAGGACCAAACAGGTTGATGTCATGGAAAATCCCCTAGCATGTGGCTAGGGCCCCTATGTACCTCTAGGATATTTTTGTCTGGGACCAGGGGTGCGATGTCCAAGTAGATCTTGCAGGAAGAGGCAGAGACATATTTTGGTTTGGGACCAGGGACACGATGTCCAAGTAAGTCTTGTAGGTAGTTGATCAACTTTCAGTCTGGAACTGAAGCTCAGCTTAGTATGGAGGACCATTCTCTAGGAGAATGGAGGACCCGATCAAGGTCCAGGGGTTGATCAACATGATTCAGTCTGAGACTGAAACTCAACCCAGGGTTGAAATCCATTATTTAAGAATCGCAGATAATGATGTATGATGTCCTCTCTCCTAATCGGTTACTGCTAGGTTGCTTCTCAATGGATTGGACACCCCTTGATGATGTCACTAGCACCTAACCCTTAGGAACAGTATTGATCTTTCCCTTATACAGTGATGACAAAAAATGTATAAAACAATGTGCCTTGAGAGAGAGAAAATTTTACTAGTCTTGTTGGTCCTAAAGAAGTTGTTTCTCCACCTTATATGGTACACCTTGATCTTGTGGGTATGTGGGTTGTTTTATTGTGAACCCCTTGGTTGACTCTTGGTCCTTCATCTTACTTAGTCCTAACACTCTTATTGTGTGTGTAGCCTTGCCTTGTGGGTTTTATTTTTGGTACACTAACCTAAGTTCCTAGTTCCTTTTATTGGACCATTTACTTTATGGTTTTATTTATAAAACCTTTGACCATTTAACTTTATGGTTACCATTTACTTTATGGTTATATAACTAACCTTTGGACCTTTTATTCACTTTATTGTTTGGACCATTGGACCTTTGTTAATGTCCTATTTCGTTAGCCTTGAACCTTATAAAAGGGGCAATTCTAAACTTATCCAAATCACAGTATTTATATTCCTTGGCTGACTTCTTCACCAATGTGACTGTACATTGACTCTTCCACACGATTGCACTCCACCAGCGCGAACCTGACCTGTGTCTCCTTCTGCGCGACTGAGATATCTTCTAGCGCTGCTCCATGTGACATGCAACGTGATCTTGGTTGCTGCGTGAGCGTCCTTCCCTTGCTCGCACCTACACCGCTCTACCTCCCGTGTGACTCTTCACGACTGCTGCTCCACAGCGTGACCATGGTTCTATCTCTGTCTCGCGTGATAGCTCTGCTCCTCAACATGATCGTGGCTTACCTTCGTGCGTGACTGGATCGGGTTCCCTCTACCTGCGTGCCTAGGTTATCCCGTGGCTTACCTTCGTGCGTGATTGGATCGGGTTCCCTCTGCTTGTGTGCCTGGGTTATCGCGTGGCTTCATGTCCGTGGCCCTCTCTTGTGGGTTCCTCCGCGTGGTCTCTGCCCGTGGCCCTTTCCTATTGGTTTCTACGCTGTGAACTCTGTTAGCGTGAATGTGACTGTGTGTCCTTGCCTGCATGAATGTATATTATACAGCGTGACTGTAGACCTTGATCTTGCTCCGCACGACCGTTCCTTGTAGCATGATCACCACCCTCTTCAGCGTGACTGTAGACTGTGATCTTCATCCATGTGACCGATCTGCCCTCCGCGTGATGTCTCCTCCACGTGACGCTCTTTGATAATGTGATTAGGCTCTCTCCCTGTGATTGTATCTTCACCTACGTGACTACCTCTGGATGATCGTGCTCTTCTGTACCTGTGTGGATTGTGGGTCTTCTCCCGCGCCTGGTTCTAGTGTGTGGGTCTTCTCCACCATGACCGTGAGCCTGTTTCTAGCGTGACCATTGTGGTTTTTCCCATAGTGACTATGGGTTTATCCTTCATGTGCAGACTGTGGCCCTTCCCATTGGGATTGTGGGGTTCTATCCAGCGTGCTTGTTTTTATGTGTGGACTGTAGTTCTCCAGCTTGATTGTGTAGAGTATGACTGTGTAAAGGATGATTGTGTAAAGTATGACTGTGTTTCTCTGCACTATGTGATTGCATCCTTACTCAGTATATATGTGTGTCCTTTGTAATACCCTAGTTTTGACCCCATGGTATTTAATTGTACATGATGTAATTACTATATGTAAATCATGGCGAGGAGCTCAAGGCCAAGGCCCTGCCAGTGATTGATGTTTTGTGGATAGGTGATCAAGGTCGATATCTATGGTTTTTGTGCTAAGTTAGGTACAGTAGATAAATTTTGATATATCATGTAAATGTACAAATTAATATAAAACCACAGCTAGCTATGGGACTGCAAACGTTAAAGAGATGGGGGCATGATTTCACAAGGGATAGGGTGGGGAGATGTCCAGCAGATGTTAGGTGAGAGATTTCAGGTTTAATCCTCATGAAAACCCTATTTAAAAACCTTTGTTGTTTTGTCGCCCAAGTCACCCAAGCGGACGAGGAATAAGAATTAAATCCTTTTGGATAGAAATTCCGCTCCTGCTAGCTGATGTTAAACAACTTGTTAGTTGAATCAGTGGAATTTTTGTGGGCCGTTGGATCTGTGTCCCCACCAGATCAACGGTGGACTCCAAACTTGATGAAGCAGATTACATTGGAATTTTGCGCACATCAAGAGTTTGTTAAGACGTGCTAGTTGAATCAACGAAATCGCTGAGGGCCGTCGATTTGTAATAGTGGTCTTAAACCAATTTTCTCCAGTCCTTGGAAGCTCTGTCACTTCAGCTATAAGAGATTCATCCACCTGGAATTCATCCTTGCCAATTACTGCTTTTCTGCCATCAAATTTGAGAGCAAAAGCCTCTGCTACTTGCTGATGAGATCCTTGAATTTTTTCACAAAACCTATAACAACCTGAGTCTTTGAACAGTTGACATACCTGGGGGTGTGATTCCAGGTAACAGATATCACCAAGCTCTTTCCTTAGGGCAGGTCCTCCTCTCTTCATTTTCTGAACTGTTTCTCTGCACCTGTAATTTGAAAATTCGAACTTGGGGAGGACAATACAACGCGGAAAGTCAGAGGTTTGGCTCAGTGAAAACAAACGCAAGGAATGAGGAATGAATCAAGGGAATGTCCTGATTTTGAGGGATCCATTTGGCAATTGAGATTTGAAAAGGTAATGATTAGCTGATGAGCCTCGTGATCTTACGAACTGGAGCTACAATAATGACGTGGGGATGAAGTCGCAATGTATAGGACAGGTGTAGGGTAAAGAGGATTTGGGATTTGGACAGATCACATCAAACTCATAAAAATAATTTAAAAACCTCTGACCAAATCATAATCCACTACCTGTCTTGTCTTTTTGGTGGCTAATGGGTGATGATAGCGCTTCCATCCTGACGGTTCTTGTGTATGAAGGACGTGTTGACTGCTTCAACCTTCCTGTGATTTCGGTGGCTAAAATAACCCCGAATTTCATGTTTAAGTTGCTGAAAGTTAGGCTTTTTGGTGGCTAATGAACAGTTGAAATGTTCGCCTAAGCCATCGAAACTTGAGCTTTGATTTTCTTGAAGAAAAACAAAGTCCAATGTGTTTCAGACTTCATTACATACCCAAAGCTCTCGCAATGAGCCTTAAAATTTTCAAAAATGTTTTTTGACTTCCTATCACTACATGAAATAAATTGTCTAATTTATTTGAGGAGATAACAAGAACTATTATAATTTTGATTAATTCGTAATGGATATTCTCCATCTTATGGGGCAGATCGTTGATTGAACAAAACTTCTCGACTTGATTGCAAAAATTAGAGTAAAAGTTTGGTTGTTGAATTATTAAATAAAGATATAAGTTGGAATTTTCCCTTGTTTAAGTTGGAAATTTTCCTTTGGTTGAGATTGGCATGTTGTTGAGTGGTCGGTTGCCACATCACCTTAAAATCATGGAGTTGTTTTACACTATAAATCGTCGAATTATGGTTGGCTATGCAAAGATTTGGTTGCATTACCACGTGGATCACGCTTCATGAGACGACTTTGCCATATGGGGTAAATTCATGGGGCCATCCCCTTCTAAAATCTGTTTTTTTTGTAAGCATCCATTTCACGGAGTTGCGTCCACTTTCATGGAGTCTTCATTGGAATGGGTCATCACTTGGAAGATGATGTGGACCTATTCCTTATCTTCATTCGTTGGGGGCATCTTTCCTTTCATGTGCCTACATGGTTTGAGCTTAGTCAAGACTTTTCGAGTGGTTACATTTTTATTAAGTTATCGTTTTAATATTTTATTTGAGAAAATGAGGTGGTCTTTTTGGTTTGGAAGTGTTTCAACGTGCACTTTAAAAGTGGCTAAGGAGGGCGGGGGGGTTATAATTGAGAAGATAAAGTGGATCGATCCACTTTTTGGGTATTTGTTAAGGAAGTTAAAGAAAAGTATTTATTTATTTAAGGAAGTGAAAAGAGGGCATTGACCATTGCATTGTAATTATGGCGCTGATCATTTTTTTATGAATTGGTTAGAAATTAGTTAGAAAGTTGTTAAGAACTAAGCTACAACCTATATAAGGGTTGGTTTTCTCACTCATTCATCATGGTTGGATAACGAGAACGTTTCTACCTTTGAGGCCTAATTAGTATATCTTATGGAGCAATTGAAGTTCGATGGCGTTCTTCTCCAATTGTAAGTGGTTTTCGATTCTCGTCTTTAATGTTGCTAATGATGTATGGAATAACTAGAATATGTTATTAGGCCCATAGAAGGCCAATTTCCTCACATTAGAAGGATTGTGGGAGAAGGTTCCTCCATTGCTTTATTGTTTTATGCATGAGTATTACATGGTTCCTAGTCATAATTAGAGTAAGAACTTGTAATAAATTAATTGTATAAGGCACATCCTATTAGCAATGTTTTAAGTTGGCATTGTGAGCTAGATTATTTAGAGAACGAAATGAAGGCAACAATATAAAATGGAAACATAGACACAAATATTTTGCAGGAAGAACATCGGTACAGGAAAACCCAAATTCTATTAATGAATGGAATGGAAAAACATTGTAAACTGCAACGCAATACAAACTAGCTTGGATGGTGGTAGTTTTATCTTTGAAGAGAGATGTGTTGACTACACATTCACATGAGCTCATTACAATGGGGATTCAAAATGGCGTTTTATCATAAGCATAAAGAGGAAAGAACCCTAAACATCCAAAAACATAACCCCATGAGATGAAGCACCAAAATGATTTATGGGCCATGAGGTGGCTTGTTGATACATCAGTTTCTCGGGAGCACAACTTTTGCATACAATGGTGGTAGCTTTATCTCTGAAGAGATGTGGCGCAACTTTTTCAAACTAGCTCGGATTGTGGCAACTTTATCTCTGAAGAGAGATGTGCTGACTACATATTCAAAGGAGCTCATTACTATGGGGGTCGAAAATGGCCTTTTATCATAAGCATAAAGAGGGAAAACCCTAAACATCCAAAAACATAACCTTAGGAGATGAAGTGCCAAAAGATTTGTGGGCCCTAAGGTGGCTAGTTGATACATTAACTTCCCGGGGGTGCAACTTTTGCATAAAATCTTCATTTAGGGCGCATGATGGCTCGTTGGAAAGAAATAAATTCGAATTACAACATTTGATTGGGTCTAGGGCATGCCATGGCAATCCTTGGCCCCTTGATTGGCCAAAAAAATATCGTTGTTTGCCTCAAAATGGCCTCGAAAATCGTAGAAAATTGTCAAGAAGATGGAGAACCATTGTAACTCGATGGCACAAGTGGGTGGCCATTGATATTCCACCTAGATCAGTGTCCCCCTCCCCCCAGGGAGCAATGGTCTCCATTGCGTTAAGTTCCTCCATCAGATGAGGAAACTTTTGCTTAATCTGACTCCTGGTTAGCCACTTTCCTTGGTAAAAAAGTTGCCTTGGGGATTGTTGTCGCCTAATTCACACTTTAAGGAACAGAAAAGTCACAACCTGCTATGTGTGTCCTTGGGGGCAAGCGAGAGCTGGGGACCACTGTCACCACAGTCCACAACTCCTCCGTTTAGGCAAGATCCCAACAGAGCCAAGGGGGAAAGTCCCTACGGAAGACTAAGTTCCAGATTTATTAATTAATTACAAATTAAAGGGATCTTTTTAAGGTGTGAGGCTAAAGACTTTATACTATCTAAGGAATGACAAGCATCATGCAAATGCAAAGATTTCATTTTAATGTCAAGCAAACCTTGAGATAAATGAAGACTAGTGCCTATTAACAAATGGAGTCTGAGGATAAATTACAACTTTACAAAGTTACAAATGAAATTGAAATCTTAGTTAATTAACCCACAGCTTAGGTGTTATCCCAATCAAAACAGGTTACAATATGTACAAATGAATACTATGAACAATATAAACAATAATGAATGAACAGTTAAGCAGTATTAACAATATCCACAGTTGTATCAGATGTTATGAACAGATTGAATAAACGGAACAATTATTAAGCTTTTACCCAAAAATGTTGAAACGAAATGAATCAATTGTGTTACACAAGATCTACAGATTACTAAACAATGTGATTACTTAATCAAATGAATTAAAGATGCCACCACAAGATTTTGCGAAAACTGAAAGGAAAAACTTGCAGTGAAGTAAAATGTGAAAGTGCTTGTAGTAAAAACCTTGAACAGCAAGGCAAAGATAAATAGCAGTGACCTGTGTTTGTAGGACGTTTTGCAATGTCTCTTGGTTCGTTTTAGGTAGATTTTATTACGGTTTTTCCTCTTGAAGTTTAGTTTTCGAACCGGTGGTGTGACTACCCCAACCTAGTATTTCTCAAGTCAAAGAAGGAATGCTGGTGCGCTCAACAAAGTCAGACCCCAATGCCCCGATGCTCAACAAGGAGGACGTAGAACGCCTAGAGACCCCCCACGGTCTTCTACCCCAAGTCGCTTTCGAGTCACTGTTTTTAATCAACAGGAAAAACGACTAGATGGATGCCTATTAAACTAAAACTCCTCTATCCCCTGTCGTATCTCGCGAGTACCCCGAAGGGTGATAACCGAGTAGAGGAACAGGGGGTAGTGAAGTTGTTGTTGGTTAATTTTAAGGATAAATTTTAATCTTGGTGATTAGCATGCAAGGTTAATTTTAAACTATCAACAAGATCAACCAAGCGGTATCCCTTATGGGAGGTGCTGGTACTTGATCTTGGACTGAAAAAACAAAGTGTGAGGGTTTGTAGCAGAAAAATAGTGTTGTTTTAATTAAGCTAAGCCCCCACTTATCCTGCTTTTCATACCCAACTTGAAGTCCCTAAAGGGAGATGACAAGTGGGCAGAGGATACACCAGATAGGTGGGTTGTATGATTACCCCTTTAACAGAAAATAAAACTTGAAAGGAAAATACAACTAGCTAAAACAGTATCCTAACCACACAACAATCTCTGTGACAGAGATGGTGGTCTGTCACAGAGATAGTGGGTAAACAGAAAATAAAACTAGTTATCCTAACCTCACTTCAATCCCTTGAGGGAAGGTGGGTGAACAGAAATAAACTTGCATAAATCTAAACAACTAGTTTCTAAGCTATCTCTACACTATTCATATACAGATTTATAGCAGATAATACCCCAAAGAGAACTTCTCTTTTCGGGTTTACAATCCTTTAGAAGAGAAGAGAAGAAGTGGTTTTTTAGGTCACTTTTGTACCAAAACTTTTTCTGGGTTTTTTCTAGGCAATTTTGAGCGGCATAACCCCCTCTTCTGTGCATAAACCTGCAAAAAACCAGTAACTTTACTTGCTAGAAATTACTGCAGAAAACTGAATCAGAAAGTTAGCACAGATTATTGTAAAACCCAAAAATTTTATAAAAAAAACTGAACTTAAAAATTTGGAAAAAACTGAAATTTTAGTGGTTTAAAATGAACGTTTTTGGGCTGAAAATGACATATAAACAGCAGATTTAAAGCTTTAT
>LPNX010747259.1:106215-122501 GCA_001517045.1 Pseudotsuga menziesii | reverse complement strand
CCACAAGAAACTGAACCAATTTTTCCTTCTTTTGTGAAGAAGTCCTTTAGGAATATATGCAATGGACATCCAATACACTGCAATGCTTTCTAGCAGTCTTGATAAAAACCAATATGCTTTCCCTGGAAATCATTTTGTAACACTCACTCCCTTTTCTAAATGACTATGGATCATAGAATATTTTGCCATGTTCACTTCCATACCCTGTGGCACTGCAATAGATGTCTATAATTTGAAAGTGAACCTGTTCAATTATGGAGCCATTACAGAAAATCAAGATGTAACCTATGAAAGGCAAGTGAGAGAGGGACATCGAATTTGTAATCTTTAAGCCTCTAATTCTTCCCCCTGTTTTTGCCTCAGAAATCAATCTACCAAGTCCTTTGGCCACCAGCAAGAAAAGAAAAGGGAACAACGGGCATCTTTGTCTAAGCCCTTCAGATGCCTTGAAAAGCCTGAAGGAAACCCATTGATCAAGACAGCAAAGGTGGCTGATGAGATACACCCCATAATATTGTCGACTGTATGCAGATTCATACCAATTTGTAAAAGTAACAACCCAGTATCAACTAGCTAGCTTTATACAACTCGTTTGATTGTTACAAGGAAAGCTCAACTACTGTAACAAATCGTTGCATCTTCTTTCATTGTGTTTTCATCTTCTCAACGCTTTTTTCTTAATTTATTTTTTGGAGAAATATAGTCCCTCACTTATCAAAGTATTAAGCATTCCAAGTGAGGATGGTGGTACCTTGACATATTCTCCTCTCTTTGTTTTTTCTGGATGGAGAACAATAGTAATTGTCAATGGAAATATCGACTGGTAATGCCAAGGGACTCAATGAGATTTTTTATCTGGTGACCTTTGTAATCTTTTACACAAGAGCATCTATCTTGAGCTACCCTTGGGGCTTCTTCTCCCCACACCTGTAGATTAATGTATTGTGAGATACCAACATACACAATACAAAATGCTTTATGTTTTCTTGGCATGTATTATTATTTGTACACCTCTTTTCAAATGTAAATATGTTGGTGTTATAGGGCTTATGTAGAGTAGTGGAAAGTCTAATTTCTTCAACTTCATAATGTTCATACAATTGTTGTACAAAATAAATTTGTAATAATAATTCGTAGCTAATTTTTTCCCAATTCACTTTCCCAATTGCGCATGTTCTTGTATGTATGCATTTCTATTATTTGAGTTAGCTTTTATAAAGTTCCATAACCAATTGAAAATGCATGTAAGATGAAGGCATAACAACTATTGTTGTGGATGCACTAACTCCGCAAAGCACATTCTCCTGAATCATACTAGTAGCAATGCGTTTGTTGTAGTTGCTTATTTGCTACACTGTTTATGATCAATACTTGCTCTCCAAAAAGAAATAAATGAAGCACAAAATACAAATCTACATTGATTGATGGATATCAACCATTTGTTGTAGATTTTGACAACTTCTGTGATACCGTTGTAGGTTAACATTCAATAGCTCCCCTAGGGAGCAATTCAGGTAAGAAGTTGTGTAGCCCTAAAGCAAATTTGTTGTCAAATCTGGTTTCCTCTCATAGAGTGGAATATAATATGGACATTTCACCCTACCATGGTCCTCAGGGCACTTGGGTGTTTCCTAGAAGTTTTCGGGGCATTTCTGTGTTTCTGCAATTTTCTGGTACTGGTACTTGGGCAGTTTAGGAGTGTGCAACAAATTGTCACAGTTATCCTATGTCAACACTGCAGTTCATCATTGAATTGGTATAGTTGTTAGGCTAATTTTCAATTATTTTGGGTTAGTCTGCGTGACTCTGGTTTATGTAAAGTGGATGGAAGTTGAAATTCCCGTAGTCATGGAATTTGTTTTTCTTCATAACTACATGTTTATATGTTTAGTGCAAAGGCCAATGCCCTAACAATGGGGAGCTTTGGCTCATTGTGGATGGCTGGTGCTTATGTTAGTTTCCTTCCCTTACCTTCTTTCATTTTGCGTTCAACAGATGTATGCATTCAAGTAACATGTTCCTTTTTTTGATATATAGAACTTCAATGTGGCGATTGGCTGATAGTCATAGTAGCAAGAATTGAATATGAATATGAATTCAGATATGATTTGGTAATGAAAAATACGTAACTAAAAAACCCAGTATGGATGCAATAGAGAAGTATACATCTCATAGATACCAAATCTTGCATTTTGTTCCAAACTTTAGAAGAATATCAGCCTGAGCACTTTCTGAATTCTATGGTTGTTACAAATGAGCACTTTCAGGCTGCACTAGGCTCTAGTAACCCCTCTGCCCTCCGTGAGACTGTGAGTAAACTAATTTATTAGATCAAACTGGCATTGTTTCTTGGGTATATTTGTTGAATTCCTTTTAATCGTATCTTTATTAAAGATAACATATTCTTACATACAATTGAAAATCATTTGTCAGGTTGTGGAGGTGCCAAATGTTTCTTGGGAGGATATTGGGGGTCCGGAAAATGTCGAAAGAGAGCTTCAGAAGGTAAAACCTTGAACCATGCATTCCTTTCTCCATTTTAGTTCTAGTTTGTCAAAGGCTTCCCATTGTATTTTATAACTATAATTGATGATGTTTTCCTTGATTGTTGGCAGACTGTGCAATATCCCGTGGAACATCCAGAGAAATTTGAAAAGTTTGGTATGTATCCCTCTAAGGGTGTCCTCTTCTATGGACCCCCTGGTTGTGGTAAGACACTTCTTGCAAAGGCCATTGCCAATGAGTGTCAGGCCAACTTTATCAGTGTGACATAGGCTATATAGAAGAATATCAGCCTGAGCACTTTCTGAATTCTATGGCTGTTACAAATGAGCACTTTCAGGCTGCACTGGGCTCTAGTAACCCCTCTGCCCTCCATGAGACTGTGAGTAAACTAATTTATTAGATCAAACTGGCATTGTTTCTTGGGTATATTTGTTGAATTCCTTTTAATCGTCTCTTTATTAAAGATAACATATTCTTACATACCATTGAAAATCATTTGTCAGGTTGTGGAGGTGCCAAATGTTTCTTGGGAGGATATTGGGGGTCTGGAAAATGTCAAAAGAGAGCTTCAGGAGGTAAAACCTTGAACCATGCATTCCTTTCTCCATTTTAGTTCTAGTTTATCAAAGGCTGCCCACTGTATTTTATAACTATAATTGATGATGTTTTCCTTGATTGTTGGCAGACTGTGCAATATCCCGTGGAACATCCAGAGAAATTTGAAAAGTTTGGTATGTCTCCCTCTAAGGGTGTCCTGTTCTATGGACACCCTGGTTGTGGTAAGACGCTTCTTGCAAAGTCCATTGCCAATGAGTGTCAGGCCAAGTTTATCAGTGTGAAAGGTCCAGAGCTCCTGACAATGTGGTTTGGAGAAAGTGAAGCTAATGTACGTGATATTTTTGATAAGGCCGGGTAGTCATAGGATATCAGATATATAGAAGAATATCAGCCTGAGCACTTTCTGAATTCTATGGCTGTTACAAATGAGCACTTTCAGGCTGCACTGGGCTCTAGTAACCCCTCTGCCCTCCGTGAGACTATGAGTAAACTAATTTATTAGATCAAACTGGCATTGTTTCATGGGTATATTTGTTGAATTCCTTTTAATCGTCTCTTTATTAAAGATAACATATTCTTACATACAATTGAAAATCATTTGTCAGGTTGTGGAGGTGCCAAATGTTTCTTGGGAGGATATTGGGGGTCTGGAAAATGTCAAAAGAGAGCTTCAGGAGGTAAAACCTTGAACCATGCATTCCTTTCTCCATTTTAGTTCTAGTTTGTCAAAGGCTACCCACTGTATTGTATAACTATAATTGATGATGTTTTCCTTGATTGTTGGCAGACTGTGCAATATCCCATGGAACATCCAGAGAAATTTGAAAAGTTTGGTATGTCTCCCTCTAAGGGTGTCCTCTTCTATGGACCCCCTGGTTGTGGTAAGATGCTTCTTGCAAAGGCCATTGCCAATGAGTGTCAGGCCAACTTTATCAGTGTGACATAGGATATATAGAAGAATAGATCAGCCTGAGCACTTTCTGAATTCTATGGCTGTTACAAATGAGCACTTTCAGGCTACACTGGGCTCTAGTAACCCCTCTACCCTCCATGAGACTGTGAGTAAACTAATTTATTAGATCAAACTGGCATTGTTTCTTGGGTATATTTGTTGAATTCCTTTTAATCGTCTCTTTATTAAAGATAACATATTCTTACATACAATTGAAAATCATTTTTCAGGTTGTGGGGGTGCCAAATGTTTCTTGCGAGGATATTGGGGGTCTGGAAAATGTCAAAAGAGAGCTTCAGGAGGTAAAACCTTGAACCATGCATTCCTTTCTCCATTTTAGTTCTAGTTTGTCAAAGGATGCCAACTGTATTTTATAATTATAATTGATGATGTTTTCCTTGATTGTTGGCAGACTGTGCAATATCCCGTGGAACATCCAGAGAAATTTGAAAAGTTTGGTATGTCTCCCTCTAAGGGTGTCCTCTTCTATGGATACCCTGGTTGTGGTAAGACGCTTCTCGCAAAGTCCATTGCCAATGAGTGTCAGGCCAAGTTTATCAGTGTGAAAGGTCCAGAGCTCCTGACAATGTGGTTTGGAGAAAGTGAAGCTAATGTACGTGATATTTTTGATAAGGCCAGGTAGTCATAGGATATCGGATATATAGAAGAATATCAGCCTGAGCACTTTCTGAATTCTATGGCTGTTACAAATGAGCACTTTCAGGCTGCACTGGGCTCTAGTAACCCCTCTGCCCTCCATGAGACTGTGAGTAAACTAATTTATTAGATCAAACTGGCATTGTTTCTTGGGTATATTTGTTGAATTCCTTTTAATCGTCTCTTTATTAAAGATAACATATTCTTACATACAATTGAAAATCATTTGTCAGGTTGTGGAGGTGCCAAATGTTTCTTGGGAGGATATTGGGGGTCTGGAAAATGTCAAAAGAGAGCTTCAGGAGGTAAAACCTTGAACCATGCATTCCTTTCCCCATTTTAGTTCTAGTTTGTCAAAGGCTACCCACTATATTTTATAACTATAATTGATGATGTTTTCCTTGATTGTTGGCAGACTGTGCAATATCCCATGGAACATCCAGAGAAATTTGAAAAGTTTGGTATGTCTCCCTCTAAGGGTGTCCTCTTCTATGGACCCCCTGGTTGTGGTAAGATGCTTCTTGCAAAGGCCATTGCCAATGAGTGCTAGGCCAACTTTATCAGTGTGAAAGGTCCAGAGCTCCTGACAATGTGGTTTGGAGAAAGTGAAGCTAATGTACGTGATATTTTTGATAAGGCCAGGCAGTCAGCACCTTGTGTCCTTTTATTTGATGAACTTGATTCAATTGCTACCCAGGAAAGTATTATTTCTATAGTATTGTAACCATAGTCTGTATATTATGTTATTTTGTATGTGGCTCTCCGTACTTGTTTATAGTCTCCATAATAAGATATTCCAAGGTTCTAGAAATAAATGAGCTTGTCGAGCTGAAGTTTTAGTCAATTTGATTATCGGCTTGACTTTTAGCGTGTTGAGTTGTGCAGCATGGTAATAGTGGGGGAGATGTTGGGGGTGCGGCAGACAGAGTTTTGAATCAGTTGCTGACTGAGATGGATGGCATGACTGCCAAGAAAACTGTTTTCATTATTCGGGTTACAAATCGACCTGACATTATTGATTCGGCTTTATTACGACCCGGTCGCCTTGATCAGTTAATATACATACCTTTACCTGATGAAGCTTCCCAATTTCATATCTTTAAAGCATGTTTGTGAAAGTCACCTATTGCAAAGGATGTTGAAATTGCAACTCTTGCTCAATACACACAAGGATTTAGTGGAGCTGATATTACTGAAATTTGTCAGCGTGCTTGCAAGTATGCTATTAGAGAGACATTGAAATGGTAAGCACGTCTTAACATCAGTAGACCTTCCTGCTTGGAAGATGTTGAGCAATTCATGTTCCAATATATGATGATCAATTTTGTACATTAATATTTTTCCTTAGGGTACTTTTGGAAAGCAAGAAAATGCAAAATATTTGCTTTAATTATCAGTGCCTTGGAATATTTGAATGAATTTTTCTCTTCTGTCGTATGTAGGACATTGAAAAAGAAAAGAAAAGAAAAGAAAACCCTGAAGCCATGGATGAGGATGAAACTGAAGTTGCAGAAATAAAGGCAGCTCATTTTGAGGAATCAATGAAATATGCTCGAAGGAGTGTTAGTGATGCAGATATACGTAAATATCAAGCATTTGCTCAAACTTTACAGCAGTCTCGAGGTTTTGGGTCAGAATTCCAGTCCACAGATCGAGCAGCTACTACTACAGTCAGTGAAGGAACCACATATCCTTTTGCTACACAAACTGTTGTTGATGATGATGATGCATACATGAAGTAGTGTATGCATTTTATTGTTCCTATCTTGGTTGAGTCCACTTTGCTAGCAAGTCTTGCTCCGGATTATATGATTGTTGATCACCTCCGATACTCTCAGTATTATTTGACCAGTTATAACAGGGATGATGAGAAAAGTCTGCTATGATCAGACTTTAGTTCCTTCTATATGGATGCAGCAGTTTGCATAATTACATTTGTTATTTTGTGATACTCTGATTGCTGATTATGCTCAGACATTTGATGCTATGTAAATGATGTCTTTTGATTCTTTTGAATAACAAAGGATGGTATTTTTTCCTCTGAAAACTAATTAATATGACATTACATGATTTACCTGTGTATTAGATTTTATTTACAAGTGTTGTAATTAATTATAATGTGAGTGCATAATTCGCATGTGTATTAGATGAGAATAAATGTATGATTCTTTTTTTTAATTTAAACATAATATCATATTAAAAATTTATATTGATTAATAATGGACACCATTCAAACTACTAAAATATAATGACCATACATAAAGCGACTAAAAATGACTAAATTAGTGACCAATAAATGAGATTAATGACCAAAATTTGCAAATAAAATGACCAATAATTGAGAGATACACGACCAAACAATGAAATACAAATGACCAAAAAAATGACCAAAATTCGCATATCAATGACCAAAAACCAGTTTTGGTGGCCAATTTATGGTCTTTTATTATGCGACCAAATTTGGTCATATTCTAGCTTGTCATGTGATCATTAATTTGGTCACAAATGTGGTCATATATTTGGTCATTGATTCAAATATATGACCAAATTAATGACCAACTGACAAGCTATAAATGACCAAAATAAAAATGACCAATTTTGGTCATGTAATAAAAGACCGCAAATTAGCCACCAGCGATCGCCAAACCAAAAGTGGTCATTGATATGTAGATTTTGGTCATTTTTTTGGTCACTAATCTCTCATTTTCCACTAGTGGGTGGTGCATAATAGACCAAAGGAGCTAGAGGGGCTCCAAACTCAATTGTTTGGCCAAAATAGGAGTGTGCCAACAAATTTGGTCCATGAACATGAGGAGTTTGTGCAGAAGGGGTTTCTCTAGACTCATTCATTATGCATGAATAATCAAGGGTGTAATCGTGAGGCATATAAGATGATGTCGCTTTGGATTGAGGCATCACACATGATTAATCGGGGGCATAATATGATTGGGAAACACTATGGGTGTTACTAGGATGGGGTGGCATCATGGGAGAGGAAAAATAAAACTGAGGATGTTGGGTAACGGAGCTGATAACTCCATTAGCAGCATGAGATGTCTCTGGTGTCTCACAACGTGAGGTGCCGAACTGGGGAGCATCGGGTATAATGGTATACAAGTAAGTGGAGTGGGCATAGATCAAATTGAACTACTGAGCCTTTAGGATGGCTTCTTCCTCGGTTTGGGTTCGCTCAAATGTGACGTCCTTGGATATGGGGGGGAGTAAGGTTTTGAGGAACCAATCAAGGAAAATCCTATCATCTGAATGGATCTTACATAGGCTACAATGACGATGCCACTCATGGATATATGATCCATGATATGGGTAGTTATGGTCTAGCGACAAGATAGTAGGATCTCCACTCCCTTGTCACAATAGATGAGTAACTGGAAGTACTGAAGGAACATCAAAGTGAGCGAGGAGAAGTCAGGGTCAGTAGCATGATGAAACTTGATGTATTAATTGGGCGCAATTCCCATAAGTGTGCATTGGAACAACCTCAATCGAATAGAGTCATCCACAATACTGTTAGATGAACACCATAGGTGGAATGACATGATGTGATTTTGAGGGTCCTCTCCCACCTTTCCCTCAAACTTAGGGATGTTTGAGGGAAGCTTGGTAGGAATAGGATTCCATTGTGAGAGGTAACAAATGGGTTCATTGGTTAACTGTTCCAAATATGGAAGGTTGAGACTAGCCATAAAAGGTAAGCTAGAGCCAAGGTTGGCTCGGGAAGGACCAGTAATGGTGTCAGTAGCTGTCACATGCCCCAATTTGCAAAACATTTTATGTTTTAAGAAAAATTAGGCTATATTTTATTATAAATTCTATAATTAATGACCAAGTGGGGTCAAGGATAATTGAATGTAATTGCTGAATATTTTATTAATAAATAAATGAAAGTTGAGACAACAGCTTAAGGAAGCTGGTAAATGAGTGTTTTGCTAGTCACCTGGTGCAGTAGGCTAGGTTGAGAGTAGATTGACACTTGGAAGCATCCTCAAACTACTTCTAGCTATTGCAGGAGGCAACTTTCGTATTTTTGTGGTCATATTCCCCAATAAAGTGGACAGGTGGATCATTAAGTGAAAACTGACCCAAAATACTTAGGCATGATAATAAAACTTCCCATTGAAGACAACTAAGGCTACTCATTATTGACTTGTGAACATTCTAAGTGAATGAAGTGCACAAGAAAATTCGATGGAGGGGACTAGATGAAGTATGTTTTGAGTGAAAAGTGTTGAAAATATGAACTAGTCATACTGTTGTATGCAGAACAGATTTACTATTGAACACTTAGTAGAGTTACAGAGGATTACTAAACTACATATCTCACCCAGTACTTCTACCAGGTGGACCAAGAGACAAGCTCGGGGGTCCTGAGATTTGCAGTCCATCTTTTCTCCAGGAGTTGGTTGGGAGGAATAGGTTCCTTAAGCTGTTGTCACCTCTTCTACATTTCTAGGTTCTACTTGATTTATCTAGATTTTTAATTGTTTATTGTTATCTATAAAGATTGAGTTTAAGCAATGCTATGTTATGCATATGTTTTCTGCTGTTGTTAGGGTTAGATAATGAAATGATTTACTGTGAGCAGATAGTTAAATGATGGATTAGATAGATTAGGATAAATGATTAAAATAAAACCTAAATGTATTTTTCCACACCCTTTTAAAGGTAGTACTCTAGTAAAGTAGGTTAGATTAACTTCAAATAAAAAATCGAATGAAGTATGCATGACTGTGTTTTATTACCTTCTATAGGTTTCGTAAGGGTTATTCATATGTATGTTATTTTTTTCTATTTTAGATGTTATCCTTAGACAGAGTATTCTGTAATAATATAAACAAGTCTGTCTCTAGGAAACATTTAAAAATATAAACATACTTAGTCTGTGTATTTACTTATACAATAGGAAGATTATTTACTATAAATCTATTATTATAGTAATTAATAGACATTATAAAATCAGGAAAATAAATAATTAAGATTAACTTAAGAAATAGTAAAATAATGCTAGAAGTTTATTAAGATAACTTGATCATTAATCTAAGTATATATATATAACTTGAATAACATTATCATCAAATATCAAACTTTATAAGGAATTAAAATAATTTAAGATTTTTAAAATAAAACCTATTTTAAAGAAATTGTTAAATATAAATAATATTATCACCTCTTTTACTAGGAAAGGGGTTATGCACTTTCACCCATAAAAAAATTAAAGCTTATATATTTTATTTATATAACCATAAGAATCGAATAGATAAATATATAAAATTAAATGCATCATCCACAAGAAACAATAATAAAACTATTTTGGGTAAATATAAACTAAAAAGTAAATAAAAACCTTTCAATACATTTCAACCCAGGAAAACAGTAAAGATTCAAGAGGTATTATTCACTCCTTGTTTTGCTATCTTTTTTACATTTTTTCAACATAATCAAAATAAACATCAATTTACAGTAACAATAACCTTTGTTAGGTTAAATTTAAAAGAATAAACCAAAACAGCTAAACATTACTGCCTACCTTCATCTTTTAAAAACCATAGTACATATATATATTATCAAAAATATAAGTTACAAAATAGTAAGCTTCAATATTATTTAAAATTTAAATAGCATTTAAACCCTAAACTGAAACTATATCAGTTACGGCCTAATGGCCTGCTCAATCAAAGTTATGGCTTAAAAGATGGTATAAAAATAACATTATTGTAACCAAAACTACAACTGAAGGCCCATATTTTTTCTCAATTCTCGGCCATGAAAGCCCCAAGTATCCAACACAAAACAACCACTAGGAATTTAAGAAAATTTCTTTCTAAATACATCAAAGTATTGGCCTCATGGCTTTCTAAAACATTTTAGACCATAGTGCATCCACGGCCGAGCCATAATCTAAAAACCCAGTGAATAGAATCAACTAAAAACACCATACACTAGTGCAAGAGAAAAACCTCAGGAGAGTCCGAGGCTTACCAGGGAAGACACGTAGTGTGGAGTCTGTGCAGGGTATTCTTTAGTGGTTTCTGGCACCCTTCTATGAATTTAAGCACCTGCACATTTACACCAATGGATATTAAAAACTCATATCAATATCTAATGGTGCAAAAAGAATTTTAAAATTTGTTTAAAAAAAATTGAATATCTTACCTAGAATGGATCTTTCAATTCCGTAGTGGTAATATGCACAAAACCTAGCCACCATTAAGGGTGCAATGAGCTTCAAGGAGGCACTGTCAAAAGAAAGCACAAAGGCACAGTGTTCAAGTCAAAACAAGAATTTATGAGGAAGCAGAGTCCATCCACACCAGAAAAGGAGCAGTAAGACAGAGAACCCGATACTCCTTTAATAACACTCAGTTTAACAGTCAAGAACATTGCTCACTCTATCAAGTCTAATCTCACCGCACCATTGTATGGATGGTTGCACTTGCAGAGTCAAGGAAACACCATTGGAGGGGCATTTACAGAGCTAGGGTAATGGCGATGGAGAGTTCTCATTCAGATCAAGAACAATGTCCAAATGTTTCTCTACACAGAATAAGAACGTAATGACAAGGAGGCTTATCCAGAGCCAAAGGAGTGACAGTAAAGCCATGCGGCCATGAGCCTGCGGCTCCTCACTCCACATCATAGAAAACAAAATGAGGTAAAAATGTGATTTTATGGTTTTAGGACAGTCTTATATTGCTTCCAAGGTCAACCAACACCTTAATCAATCAACATCAACCACGTGTCCTCAGATTTATTTGTGAAATGTGGGTTTCTTGATTTAGTTCGAAACTCCTATGAAGTAGCCTACACACAGTTGAATTTTAAAAGGAAACTTTGGTTAAAAACCTTTTGTCTTATCTCACATTATCGTGACTTTATAATTATGCATTTTATAACCTTAAATAATCATAAAGTGAGGCAATAGTTACATACACCAAGATTATATTATGTTCTACAATCTTAGAGATGGGTAAAAACCTTTACAAATAATCCTTCAACATTATATGCATAATAAACAACAGTTTAGGAGAAACCATAGCATGGTATAGGACCTTGTAAAAGGATTAATACTTAATGTTTGTGTGCTTGTAAACCTAAGATGATGTTTAGCTTGTTTTTGTTAGTCTAGATGTTAAAACTTAGATTTGTTTCCCCCCTTGAGAAATGGAGATATTACGAGGGTTAAGTTGGATATTTTTTATATGAAATAATCCTTTAATTCTTACACAGAAATCAGTAATACTATAGTTTAAAGATATAAAATTGGTATTATTGCATCTCCTTTGGGTAAGTACTAAAATAGTTTGAAAAACTACCTTATGCACTAAGTTTGATATCCTTGAGTGAATGTCAGTCAATGCACTTTATTTTATACCTAGATTATAGTTTTTTACTAAGTTAATTTAACTTGTTTACTGCTGAAAACAAATATTCCCAAGTTTAACTCAGCATCAAGTAAATAAACAAAGGAATTTGCTATACAAGTTTCCTTTCACTAGAGTTACATACAAGCATTAAACTAAATAGATTGATGAAGGTTAAATGAACAAGTTATGGTTATAGTGAAATAGAAGGGAAACTAGACTAGGTCCAGCTTACTAAAAATACTTTTATTAGTAGAAAATTTTTGTAACATAAACATACAGGTCAATGATACCTCTTTTATTACTCAAAGCTGTAAAATAAATAAATTTACTAGCATTCTATTTTATGCTAGTTGAGGTAATAATCTTGATCTGGACTGGTGACAAAACTTCTTACCTGTAAAGGACCTGTAAAAGAAGCATCACTTCACTGCATTAGCTAAAAATCTAAGTAAGCCTCGATCTCAACTGAAGTTACTTCCTACTTTCATAAAACAGTAAACAAACTTAGTACTAGTAATTAAATAGATGTTTTAATTCCTGTTATTCCAAATCATAACCTACTAAATCAAATCTTTAACAATGAATTATGAAATCAAACAATAAGTATGCAGAATTAGAGATTAAAAAAAGAATCAGTTCTAGTTTAAAACTGATGAAGGTAACCTTTAACAGTTAATTGTTCCTAAGTAGTGACGACTGCAAACATTTTATGTTATATGAAAATTTTTAAATTTTTACGAATTTTTGGAGTATTACAGGAGCTGTAAGAAGGTAGATCCCATGTATAACTAGGGGTGGATGAGGTTGAATTATGATAGTAGGAAAATTCACTGGTATGGTACGAATATTCTAAATTGACATGGAAGGTCCACTTCCCCCAGGCATAAAAGGTGGAATGGTAGTGACAATGGTGGTTGGAATGGAACCACCACTAGTAGGTAGTGAACCAACAACAATGTGTACAGTGACAATGGGCCCACTAGGACTAGGGACTATAGGCCCATAGGAAGGGATACCTATGATGGTAGGTTGAATGGACGTGAGCCCACTACTAACAATCCCCCCTTTAAAGGGATCAGGATGTGCACCAGCCATGGGCTAGATGGAGTAGTGAACAAGGTGGGTTTAGACTGATAGGAATCCAAATGAGAGTTAGAGGCCATGTGTGACTCTGAAGGTGTTGAGTGCTGTCAAAGATGGATCCAACGGTGATGGTTCAAAGAACCGAATTGGGGGGTGTGCCCCCTAATCCTATGTGATTATGGTGGTGGAGCTATGATGACTATATCAAGTGTTGTGTAATGAATGAAAACTCAAGAGGATCAATCACCTACTCAAAAACCCAATTACAACCAAGTGTGTGGGAGGAGAGTGTATGAAATGGAGACTCATAGGACAACAACAATCTATAAAACAAAACTATGATAGTGGGTCCCAGCAAAGAGGAGTCTACAACAAAGTGGTCAGAAAGCCAACAAGCAACACTACCTATGAAATAAAAATGACTCACTAACCTAGGGGGTATGAGTGCAAGCAAGATCCTAACTACAAGCTGGAAGCCCCTCACAAATCATATCCTTATCAGGGTCATGAAATCCCAGTTAGACAATATGAAATGGAAGAACAATATAGGCTAAGAGAATCCCACTACCGAGAAGGAACTCTAGGTAAAAGAGCCTTGGAATAATGACCACTAGGATACCTCATCCATGACACGTCTGTTCGGTTTACTTACACTTAATCCCTTTGGTCCCTGACCCTCGACTGGTTGATATAGGGAGGACTATGAAGGTTTAGCTTTCGGTGCAATATGGAGTGTAGTATCCAACCCTAACTTCTGGAACCCCTTCGTTTGTGGCTTACTCCTATTGAGCAGGCGGCCGCTCGACAAACTGGTTGTGATCGTGTCAACAAATGCAAGCTTTATTTTGGTGACCTCATGGAAAAAAACTATGTCTCAAGATGTGTGTGATAGAGGGGTGTTGTTTGGATGCCTATCCCCAAAGTCCTAACTAAACTACAAGATTGTTTTATCCTTAAGAGAGGTTACAATCATGTTGTATTTATGTTAATTTTAAGGCTTGGTCAGGGTCATGAACCGAGATTTTCACTTAGGTGGTATGAATTGTGTGCAACTATATGTCAAACCCAGAAATATACAATGAAGATGTTCCAATATTACTTTCAGGATGCAAATATAATGCAATAAAGAACAGTAAAGATGCTACAAAATGTAAATTTTCTTCCAGAAATAAACTATTCTTGAATCAAATAAGTAGTAATAGGAACTAATCAACTGTAGGAAACATGCATGGGGTCTCAACCATGGATCTCAACTAGAATGACTCATAAAACAACCTGGTGAGATCTCAACACATACCAAGGGGCTGCAAAAATATTATTTTTGGGTAGAAAACAGGAAGGAATAGGGTTTGGGACAGATAAGGGGTCTATAACAGGGATCAAAAGCATGAAAAATAGATCGAAAACTGTCGATCGCACCTGTCGACAGAAAAAGCATGATATGGGTCACACAGAATAGAGGGACGATCGCGATTTGAGCAAAAAACAGTCAAGTCACGCAAAACAGAGGGTTATGCACGACTGGGTGTCTTGAAACCAAGTCACAATAGTGACTAGGGTGGCTTGAGAAGCTGGTACAAAATAAATATGGGTTTTTAAACCAGGCCGCTCTCATCAGGGCTATAGGTGTTAGGATTATTAATCCTCCCTTGTCCAAATTTGGTCATATGTCTAAATCAGGAGTCATGTCTAAATCAGGATTCCATCCAGTCTATTTATAGTCATTAGCACCATCGAGTCCACTTGACCTAATTGGGGCACATGTTTCAGTTACTAAAGTGCGAGGAACACTAATTAAGGATTATTGCCACTGATTGCACTTAATTGCATTAGTTTAGGATCCTCCTAGACCAATCCCTACAATTGAGGAGCCACTGGAGTGCCAAAACCAACTAAGGTCAGTTCCGTTCAGTTAATGACTAGTTAAGATAAGTTAGGAATCAGTTACATTCAGTTCTAGTCCTCTAAATTCAGTTAGCACTAGGTTTACTTAACTGCACTCATCAGGGGCACATTTATCACCTACCACAGTCAGTTAGCCTTAGTCAACACTGAATGTAACACTTGAGTTATGTTTTAGAGCTCCGATGAACTCCAGTTATTGTTTTGACAAGGTCAGTTAACTACTGAGTCCTCTGATAGTGATTTAGACAAGGTCTTAGTTACCTACAGTCAAGTAGAGTCTATCAATTCAAATTTCCTCATGTGGATTCGAATTTCATGTGTCTATTAAATCCATTGTACTTCATTGTAATTATTATCCAATGACTTTTTGATTAATGAAAGCATTCACAGCTGCAAGCCATTTTTGCACTGTTTCATTCTTCAATTGCTGAGTAAATTATGTGATCTATTTTGTGAGTAGTGTGTTTGTCCATAGATATATGTGCTCAATTTAATATGGTATCAAATCCTCAACAGATAAGACACCTCTCATCCTCAGATCTCCAGCTGGATCATTTTTTTTGAGAAAATTGCTCCTTCCAGTACTGCACCAGAAGTAGAGAATTTACCACTTAATATCCCAAGTTAGGAAATTGTTGATCAAGCTTGCTTGATCTACTATGTTGGGTGTGAAGGAAATTCCAAAAGTGCAGACTGTCGACCTTACTTTGTATGTTTGATTGTGTTTCAGGTTATGATCTTCTCTTACAGTATTCACTACAAGCAGCCTCTTCTTCTCACTGCATTCGCTATAGTAGCTCAGTCCTTCTTACTACATTCAAAATGGCTCATCTAGTGGAGCCTCTTACTCCCTTCAACTATCACTAGTGGAAGGATGACATGGTGGTAATTCTCCACACCAAGCAGCTCTTCAGACTCATAGAAGAAATAGAGGAAGAGCCAGATTCAGATAAAGACAAAGCTAAGTACATGAATAGGCTTAATGAATCCGATGGACACTTTCTCTCCTCAGTCTCTAGAGATATTTGATTCCACATCCAAGAATTGAAGACTCCCAAGGAGGTTTGGGACAAGCTTGCCTTCTTATTTGATAAGCAGGATCAGATGAGGATCCATTAACTAGAAAATGATCTGATTACTCTCAATCCATCCAATTTTGAATATCTGAATGAATTCTTCACAAAGTTCAAGAACCTGATATATCAGTTAAAGCAATGCAAAGTGAATAAGGATGAAGATCAACT
>LPNX010747259.1:22216-106100 GCA_001517045.1 Pseudotsuga menziesii | reverse complement strand
GGTGGGTAGGGTGGTTTATAAGGATTGAGGTATAAAAAGGGGTGGGGAGGAGGTTTTAAGTATTGGGAGGGGGTTTCAACAAAAAACGTTTGGGTCAATATCTCTCGAAATTAAGGGTATTCTTTAATATCCCATGATCGCACGTGCTATGTTAGAGGTTCACTAACTGAAGTCCCCGTGGGGATGAGTCCCTTGTGAAGAAAGAGAAGTCAAAAGAACCTTCAGGTTTGAAGAGAAGCAAGAAGAATGGAAAAGGAAATGTCCTCTACTCTTATTGTGGAAGGGGATTTCATTCAGAAAGCTCCTATATGAGAAGACAACTCAATGAAATGGCTCTTCTTTTGAAGAAGCATAACATTTTTGTACCTGCTAGCACAAGCAAGGATGACTTTGAAGAAGAAGATGATGAAGAATATCAAAGGAAAGGCCATGCACTGAAGGCTTGCTGCACATCAGCACATGTCTTCCTCATTTGATTCTGGAGCTTCCAACCATATGGATGCATCCAGAGAATCATTCTCTTCTTTTCAGTCCTTTGATGGTCCTAGTATTTAGATGGGAAATAACAATAAAGTCAAAACAAAGGGGAAGGGCTTTGTCAAACTTGAACATGGAAGGTTCAAAGATGCGCTATTTGTTCCTTCCCTAGCTTCAAACCTGTTATCTGTCTATCACATGATCCATACTAGATCTCCAAAGCAAGTGATCTTTGGTCCTGACTTAGTGGAGATCACAAATATCTCTACTGAGAGAATCATAGAAAAGGGTACTACAAATCATGCTTCAAAATCATATGAGTTCTCACATTTCATGCCTCCTTCAGAACTAGTGCACTCTCAGCAGCCACTTGCAAGGGAAGGTAAAATCATTGCACCTACTTCTACTAGTAATGCAGATACATCTTTATCCATTTATGAGATTAAGATTCAGGGTGACTCAGATCTAGATTCAGTCCCTACATCCAAACTAGAAGCTAGGAAGATGACTGGAAACTCACCTGACACTCAGAAAGGAAAGAACCTTGCACTATGCCATGCAATCTTACCTCCTTCAGAGAGATGCAATAGACTCCTTGTAAGATGCTATATGGAAAGGGCTTAGTCTCACTACATTCAAAAGAATGGATATGATCATACACCTCTTCATTTAGTAAGAGACAAAGGTTACATTTATCCTTCCTTCCATCATCATTTCTGGAGAAGAAGGAGAAGTCTACACGCCAGGCCCCAGAATACCTGTGCACAACACACCATGCATGTTGCTTTGCTACCTCACAGAGATGAAGATTGCAGCAACATATTTTCATGTTTTTCAAACTTGAGAGCTGATTCTACCTACTTAGATAGAGGGGGCGATTTTTTCCCATGTGGTTTTTGCCTAGATCCTTGTATTAAGCAGTTACTTTATTTTACTTGATGTAATGGGTGACCTATGGTCTTAGTTACCAGGACCCACAGTTTATCCAAGTTAGCATTCGGGGGGGTGTTAGGATTATTAATCCTCCCTTGTCCAAATTTGGTCATATGTCTAAATCAGGAGTCATGTCTAAATCGAGAGTCCATCCAATCTATTATAGTCATTAGCACCATTGGGTCCACTTGGCCTAATTGGGGCACATGTTTAAGTTACTAAAGTGTGGGGAACACTAATTGAGGCTTACTGCCATTGATTGCACTTAATTGCATCAGTTTAGGAGGCTCATAGACCAATCCCTACAATTTAGGAGCCACTGGGAGTGTCGAACCCAACTAAGGTCAGTTCAGTTCAGTTAATGACTAGGCAAGCTAAGTTAGGAGTTAGTTACATTCAGTTCTGGTCCTATACATTCATTTAGCACTAGGTTTACTTGACTGCACTCATCAGGGGCGCATTTATCGCCTACCACAGTTAGTTAGCCTTATTCAACACTGAATGTAACACTTGAGTTATGTTTTAGAGCTCCAATGAACTCCAGATATGGTTTAGACAAGGTCAGTTAACTGCTGAGTCCTCCAATAGTGATTTAGACAAGGTCTTAGTTACCTACAATCAAGTAGAGTCTATCAATTCAAATTTCCTCATGTGGATTCGAATTTCATGTGGCTATTAAATCCATTGTACTTCATTGTAATTATTATCCGATTACTTTTTGATTAATAAAAGCATTCACACGTGCAAGCCATTTTTGCACTGTTTCATTCTTCAATTGCTGAGTAAATTGTGTGATCTATTTTGTGAGTTGTGTGTTTGTCGACAGATCTATGTGCTCAATTTAATAATAGGCACAACCTAGGTCACGCTTATCGGGAAGAAAGGAGCGACTGGGATGCGACTTTCGACCGGATAAGAACGATTCATCCTGAACATGAAAAGATTTAAAAAATAGAGCCGGATAGGGCCCAAGGAGCAGGAAATGATGCGTCAATGGTTTGTATTGACCACGAGAGGGCTCGATCTGTGATGACTGTGGGAAGAAAAGAGGAACAAACCAATGGAAACCTACAAAAACTGAGATCCTTATGGATTGACCAAGTGGAGTCACCAAAACTGTAATGGGAATTTCTTCCATATTACATGCAAAAGAACTAACCTTAGATTGATGTGATCATAACGAAGAGTTTAATGGAAAACATAAAAGAAAACTAAACTAATAAGAAAAATCAAATATATTTTATCATTTTCTCATATATATTGACTAAGCTAATGCAATAAAAAAAAAATATGAACACATCTTTCTTCTCCAAGATGGGCCACCATAGCCGTCCTCATAAGAGGTTCCGCAGCTCCATGGGTTGGTTCTCCAATTTTCTCCATGGACAATTCTTAGACAGGGAATGGATCCAAGGTGGGTACAGAGAATGTCTCAACGTACACCATGGGAAATGGCATTGCAATGGGAGTGATAGCAGGTAAAGTATGTGATAAGAGCAAGATGGCGTAGCATAACCACAGGTAAATGAAAAGGTATGTATGATTTGGGAGATCCCTTCATAATGTATTTATAGTATGGTCATAGGGATTTTTAGCCCAAGGTGATGACCCATGATATTTTCTTTCCCGTGGTATATATCTATGGTTTTTTTACCTTTTCTTTTTTTAGGGTTTTTTAACCCTTTTTGGCAGAGAGTGAAGGTAAACCATAATAAATGCTCACTATCCCTTCATTTATGGGAAGGAATAATGGTGTTTTAGACCTTTTTTGTGGAAATACAATTTTGAAGGTCAAAAGTAAGGGAAATATGGTAGTAGTATGATGTATACATACGGTTTAGACCATGTAGAGCTAGGTGAATACTTTTTAGTGTTAACATGATCAACTCATCATAATCTCGAGCTAAGACAAAATTCCCTAGTCATACATCCCTACCTACTGTAGTTCATCTACTAGGGACTTAGTCTATATCAAAAGTTCCCTTGTAAACTATATAAGGAGTGGCTTCCCTCATACAACCATAATGAAATGTTTTTTTTAGGTTGAAAACCCTCATGCAAGTGTGACTCATGAGCTTCATGTCCCTAAATTTATCTATATGTTTTGTCTATGTTACCCTTGTCAAATCATCCCAAGTGCATCTCTATCCACCTTTTATATATGAAAGTGTATGTTTGCCATAGGTTATCCCTAATGATATATAGCCATCCTCTAGCCTCATGGTCATGTGTCTCCATGGGAACTAAAACTAATGGATGTTTAGAATATTCAATCAGGTATTGTCTTGTAGGAAATTAGAGTTGAAAGTGTAGGATATTTTATGATGTGAATCAATCTTAAAGGTCTAATATAACTCTAAGATTTAGAATAGGAATAATTATCATATACAATAATGAATTTAGGGTGGGTTATTTCCATTTTTCTTTGTTTATTTATAGTGTTAAGGATTTTAGCTTCCTAAAGGGATTATAAGTTCATTAATGTCAACCATAGTTATTATATGGTCCAAATAATTTCATTATGAATAAAAAGATAGAAATAGCACTATCAAATAGTATGTTTGCCTCTTATGTTTTTTCCACTCAATAAAGACCAAGAATTACATTATATATTATAGAGTAATTTCTAAGCCATTTGCACTAATTTAATGTAAATGCTCCATGGTATTACTCTCATTTCACTTTTTTTTTTCATAAACTTCTTTAATAGTTTCCTCATTGTCTACTTCTTGAACATTGCAAAAAAAAATTGTATGATTAAATTTTAGATAAGAAATTACTTGTAATACAACCGTGGCAATTACACGGCCATCATTAAATTTTCATATTTAAGGAAAAAGTAGATAGAATGTGAAATCCCACTCCTATATAGTAACATAAAAAATTCATATGAGCATAAAAAAATGGGAAGTGAATGGTTTATGAGATTGTATTGAGTAAACTAAATGGCACAATAATCCACGGTTTTATTTTGAGAATTGATTCCAACAAATTGTTCCATACAATTTCTAGTTCAACGTCATAATGCTCATATAATTTTCTATTTTAATTTTATGATGGTAGGGATATTGCACACATACAATTCAATTATGCCCACAGAAGAAAGGATATGGAACATTGGCTTCAATGTATGATTGTAACGAAAGTTACATCTATATACCGACAAATATTCAATAAAAATGAATTCCAAACACAAAATGTAAAATATTAAAATCATTCTTACATTGATCCAACAAGTACTCAAAACATTCACTAAACATTGGATACTTCATGATTTTTTCAATTGATTCCTTCATCAATTAATTTTTTCAGTGGAAAAATTGGAACAATTTTTTGTAAGATCTAGATGAAAAAAATATGTTTTTCAGTATCAAATATCGATCCATCATCCTTAGCAACAATATCCCTACTATAGACCCTAATATCATCATTTCTACCCGTGAAACTTTAATAATATCATCAGAAGAATGTCTATTATGCTTATATAGAAAACAAATAAAATTCAAATAAGGAAATTAATGTGAGCCTATTGAATCTTGATTAGCAGAGTGCATCTACTTACATCTCAAATCATGTATGGAAAGTGAAAATATAGCAATTTAGACCCTAAGATCATGATAGTAACCTCAACATAAGAATGTCTATTATGCTTATATAGCAAGCAAATCAAGTTCACCAACAAGGAAATTAATCAGAGTCTATTTAATCTTGATTAGAAGAGGGCATCCACTTATGGAAAGTGAAAAGCAAGTGAATTAGCTTGCAGTATCAGTGATATTCGGAGTGATATATGTGATCAATAAAATCCCAGCGCTGCTTCGAGGGTTGAGGTTCTTCACGATCACCATCAAAATATAATATATTGTGCTTCTTCAATTTGGTGTCATACAATTAAACAATGCCCTCATAGAACTGTTTATCACAAGGCCACCACACCTTTATCTTACTTCCAACCAACTTCTTTGCATCTTCTCTACTTCTTCAGTCATCGCCACTGCCAAGACGCTCTTCTTCCTTGCAGAATCTCTCTGTGGCCTGTTGCGATTTAATAATTTTGAGAGTAAATTATTATCAGTGGGGACTCTCTTCATCCTTGAATTCTTCTGTGGCTTCTTCCGAATTAAGGATTTCAACAGTACAAGATTATTGTTAGATTTGCAAGCTCTAAATTCTGGTAAAGATACACCATTTGATCCCATCTCTGCACTGTGTGAGATCGACATGGGTGCTTCTCTCTTTCTCTCGATATCATTATTTTTCTCATCTATAATCATCTCATTATGATCGTAATAGGCATTGAAATGGGAGCTTGGAAATTGAAGGTTTGAATTATCCTCTGATGATGCAGGTGGTTCTTGACTATAGCTTCATGGTAGCGATATAACCTCTTGATAATGAGTTGAATATTGATTAGCATTAATCTCTTGACTTCCATGTCAACAGATATCATAAACAATTTTATGTTACCCATGCTGACATTTGCAAGAAATTGGCTCATCAATAGGGAATACCAACTTTCATCTCAAGTTTTCAGCACAAGATCTAACAACTTTCAATTGCTCAGAGAGGTGAGTTGAGGGTTTCCATTGGGGACTGATTCTAGGAATTTGTCGGGAATTTACTCCATCGAGATATTGAGCCTTGAGCATGGATCAGATCACTTTTATTCGTTTCTTTTAAGTTCTATATGGAATTATGAAGACCTATGAAGTTTCATACATAGGAAAATCTAAACATGAAGGATTTTTCAAATATAGATGTATGTAAAACTACCCATTTCCCAAAGGGCTTCTACTAAATCAATCTATGGATTTAGGGTTATGAGTATCAGTTTGGTCTGTCCCCAATTCATCCATGATAGGATTTAATTTGGCCATGAGATGATTTAAGATTGTTCTACCCACAAGGACTTCTTAGGGTTCCTGGTTGGCAATGTGTGTATCTTAATTCTTGGTCCAGGTCATTCAAAGCCTAGTTTTTAGGGCTAGATAAAAGTAAACTAGGTTTTGTACCACTGTTGATGCCTCTACTGTCTCTATCTTAGATGTTGTTGTCTCATATACTATAGAGTATCTACCTATGTTGATGGTGATAGTGATACCGGGTCACCAAAATTTAGATCGCTATCTTGCGATTGGATTTTGTATTACTAAATATCGGCATTTACGGGTATGTTTTATGAGAGAGGATTCACATGAATGGAGTAATTAGGAAAATCCAAGACAATACCCAGCTAGGAGACCTAATCTGAGCATCCATACCTCGAACTCTACAAGGGTACATAAATTACGAGGACAAAGGGAAAGATCCATACAGTCGTTAGATACTAGGAATGAGCTAGGTGAGCCTGCTCTATTATACGAACTGAAGGATCGAGTGCACAACAAGCGGCTCTCGAACTGCCTATTAATCAAGTCCTAGTCCTAATAATTATTTCTCATGGAGCCTTTGGATGACCTTCCATCTTCCACATTCTGTTAAAGAAATCAGTGCATTTTCCTTCAATAAGATTATTGAAGATGGAGAGAATTGGGGATTGAAGTAAAATACCAAATATGGAAAGAATTGGGTATTGAATCAACTCATGTGGTTTCTTTATAATGTCATGTGAGGTAGCATGATTTATAAGAACAATGCAAAGGATTCTCCATATGTAGATTCTTTTACGCAGGTGAACTAATGGTTAGGTCAGTGAACTAATGCTCATATATTTTTTTGAATTTTGATATCTCGGTTTCTATAATTGAACTCTATGTACAACCCTACGATTTTTTAGTAGAACACAAAGCAATTGATTGAACCAATCAAGCCTGAACAAAATTGGATTTGTGTGGGTATTTACAGTGAGATGAGTTGAGCCATAATTCATGTTGAGATCATGGAATTTGGTCACATCAAGAAGAAAACAATATTAGGAGCATTCCTCAAGCAGTCCATAGGTAGAAATACAACCCTTGAAAGGTATATTTTAATGTTTCATTTAATTAAGGTCCTACAAATACACATTAGAGGAAATTTCAACTCAAAATGGGCCTTTTAACTTTAACTCAAATTCCATGTCATCATGTGTTAGCCAATGAAACTGCTTTAAATTTGAAATACCATTTTTTGTTTGTATTTTCGACATATCTCCACGTGTTTTTACTCAAATTTCGATCCGGAGAGCTCGTTGGATGCGAAATTAAATTCCGCATCCAACAAGTACCCACTCAACATACTTTTGATAGAACTTTCTACCCCAAAAAGAAGAGATACCTGAAAAAAACGTGATGATGACATCCTCATCACGTTTTTTTCAGGTATTCCTTGTTTTTGGGGTAGCATGTTTCGTCAAAAGTATGCCGAGTGGGTACTCGTTGGATGCAAAATTTAATTCCGCATCCAACAAGCTCTTTTGATCAAAATTTGAGTAAAAACACGAGGAGATATGTTGAAAATACAAACAAAAAATTAGTTTTTTCTTTTCTTCCTCCAAAATTAATAAATATTATTTTATTAATTTTTTTAGGAGGCACATTTTGAGGTGAAATTTCCTCTAATGAGAAATATAATGTGCTAAATATAATATAATAATACTAGATCATGCTTAATATACATGGTACATAATAGATATAAAATAAATAATTTGACATGTTCAATCAAGAGACTCAACTCGTGACCAAACGGAACAACCTCTATTAAAAGTGCACCTCTATAGCTGGGTGAGAACTTCTTCTACTTGTTTCTTGTTGATATCCATTGTGGATAAGCATACACAATCCAAACAACTCACTTTTTATTTGTTTCAAAACATAGAAAATGGTGGAAACTCTTCCTTCTAGTGCTAGATCATAACTTCTTCTCGATCCATCACAAGCTTTGCATCCCCACACCTAAAGAACATTCCATTCCATGTAGACCCTCTGGAAAAGGAAGTTACAACACTGCAATGTATGGGAAATCATATAAGATAGGACACTATTTAAAATTTATCATTGTAAGTAATAGATCACACGCTTTCCTCCAAGGCTCCCTTGGAGGAAATACTTTAACTGTGACGTCAAATATTTCTTCCCAGAATTTCACAAAGAGTACTCTATCTTATGGCAATCTTTTAGGAACTTAGTCAAATGAATGAAACCATGCATACTAATTCTTCACTCAATGGAATGCAATGATGCATACTAATATTTCAGGAACTTCAAGCTACTCAATTCAAGCTAAACACTATTTAGTATTATGCAGATTGCCTAGCCTAGTAGTTTGTATGACAAATCACTACAATGGAAAAAAGGGAGGAGCTTGATGTTTCCACCACCGTAAATGACCTACAATGTTAAAGAATCATTAGGATGCCAATGGAAGGTTTGTTTGGGGGCTTGGGGCCACACTTCTTATTTAGTGGGTTTGAGGCTTTAAGCTACCCTATCTTTTGGTGACCAGTTCATAGATTTTTTCAATATCTATAGACACAAGTGTGCACAAGGTACAACCACCTTATGGAATTCATTCATACTTATCCCTCCCATTTTGAAAGTGGATCTTGAGTGGAGAATTTAGAATGGAGTGATAGAGGACAAGCGCCTATTGTCACTTCCTGTAGACAAGATCTGAGATTGTGAATAAATTGGTTGGGTTCATTGAGTTTCAACTTTCCATCATTGCAACAGATCTATCCAAATTCTATGGAATTTTAGAACACCCTCATAAGATAAATACCTTCACGGCCATGGAATCTTCCCAAGCTAGAGAAGTTTACTCTATCACACAATCAGTTAGAAGGAACAATACCACCTCAGTTGTAGAACTTGTCAAGTTCATTGAAGGAAGTGGAGCTATGGGGCAATCACTGCATGGAAATATTTCAATTTCTAGTCAAAGTTCATTTCATATTTCCATTGGGAGCTTTAGCTTTCAATTAATAACATTATAGGTCCATTCCCCTTAGAAGTTAGGTAATAATCTCTATTGCCAACTACCTTTTAATTTCAACAATGGCTTGTCTCTAAATGTATTGAATGTAGGAAATAATAATTTTGAAGGAACTATACTATCCTAGCTAGGAAAATTGAAACAACTTCAAGTGTGGCACATCAACAACAAAAGATGGACATGTTCCCTCATGCTCGAGAAATTGCAAAATGTTAGAAATTTTGGATTTGAGTGAAAATAACCTACGAGGAAATGTGCTTGAATGGATTGTGTATCTTTCTAATATCTATATACCTATCAAAATTTTCTACCTTTAGAATCTCTGTCTCTATCCCAATTAGCAATTTTCTTTGCTAGATGCCCTCGGTTGATCTCCTCCTTTGTAGGAACTTCCATTCCCTTTATCATACATTTGCTCAAAATAAATAACATTTCTTTCACCCATATATGGATTTTTTCTACATGAGTTCCTAAATATTTGTGCATCACCTTACTTGGTGGAACCCTATTGCTTATATGGTTGTGTTTGATCATGCTATGTATTTAGAAAAATAACTTAGCTAAACACATCTTATCATCAAAATGGGAAAATGAGAAAGCACAAGTTTTGAGACATAATTATGTA
The DNA here is from genome assembly GCA_001517045.1 of Pseudotsuga menziesii. NCBI lineage: Eukaryota > Viridiplantae > Streptophyta > Pinopsida > Pinales > Pinaceae > Pseudotsuga > Pseudotsuga menziesii. The sequence continues at coordinate 96,154 of LPNX010747259.1, read as the reverse complement.
AAATGACTTGCTAGAACTTTTGAGAAAGAGTAGCATTTATGTGTACATTTTTTGTGTTGAAAACAAAAATCTTATGAAAAGAGAAAGATTGAAGAATTTGTATTATTAAGGGATTTGCAATTACAAATTGCTACTTATTTGTGTCTTCTAGCTTGCTTTTGAAAATCTGTTTTTTTATGGAATATGTATCCTAGGCTTGCTCTCTTTTAGTGAGTTCTATGAGTTGATCTTTTCATATTTAGAATTATGTTGATCTTTTTTCTACTTTTTCAAGAAGTAATTATTATTGACCTCCCTTCTTTGCAAAGGCTATAAACCAATGCACTAAATATAGGTATGATGGTTTAACTCACAACAGCTACACACCATTTCATCAGGACTCTAAATGCATGATCCATTGCACCTACTTTGAAAAATCAATCCATGAGGATTGTGTAACTAAACACAGTGGAGACTATATATATGATAGGCATCCCTCCTACTCTTTATGATATTCACACTTTCAAGGAGTTCCATGTGTCATGCTATGTTGTGTGATTTGAACCATTCATTCATTCAATGCGTGCCCATTATAAATGAAAATGTTCTCATAAAGCAAGTAAAACCTCATACATTTTTACACATAAGCAACCAAAATCATGATGACAAACTCATTGATATATATAACCAAGGTCATAAGTACATTAATGCTCATCAAAATTGAAAAAAAAGTTTCAAAAGCTATAAAAATGATATACATCTAAAATACATTTCCAAAATAGAAAAGTTATTATGTAGTCTAGGACTTCCTCATCCCTGCCTTTATGATTCATTATGATCCCTTGAATGGATGAGGAGCAGTGGGTGGATTGGTTGAGGAGAAAGGATTCAACCTCGTAATGATTATTCAAGTTTTTATTTTAATTTTATGACTGTAGGGATATTGGACACATACAATTCAATTATGGCTGCACAATAAAACATATGATTATGTTAGAGTAAAACCTATGAAACAGGTTATAACCACACTTATATGAATATAAAAATAGGAATTAATAACTACTTCGGAAAGGTTTTGGTGAAACCAAAAACCTTACAGAACATTGCAACGAAAGTTATATCGAGATACACACAGATGTTCAACATAAATGAATGCCCAACACAAAATGTAAAAGCTGTAAAAGCTTGAAAGCAGTCTCACATTCCTTCTGCAAGTACTAAAAACATTCAACAAGCTAAACTGTTCACTTAACATTGGATACTTCATCATTTTTTCAATCGATTCCTCCATCAATTATTTTTTTCAGTGCGAAAATTGGAACAATGTTTTGTAATATCTACATGAAAAAAAGATCTTTGTTTCAAAATCAAATATTCATCCATCATCCTCAGCGAGAGAAGCCCTACTATAGACCCTAAAAGCATGATAGTAATCTCAGCATAATAATGTCAGTTATGCTTATATAGCAAGCAAATCAACTTCACGAAGAAAAATTAATCTGAGTCTACTGAATCTTGATTAGCAGAGGGCATCTACTAACATCTCAAATCTCAAATCATGTATGGAAAGTGAAAAGCTAGACAGTTAGCACGGACTATCAGCGATATTCGAGGCGAGAGATATGATCAATAAAATCCCAGCGCTGCTTCGAGAGTTGAAGTTCTTCACAATCACCATCGAAATATAATATGGTGTGTTTCTTCGATTTGGTGTCATACGATTCAGCAATGCCCTCATGGAACTGTTTATCAGAAGGCCACCACACCTTTATCTTCCTTCCAACCAACTTCTCTGCATCTTCGTCAGTCATCTCCCCTGCCGAGACGCTCTTCTTCCTGGCAGAATCTCTCTGTGGCCTGTTGCGATTTAACGATTTCGAGAGTAAAATATTATCAGTGGAGACACTCTTCATCCTCGAATTCTTCCGCAGCTTCTTCCGATTTAATGATTTCGAGAGTGCAAAATTATTGTTAGATCCGCAAGCTCTGAATTCTTGTAAAGATACACCATTGGATCCCATCTCTGCACTGTGTGCCATCGACATGGGTTCTTCTCTACTTCCACTTGAGTTTACCAAAGTATGATCAGCTTCTCTCTTTCTCTCGATATCATTATTTTTCTGATCCCTAATCATTTCATTCTGATGGTAACAGCCATCAAAATGGAAGCTTGGAAATTGAGAGTTCGAACTATCCTCTGACGATGCAGGTGGTTCTGGACTACAGCTTCGTGGTAGCGATATAACCTCTGGATAAGGAGTTGAATATTGATTAGCATTAATCTCTTGACTTCCACGTCGGCAGATATCATAAACAATTTCGTGGTACCCATGCTGACATTTACAAGAAATTGGCTGATCAAGAGGAGATACCAACTTTGATCTCAGTTTTTCATCACAAGATCTAACAACTTTCCAGGATAACGAATGGGCAGCCGGTGATAAATCCTTCATTTCTGTTCTCAAGTTGATGCGTAAAACAGAAAGCAGTTCTACCTTTATAGGGATATCATCATTTTCATTCAAAACGCAGCACATTATACTTTCCATGTAACGATATACGGGTTCAGAATAAGAATTCTGAGAAACAGCAGAAAAAAAATGTTTAAACATGTCAAGTAGAAGGTCGTCCATTTCAAGGTCTGCCATGATTGCAGTGGCCTTGATATTTGAAACAGTTTTGCGAATGGCTAACCTTCTTGGAAATGATGGACTGTTGATGTCCCCTAGCTCTTGAAAGCTGGCCACAATGAGCTCTAATACTTCTTTCATCAGATCGTCGTCGTCGTACGGTTCTTGGGGTGTTGTTATTCTGATGATTTCACAGAGGCAATTGGTGACCAAGAGCTTCACATCTTTGTCCGGGTGCCTCATAAGCTCTGGATTTACAAGTGAATTCCGAGATGGAACCAGTGCAGCGAGAGTAGTTTGGGGAGCACGTAGTTTCACCAAAACTAAATAGGTCTCCACAGTTTCTAAAGCTTGAAGGAGCTCATCCTTAGAGCTAAATGGACGTTGCAGCCGCTGCCCTGCTACAAACAGTCTACTCTCGAACAAGAGCTCCTCCAGATACGTCATTTCTTCGTCGAAAGTTGAAACCACTTAAATTGCAGAGAAATAACAAATCGAACACAATGAAAACAAAACCAGAATGAAGACAAAGACGGTGTTGATCTTAATTGGGAAGAGGTATTTATAATGGTTGAGGACAAGAATTGTCTAATAAGCGCGTTTCCGGTTCAATTTATTTTTTATTTAAAAAAGTGATATATTTATAAGATTTAAAGAAAAAAAAGGCAAACCCCACCGAAAGGCTCACGCACTGCCCCAAGCCACGGATCCGCCGACCAGCAAACTGACCGCTCTTGGCCACATTATGGCCTTTGAAAACTGGGGTAATATTAATTTTAATTTTTAATTGGAGATGGAATAAGGGATAGTTTTCAGACGCCAACCAAAAAAATTATTAATTTTTAATTTTTAATTTGTTGGGTGAAAGTTTTTTATTTTACTTTATTTTTTTCAATTAATTTTTTTTAATAATAATGATATTTAAGGTTTCATTAGTTTAAAAAGTTGGATTATAATAATTTAATTTTTTTAGTCACAAATTTAAATAAATTTGGTTGGTGTTATTGGCCAATACATAATATATATTAGTGATCCCTGGATGCGGGTGCGCGACATACAGAACCCAATGCAGCAATGAAGTGCCCTAATACGTCACCAGACACCTCATCCCTCACGATGGAGCTGAATCGACACACACGCGTCAAAGTGACAGCATGGACTCGACCTCCACACAGCTCACTCACACATGTGATGATGACTCCCTCACTTGTGATGACTCTCGAGCTCCACGTGATGGCAAGCACGCTTTTCCACAAGGTATATGTCCTCTCGACAGTTAAGGTCGAGCAGGACGAGTACAAAGCATTAATGGTCAACCTTAATGCACTTCACGGTCAGCATCGGGGGCTCATTGTATTCCCGGATAGTCATCCCGCTCTGTTCATTCTTGCTCAGCTTGCTTTGCAAAAGCACTGCTTCCCTCCGTTCAATCTTCTCCACGTAGATCCAAACTCTGCCTCACTCCCTCCCTCTGCTCCCAGGCTTTTAGTGATAAACATGCTGCCACGAAGACATGGCAGTCCTAGGAGAGGACGAAGACGTGGCAGAGATGGAGAAGGAAATTCCAAACCACCACCTTTTAATGCTTAGGCTAGCACAGAGGGATTTGATGTCGAGGTTCCATATGATCTACGTGCGATGATAGATGATTGGGAGGACGAGCTTTCGTGTTCACTCATGGCAGTAAACCACACTCCAGCTCGTAGAGGGAACTATTGGATAATCAAAAACCTGATTACCATACTCATTTTGCGCTCAGTCAATCTCCATGCTGCCGCTGAAGCCCGACTTGCTCAACTGGCTGGCCCTGCTACTCCTGAGCCTGCACCATCCTCAGTGAATCTGGCCTCCCCTCCTCCCTCCTTTGCTCAGGAGCCTCCCTCAACACATCTCGCCTCTGCTCCTCCTCATCCCAGCTCCACTTCTGCATCCAGCTTCCCCTCTGTTCATGTTCCCATGACCACCACCCTCAATTATTGCCCGCTTCACCAGCGCTAGTTTGCCTCGCCAAAAGGAAAGACGACCAAGGTACTTCCACCAAGGAAAACGTCCCCATTACCGGTCAAACAACCCAACACAAATAGCAAGGAATGATTGGATAGCCCCAATGAAAGCGGAACACCCAACAACACCAACAACTTGGGAGATAATGCATAGAACACTAAAGAACAGGGCTTGCAATGGGGTACCAGTTTAGGCTTCCTGATCATTAAAGTGCCCTATGAAAAGCTCCAAGGCCAGGTCAAATGCTCCATTTCTCCTCTTTATGGTTATTTTCTGGTTCATTGCTCATGAGAGCAGTTTTGTTTAGGTTAAGTCAGGAAGTCTTGTCTCAAACTGTTAACATGTTTTGTAAGGTCGGTTTTCCCCATCTGTGGGAGGATCACCCAAACTGTCACAACTTGCCCATCTTCTTCAGGCGAGTTGATATGCTTTCTCTAGTTTTGCTTTCATGTTTGATGGACACGCAGAATTGTACTTTTATCTGTATTTTTATTTCTTCTTAACAGAATAGATTTGAACTTACAAAAAATATATATTAGGGATATTAATTAATATTATAACCCATATATAATAATATTATACTGTAATTAATATTTTATAGCAATTGTTAAAAATTGGGTTCAATAATTTATAACTAATATCATAATTAATATAGAAGATATAATTAATATATAAAAGTTTTCAATGTAGTAGTCTAAATATTAAAAGTTTTGAATCTTTTTCTCGTTCATTTTTCTCCCTCGTTTTTCACATAATACGGTAGAAATTTTAGATTGATTCTTGAAAACACATATGATAGTTGTTAAACTTGCATAATCTTGATTCTTGGTGCTCTTGGGGTATTTGAGAATGTTGAATGGTGTTTTTTTTGGCACAAATTTGAATCAATTTGGTTGATATTTTCCAAAATCCAAGTTTCAAGGGTCATTTTTTGGAATTTTTGGTGTCCCAGGGATTTTGAGGGTGTTGAATCTATTTCTACCATCAACACAATTAACTTATTAGAACAATTTTGGTCTATTAAAGAACTCCTACTTGATTTGTCTAGGGTTCACTTTCTTCTCAACAATTGGATATGGTTCTATTTTGTTGATGTCTAGCATGTTCTTGTATTATGGCGAGATGTTGCCTCTTAAGTGTTGGCCAACGAGGGTTAAGCATTGCATTATCCCGAGGGGGTTAATTATTAGTAAATATATGCGTGAGAGGAAATTTGCATGAAAAATGGGCCTTTCAACTCTAATTCAAATTCCATGTCATCATGTATTAGCCAATCAAAATACTTTAAAATGCAAAAGTTTTGCTTCTCTAAGTAAGTTTTTTAATAGTATAATTTGTTTACCCACTACCCAAAGTGCTCAAAATTATCTTGGATATTGATAACAAAATTAATATGCTAATCCATTTCAAGTAAAACATGACCCATATATAATATATAATAGTAATAGTAATTAATTTTATAATTGATTGAAAAGTTGGGTCCAATAACTTCTACTAATATCATAATTAATAATTATAAAATAGTAACTAATATTAACTAATATACCCATTGGGATTTTTTGGAGAAGCGATGTGGTCCTGAAGAGAAGCCCTCGGGGGCTAAAAGGAGGCCTCTCATAGGTTCAAAAAAGGTTTTTTACTGTTTTACTGTTTTTCCATATGCCAGCATGGAGCTCGGAGTCAATAGTGTTGGAGAGGAAGAGCTATTAGATTTTACGGAGGACCCTTGGCAGGGTTTCTCCATCTTCTCTGCACCAAAACTAACTGCAGTCTCATCTCCGGCTACAGTACAAGATAAGATAGAACAGTTTCCAGCTGGAAATGAAGCTAGGGTTTCTAGGACTTATGCGCCTTCTTCGAAACACTTTCCATATGGTGATGAAGACAGTTTTCTGGGGAAGTTTCCATCCAGGAATTTAGATCCATCACTTAGAGGTTTACCCTACTCTTTTTTTCCAGCAGGAACACCTATAGCTTCTTCTCTATAGACAGTGGATGCCTTAATCACTCATAGTGAACCTATATTGACAGATCCTGAAAACCCTTTGGAACAACTAGAACAAGGGCTTCTCAGCAAGCTCAATTTATTGGAAGTGGGATGGCCGGGAACATTACCTATCTTTGAAGAACAAGCCCGCACATTTCCTTTGGATTTTGCACATAGTCTGAAATGCTTCATTTCATCCTTCTCACAGTATGGTAATTTTAGTGGATCCTCACTTGACTCAGGCTCAGGACACAGTGACAGGGACACAAGGGAGGGCTTGGATGATGGAAGCTCTGGGGAAGGGAAAAGCGACAACAAAAAATGAAAGAATGAGTGCCTAAACCCTAGTGGAGGACCATTAAATTTGGTCTACGGGGTAGATATCTCAATTGCTAAAGCAAGGGACATAATGGAAGTTTCCCTAGTCAGTAAAATCAAAGGTCGAAACCCAACCCAGGAGGAAATGGGAAATTGGGTCTAAAGAAATTGGATGGCGCTGCTGCGCTATGAACCAAAAATCACTCAGTTGTCCAAGGGTTGGTTTGGATTTCAATTTAAATGCAAGGATGATTCTAAGAAGATCCTAGGAGAGGTTTGGAACTATGGTGTGACCCCTTTTAAGCTCAAGAAATGGACCCCTTTGTTTGATGCAGACACTGAAAAGATGGATATCATACCGGTTTGGGTTCAGTTGCTGGGATTTCCATTGGAGTTCTGGAACCCAACTTCTTTGAGGGACATAGCCAAGGCATTGGGGACCTTTATAGAGGCATATCTCTCCTTTTTGAAAACAAAATGAAGAATGGTGGCAAGAATTCTAGCGTCCTTGAATATTCGAACTAGTCTCCGAGATCATAACAACCTGATCTCGGGCCCCAAAACAAGGAAACAATTGTTGGATTACGAAGGGCTTCCCTTCAGATGCCATAAATTGCATGACATAGGGAATATTGCAAATAAATTCCCTCTAGCTCTATCCCCATCCCTTATTAGAAAGAGATGGATCTCTAAGGAAACTAGGTCTTGGAGATCAGAAGGGAAAGTGGCAGGACATGAAGAAGAAGGAATCGAGCCAGTAGTAAAGGCAATAGGCCAGCCTACATGGAAATATGAGGAACAAGCAACAATTGCCACTACTTATGGGTCTACTCCTCCACTTCAAAAAGAGCCTCAGGACACTACTAGTATGCTCGCTTTTTCAAATTTGAATGATCAATTAAATGATTTACAGTTGAATTATAATACCCCTCCAGTCCCCTGTGAATCTGAATCCCACCCCCCACACCTCCTCTCATCTCCCCCTCATCCCTGCCTTCCAATCCTATACTCCATATGGCAGTTCCTATGTCTCCCACATAGTAAACTCCCCGGATTCTCCCTCCACATCCTCAATTTGGTTCCGCCTCGAGTTAAGGGATATTCTTGTTTTAATGGTCTCAACAGCCCCACTCCTTGGCCTTGGCACAAACCGTACTTTCCTTGTAAAAGGAAAAGGGAGGGGAAGACAATCACATCTCTCTACAGCTCAGTAAAAAGCGCTTAGGGATCAGGCGAATGGAAGGAAAAAAACCCTCTTTGGGTTACTTAGAGCAGTGCAGGCCACGAAAGGGGTTCTCAAATGAAACTTCTCTCCCTTAACTACTGGGGTATGGAAAGTAATCGGAAAATTTTTTCCCTTAAGAGGATGATTTTGGTCCACAAACCGGATGTCGTCTTCCTCTAGGAGACGTTAGGGTCAGAATTGGAAGTGACAAAGCTCATTTCTTTGATTTCTCCTTTTTACACCTTCATAGATCAGAGTGCAAGAGGACACTCTAGTGTGATAGAAATAGGATGGAACCGGTCCACTCTATGCTACAAAAACTCTTGGGGAGCTCCCTCCAGTCTTGGGATCCAACTCAGCTAGATTGGGGTGAAATTAACTGTGAACATTTTAAATATTTATGGACCCTACAATAACAGAGTAAAGTTTTGGGAAACATTAAAAAACTCTAGCCTCATTCGAAAGGAAAATCTGATTATTGGGGGAGATCTAAATTTTACATTAGGAGTGCATGAAATTTGGGGCCCAAAGGCAAGAGAAGAGAGAAGACCCTTTGGAATATTTCTTCAAAAATATACTCCATAACTTGAAGCTAGTCACATTTAGACCCCCAAAAGCTCAAGCCTTCCTAGAAAAACAGAAGGACGGGGGAGGATAGGATTGAAAAAAGATTAGACAGATTTTTGTTGGCAAAAAATATCCTAGGGAAAGATTTGATGTTCAAATAATGGGTGGACTCAGGAGCAGATTCAAACCACCTGCCCATCTGCCTAGAGATTAGAAGAAACCCAAGAAATCCAACCAGCTCTTTCAAACTTTTCTCTTCTTGGCTAAAAATGAGGAGGATATTCAAATTATCCAAAATAACTAGACACCTCATCAAGAATATGAAGGCACACATGTTGCTATCCATTTTACACAAAATATTCTCCTCATAAAAACCTCTTAAAGGACTGGGCTCGAAACAAAAAGATCTTGGATGATCAAGTAATCATCCAGATCGAGGCACATATGGAAACGATCCAAAATATTGATGGGGGGGGTTTCTCACTCTTGAAGATAAGGAGAGGTTGTTTACTTTAGAATCTAACATAAATAAGATTTTGAAGGAAAGAGAGGAGGTCAAGATCCTAAAAAGTAGAGCCATCTGGATGGAATGTGGGGATGATGATACCAAATTCTTCCAAGCTTTTGCCAAAAGAAGAAAACAACAAAACACCATTTGGGAGCTAAGGAATGCCAACAATGAGATAGTTTCCTCCTTTCAAGACCTAGATGAGACAGGAAAGTATTACTTTGAGAATATGTTCAAAGAATATTAGCAAGCAACAATAGCTCAGGTAATCCAAATATCCCAGTACTTTCTTGAAAGTATTGCAGAGGAAGATAACTCAGATATGATGGAGGAAGTGTCAGAAGAAGACCTGAAAGTGACTCTGCATAGCTTTCAAAAGGACAAAATACCGGGACTAGATGGATGGACTGTGGAATTCTTCCTGGCTACCTATGAAATCATAGGTTCTGACCTCCTCCAATTGGTGGAAGAAACCAATTTAAACGACCTTTTACATCCACCCCTCAACACAACATTTTTAGATCTCATTTTGAAGAAAGATATTCCGAACAGTCTCAAAGACTACTGGATCATTTCTCTGTGCAACATCAGATACAAGGTGGTTACAAAGATAATTGCACAAAGGCTCAAGAAGGTCCTCTCAAAGCTTATATCAAAGGAGCATTTTGGCTTCCTAGAAGATAGACAGATACGCGAAGCCATTGGGGTAGCCCAAGAAGGAGTTCACGATGCAAAAATAAAAAATTCCAAGGGAGCAATATTAAAAATCAACCTTTCCAAGGATTTCGATAGGGTTAGCTAGCTCTATCTCAGATTGCTCCTTACTCATCTGTGGTTCAGCTATACCTTTATAAAATGTATTTCTGCTTGTATCGCAATAGCTTCCTTTTCTATCCTCATCAATGGAGCAGCCTCCCCTTTCTTTCACTCAAAAATAGGTCTTCGTCAAGGATGCCCACTCCCCCCCCCTTCTCTTTACGTTGGCTGTAGAAGGGTTAAGATGAGCCATAACAGATGCAAAAAGAAGAGGTTCGTTTGAAGGAATCAAGGTAGCTTCTAACCTAAAAATCACACATCTTCTATTTGTAGACGACATAGTTATCTTCTATAATGGATCTCTCAGGGAGGCAAAAAAAGCTCTCAGACATATTGCTTCTTTTCTACTAAGCAACAGGAATGCAGATCAACTCCCTGAAATCGACAATCACACTTTCAACCTAGAAGAAGATATTATGAGGTTTTTGCTGGAACGCTTTCCTTTTCAACATTATACCTTGGATGAAGGTCTTAAATATCTAGGATTTAGGATTAAACCAAACTGTTACAGGAAGGAATACTGGAACTCGTTGTTGGAAAAACTTGAACATGGAGTAATAATCTGGTGCAATAGATGGCTTTTGTGAGAAGCCAGGCCTATTTTGGTTAAATCAGTCCTAGAGGCCATTCCAATCTATTGGATGGCGCTAGTGTGGATTCCAAAATCAATATTGGAAAAAATGAAAATAATTTGCTCAAAATTCCTATGGACAGGAAATAAGGAACAAAGAGTTCTCCCGTGGGTAAAATGGGACCAAGTTTCTAGACCTAAAGAGATGGGAGGATGGGTACTCAAAAAATCCATTTTGTTTGCAAAATATCTGGTGGTAAAAGCAGGGTGGAGGCTCATCTCAACTCACAACCTTTGGACATAAGTGATTAATCATAAATACATTGCCCCGATACCTCTAGTGAACTTGATTAGACACTCGATTATTTGGAAGTATATGTGTAATGATTTCCCTCTCATACATAGTGTAATGGTATGGAAAATTGGAAATGGAGAAAGTGTTAGAATAGGGGTAGATCCTTGGCCAAGAATCCAACAAAGCCATCTTCTTCCAGGTCAAATTGTCCTTCTATTACAACAAAAGGTATCTTCCATCTCAATCAAATTGCTGATATTACCTCGACAAACATCTGGCACCAAGGATGGATGGGAATCTAGGCTCTCAAAATACCGGATATTTGGTCTGGGGATTGGAATAGATATATCACAACACTTCTCACCTGCCACATACGACTCACAAATTCACAATATGAACTTGTTTGGGAACATGAAAAGCATGTAAAGTACACCCCCAAAATAGGATATCAACAAATCTATTCAAATCTATTTCAGGATGAACCAAAGTGGTGGAAACCTAGAATCTGGAAGCTAAAATTCCCTCTAAAGGAAACGATATTTATGTGGTGCACGTTCAAAAATAGAATTCCAACTTGGGATAGGCTACAAAAAATATCCTTGGCAGGGCCTGGATGGTGCTCCTTATGCAAAGACAATGAAGAAAGCACAAACCACCTCTTTCTTACCTGCAAATTCTCCACACAGGTTTGGTTGCATTAACAAATTCTATCAAATCTTATATTTAAATAGGCAGGCCTCTCGGTGGAAGAATCTTGGAAAACCTAGTCCTCCAACCCCTAGAATGATTAGATTAAATCCCTCCCACTTCTCCATAAATGGGGAATTTGGCTAGCCGAAAACAATGCCACCTTCCTAGAAAATGCCTCCTCCCCTGAAGCGATAAAAAAATAGGGTCTAGAAATTCTCTCCTTTTTTTCTACAAACAAAAGACCAACCGGATCCAGGGATCATCACATAAGAGCTGATTGACCAATCTTTTCCTTGGGGATATTTTGATGGGGTATCATAAATTAATAAAAGAGGGGGACAAGCTTCTCTCTTCCTCAATCAATCTCATGATTTTCAGATTCAGATGGTCTTGGGAAACGAGACAAACAATTTTGTAGAATTAATGGCTCTCAAGTTTCTTTTTTGTTTTTCTATTGAAAGAGATTGTAGAAGAATTCAGATCTCTGGAGACTCATTAGTAATAATAAACTGGATAAACAAAGTTAAAAAATGCAGGAATATTTCTCTCATTGCTCTATATGAAGAAGTTAACAGAATTCTAACAAATTTTGATGTTATGACATGCCGTCATGTTTACAGGTAAAGGAATGCCGAAGAAGATAGACTTTCCAAAGAAGGGTTAAACCTAGAGCCCAGAATATGATTTTTTTTTGGAAATAAGAGATGCTGAGGTATATGAATTCTATCATAGGCCTTTCATTGAACCACAACCCAGGATGGTAAGCACATAAGTCACACACAATGTTTTCTGAGTTGATAGCCCATAACACTTTGGCATTGTTTTTGCTTCAAAACAACTTACCAAGTTCATTTTGGATGAAGTCCTTCACAAGCGCCATAAGCGAATTTGGTTTTGCACAATTCCAATGAAAATTATGAGCCAGTCCAAGAACAGATTTTCTCTACAAGATACAAAAGTTATATATAGAACATAGTCTCATTTTTTATGTAATGCTACCATGCAGCAGAAGACAAAACATACTTGTATGTAAATATCTTCATTTCAGATCAATATGAAAATATTTTTTCCTTTAGGAAAAAAACTAATATACCCATTGTTTTTTAACTTATTTTTTTTAGGTGATACATGGAAAATACATAATATATAATAGCAATAGTAATTAATATTATAACCAGTATATAATAATATTATATAATAACAATTAAAAATTGGTTCCATTAACTTATAACTAATATCATAACTAATATATAATATATAATTAATATATACAATAGACGGTTTGGGGTATTATTGGGGGTTGAACTCACCCACTACTTATGGGTTCTTGATTTGGCTCTATTTTTTGTATTATTTTTTTTTGGATTCTAGGCCCCTCTTCTCTAAGGTTTTGGTTGCTTCTAGGGTCCTTCTACGAAGTGGTTGTGCTTAGAATATGATGGAAGGAAGCAATGGCAGGAATTTCGATGATCTCTAGGCCAATTCTTTGGGACCTTTCCTCTTGGGACAAACCATTTACTTTGTGATGAACATCGACTAGATTTATTCTTGGTGAAACTTTTGGCAAGATATTAAGAGTTGGATTTGGTGGTTTCAAAAGTCGGTGGTGGTCGAGAAGTTCGCCATCAAGGTGGAGGTTTATCTATAATTAGGGAAGAGGAATCTCATTAACATAGGGATTTGAAGGTCATTGATCCAATGGCTAAAGGAATTCACATGATGCTAGGGAAGGATTTTATGTTTTGATGCGTACTCAATCTATCTAAAAGGGTCATCATAGGTAAGGTGTGTTATGTCAATGTTAGTAGGAGAACTATTTTAGAGTTGGTTAACATTCACTGCAAACCCATGCTGAATTATTTCCCTAAGGTTCACATGCTAGTCAACAATTTGATATGGGTCCATTTTGTTGGCGTCGAACATTTGTAATACACCATGAAGTAATAATTTATTATTAATTTTGCTGGAAAATACTTTAACTATTATTTTATTATTTTATTATTTTTGATAGAAAGTTCAAGAATAAAACATTTTTATTTAATAAAATATGTTGAAGGAGGGGACACAAGTGGATATAGTTGTTAAAGAGTGTTTCCTGACCCACAAGATAAAAGGACGTGTGGTTGAATCCACTAAGTGAGAACTCAATATGCAAGAGGAATCATCCCCAAAAATCAGGTCACAACTCCTAGTTGAGTGCTAAAGAGCAGGATGCTCATAAATTACCAAGTCCTAGGAAACATACTATATATTGGTAAGTCCATGAGCATCAGGAGGATAGCGTTGGAAGGGGATTGAATATGTGAATGCAAGAGATGGCGCATTGAAGGATTTTTCTCTTGTGGTTCAGCGAACAGGCTTAGGGGTTCTAGAGCAAGTAACTTGGATGCTCTGCGAGTTTGTTGGGAGGAGGAACTTCTCCACTTTTTTTCCCAGCATTGGTGCCAAGTTCTAAACCTATGTTTCTTTTACACTTATATTAATATGTTATTGTTATTCTAGATCTAGACAGGTTAAGTTAAAAACCAATATAAAACAATTAGTCTAGCTTAATTATCCATTTTCTATTTTATTATGTGAATTATAAACATTATTGATTAATTTAAATATGTTGGTTATAAACATGTTAATTGAGTTATGGGATTTTCCTTTTATAGATTATGGGCTGGAAATTGAAACTTAGCACTTACAGATATGTATCAAATTATATTGAATCCTTCCTAGGTGACTATTTTACTAATGCACTTATGCATTCTGTATATATATTATTTTTATGATCTCTATAATATCGACACACACACACACACACACATATGTATGTATGTATGTATGTATGTATGTATGTGTTTATGTATATACATACATACACACATACATACATACATACATAAATACACACACACACACACACACACACACACACACACACACACACACACACACAGCATTTCATTGAATATGATCATGAGAACCTTATTAAGGTATGAAGTAGATTGTTACACATAGAGTAATCCTACTTATGATTTGAAATAGAAATTATTCTTATATCATACATGTCGGATCAAATATTTAGTTTAATTCATCATCCACATAGTAAAAATAATAATATTGTGAACTGATCCTTTAAGGATCTATAGTTTTTTATTTCCATTTCAAGGATCCGAAGTAACTAAGAGATTGTATAAATCAAATATCTATAGTAATCAAACTAAGAGACTATTTAAATTGAAAATATACATTAATCAAACTAAGAGACTATATAAATCACATATTACAGTAATAAACTATGACGTCACTTAGACAATATGTTCTATATTTTATTTAAACCAAGACATACGGATCAAAGATCCTAATTAATATCCACAAAGCATGCACATGACAATTAAAATTAAATCAAATCAAATATAATATTTCCATTGTGTGGTGTGTTAGCTATCACAACTATATTTACGACATCAAAATCCCAGTCACAAAACTAGTATCATTTTCCCATCATGCCAAAGCTATCATCGATAGCCGAGTCTTACAACAAATATTTAAACTACTGCATAAGAAATAACAGATCCTATGGGTCGTATCAGGTAATGCAATAAACATAGTCAATATAGGGTCGTAAGTCCACATCATGGCTACCCCAATATACCTAGAGGAAAATACTCGTTAGAGTATTCACAGACATGCATAGTGTTCATCATACGATCACAACATTACAACTATAAGCAAAGTATTATACTCATGATCGTAAGACCATTGATGATGGAAGCCTTGTGAGTTAAAAATAAAGAACAAACAATTATGTATAGATATAAGGAAAAATGATCATTGAAATTACACATCTGAAGGTTGACATTATTTAAAAATTAAACACCACATATATATGTTAAAGAGTGGATGTAATATCATTGTCCATGGCTTCCACAGTAATTTTAATACGAACTTTTAAAATATGGGAATAAGACTAGTCCATGGAACCTAAACCCTGCCAAGGTACATTTTAAAACATTACATTATAGTGTTGTAAAAATGGCTAAAGATCCGACACAAAACAAACCCAAGAAGGGTTTACCAAGAATGCATATTCATTAAAGAACTGAAACACTTATCTTTTAAAATGATGTGGCTACCACTAGAAACCCTTACGGTTCTTGCCCAACATGACATATAAACCATATCGTAGATGGGTCAACATTGTTTCGATGCTCTTCATAATGAAAAACTGAGTTTTAACCAAGGATGATTCACATTCTTACCTAGATTTTGGAAACGCGAGCCTGGGAGGAGGTGAACCCGTCGCTTTCCTCTCTAGTGCCTTAACATGCATTTTTCATTACAGTCAGATAACTTTATACTCTAGGAAATCAAAGCCAATAAAGAAATAAATTTGAGGGGCATTTCTTACCTTTGTGAAATGGCAAAGAGGGCCAGGGGCCGACTCCTCTGAAGAACCCTTATCTCTCCTCTGTCTGCATTACAAACAATAAAAACTCTGTAATATTTTACTAAAACATTTCAATATCAAATCACAATGGTAAAAATTCCTTTTAATAATGAAAACTTTACTTGTATAGATAGTTTGAAAGGTGAGGTGGTGAGGAGTTCAATTTCTACTCTACAGTCCACCATGGAAGTCAACGAAGCCCAAATAACACCTCGATAAGGACAGTACATGGTATTGTTAACACTTTCCTAGAACTAGGACCGCCACTCAGCAAACAATCAAATCTTGATAGCCCTTGTTGGCCAATCAAAGGTCTAAATGTCTCTTTCTTCCACAATATTCGGGGCAGAGACCTTCGGCTCATGCCGACTATAAAAAGAGAAAGAAACCACCTAGAGATTTCCACCATGAGTTGAGCAAATCTCCACTCTTTGTATTCTTAGCAAACCTTCATGAAAATGAGGATTTGGTCACAAACATGCACATTAAAACTCATTCTGGAAATTGTAAATCCCATCTGAATAGATGGATGGTAGAAGGAGAACCATGTAGCTGAGTAAAGGACCTGGTTGCACTGTTAACTCACATCCAGGTCATGAGTTAATACCAAATTCAACCAAGTACAATGCAATAACCATCGACATCAAAATATTTTAAACATTAATCATTGCAATCAACTTTGGATTATAACCATTGCCAAGAACCATCGTAGCTGTTGGGAACATCGCATGCGATGCCATCATGCATTATTCCAAGAACCACACCCATTATACATTATATCCTTAGTGGTGTTATATGCCTAGATCATCGAAATAAATTTACAACCATAGTATTACATTATGCCAATAACATCAAAATACAATGCAACCATCATGTTATAGCATGTCAAACCTTTAACACTATTCAAATGAAGGTATAACCATATAACATGATATATAAACCATAACCATCAGGGACCATAAAGAGAGTGCATCATAGGCCAAACCATGTACTCTCATGCCAAGTATATTGTCTTAAAGTCTCACTTTTTATTTATATAACAAGGGGTCAGCATAAGGGGGAACCATATGCTTTACAAACCCTAATCACCTTATGCTTAAGGGGAGATCACCACACACCATAGAATAGACTATGTTAAGGCCAAGGACTTTAATTTACATCACAACTTATAGGATGGGGTCAATACCATTGTCAGTATTTCCACGCCTTAGGCTAGTTCAGCCTAAGATAAAAAGTAAACAATAAGGAACAAATAAAAATGAAATACATCACTTGTGTAAGACATGGTTGAAGGTTCTAGGAGGAGCTAGCCATTGTCACAAATCAGTAGAACCTTTCGTAAAAAAACATGATAAACATATTAAAATTCACAGAATTCAATCATAAAAACTCTACTAAGTAAGTATGGAAGTAATATTTTTAGGTGTGTTACATAATGGTATCAAAGCAGGGTTACATCACTAGGCCTGAATCGACTCAACATTTACACTGATAAGGAAACCAAAGAAACTAATGATTATTTTATTTTCATGGTTTAAATTTTATTACAAAACAAAAAGAGAAGGATAATTGTATTTTGCAGGAAAACATGGTTATAACACCCGGTTTTGACCCCATGGTATTAAATTGCATATGATGTAAATATTGTATTTAATTTTGCTGTGGAGCCCAAGGCAAAGGCCCCACTATGGATTTAGTGTTTTATGTTTCGACGATTAAAATTGATGACGATGGTTTATGTTCTAGCCAGGCGTAATGTGTTTTGAGATATCATGTAAAATGCAAATTAATAAAAATACCATGACTAGCTACGTGTCACAACATTAAAGAGATGGGGCCATGATTTCACAAGGAATAGGGAGGGGGACTCTATTCAACCTTGAGCCAATGGGGAAAATCCAATGTCTAAGGGAAAACCCATAGAGTGGTCAACTACCCTTTTTGTCTTTTGTGCCGAGTCATCTCTAAGTTGGTGGAGAAAGTTATTTCCTTGGGATGGGAAAGGTATGGAGGTCAAATTCGAATTTGGGAAGTCACCCATTTTTTTAAAGTTTGTTTTTGACTTGTGGGGTAAGTAAAACCTTGGAGAGGCATGCCCAAGTCATTAGGCGCCCATGACTTTCATTTCTCACCCATCCTCATGGAGTTTTGGCTCCCTCATGCATCAGGAGGATATTGAGCTCTCTTCTCCATGGTTTAGCTGTCGTTTCCTTCCCTTCTCCATAGTCAACATGCATTTTGGGTTTTGTTGGGGTGAATGGGAAGGAAGGGGCCATGATTTTGGGGTTTGACCAGGCCATTTTTTTCCCTTGTGAGAAATCTAGGAGTTCTCCTCCACGTTTTTCTGCATTTTTCTAGTTTTCCCCAAGTTGGGAAACTTGCTTTTGGGTTTCCAAGGAGTGGGAAAAGAGACCCACAAATTTTGGGTGTTGTTGAGTTCATTTTCACCACGTTAGGGCCATAAATGTCTCTGGAAAATTGAATTTCTGTCAAAGGGATGTTTTCCCCATTTTATTATGCCGATTGTAATTGCAAATCCCGTTGTTGGTAATTCCCAGGGGATGGGAGAATAGATCCGCAATATAAGGGTTTGATGAGGCCCTTTTTACCTCTGTGAATCCCTAGAACGTTTCCTAAAAATGTATTTCCTCATGCTAGGTTGTTTTCCCCAATTGCCATTTCCATTTTGGTTCCCATGAATGTTTTGTTCATATCCAACAGTTGTGCATGACTCTGTTTGATTAAATGGGTCTACTGTGTGTTTGATACAAGTGTGGCTTGGTGGGATAAGTCCAAGGAACCCATGTGTTGTTGGTTAGTTTCCTTAGAAGCATGTAAAACCCAATTTCTTATTGGCTTGGCTGGACAGTCTATGAAACCAAACGGTGTGTTGGCTTAACTGTGAATGTTTTGGTTTTGGGATATGTGTGAGCCTGTTGTTTCCCTAGAGCCTTGTGGAATCATGTCCAACTCGGGGGTGGTAGTGATGCTGAGATATTGATGAGCACATTGGCCTATGGTTGGGTGGAACATTGTAGTGATGCAGCTAGTTGCAGGACAACTTATTTTTTAGATAAGTATTCTTGTGTATTTAATATCTCCAATGAATTTATTTTGAATTAAAATTAACATGATGAATGCATGAATGAAATAAATGTGTTTTCTTCTCCTATATATTGCATTGTGCATCTATGTATGTTTTTATATTAATGCATTTTGTTTTTATGTTTATGATCATAGGGCTAGATTGCCTAGTTTGATAGCAGCAGTGGTCACGTCCTCTCCATCATCAGTATGAGGGGTGGGGATGTGACAATGGAAGATGTAGAGATGTCTGTAGAAGAAGAACGTCAGTCAGAAAATCCTTTAAATCATGAAGACGGAAATTTAGGTAGACTAAAATGACAGTCAACATAATAAATATGAACTAAGAAGAATCGTGAAAGAACTTAGATCATATTTAAGAAACGTTAAAAAAGATAACAAACAAATTATAAAATCTCAGGAATAATTCAAAGCTATTTTGTTAGATAAGATACATAACGATGAAAAAAATAAGGAATATGAATAAGAACTACCAAAAATTGCACCTTACAAACATAAGGGAAGGAAGCTGGAATTTTCCAGCCATAAACCTAAAAATTCCAGTGAAGAGTCAGTTAAACATCACTCCAAAAAACTACAAGAGTTAAGTGAAAGTAGTGATGATAATAAAAGGAAAAAGAATTACAAAACCTATGAGGAAATCTCTAGGGATTTTAAGAAATGTAAACCACCAATGTTTAATGGGGAAATTGATAAAGGTGAAGAGGTGGAATCCTAGTTATCAGGAATGAAAAGTATTTCCAAATATACAACTACTCTGACAAATTAAAGGCTAGAATGGTCATCTATAATCTGACTGGAAAAGAAGATATATGGTGGCAGGATATAAATAAGTTCAAGGGAATAAAAGAAAGATATGTAATTTGGAAAACATTTTTTTTAAAGAAAATACTTATCAGAACAATACTATGAAGAAAAGCCCAAAGAATTCTATGAATTAAGGCTAGGAGCCATGACTATGAAGGAACTTTGCAGTAAGTTTTTAATCCTGCTTCATTACATTCTGTACAGAATTTATGAAAAACATAAAACACAACATTTTATTCGTTGTTTTCCTATCATGTTCAAAGAACGTATTGAGTATGATAATCCAAATACACTAGAGGAAGCCATGAAAAAGGAAAAATTATGTTATGACCAAAACAAAATTAAATTTTAAAACCTTCACCATGACTAAACTGTATCTCATTTGAGTAACCATCCGCACCAACGCAATTAGTAGGAAAAACTATACAAAGTGGTGCCTCTCACTTCTTAATATAGAACATTTCATCTGGAACTCATTTTTCACATAGGTGCACCATGTTTTACAATCATATTTTTTCCATTATCAATACCTTTGTCATTTCCTTTACTACACTTGGCTATGTGTGTTCTATGTGTAGTATTTTTACCAAAGCATGAATATTTTCCAACACCCATCAACAATGATGCATGATCCCCATCAAACGTATTATCCACAAACTTCCATAGAGACAACGACCTTCCTCATTTCACCTTGCATTGACCTGTTGATGTATTTGTAACTTCGGAATGTATCCATCTATGTATCTTATGTATTGTAACCCGATGTTTATTCTGGGATGTATCTATAATGTAATTGAGTCATGTTGTCATGCCCTGATGTTCCAATCGGGAGAATCAATAATGTAAACAAGTCATGTCAAGTCATAGCGAGTAACCCTTTGATTGTCTAAGGGTTAAAGTCCTGACAGTTTCGAGGCACTACGGTTATTAGACTCTCCTAATAGAGGTAATCCCTGGTATGGTTTTAGTCATGTCAGGATTAGTATAAATAGAGAACTAGAGTCTTTATTTATCACACAACTCATACAAACTCAAGTGTAATGCACATCTAAGGAAGGATAAGACACTGGGGATAAATAAGAAGAAGGTTACTGATGTCAGGAGATCACTTATTGTTTTGGGGCTTTTCTATTTTGGTGTTGATTCTATCTCTGAGGAAGTTGCGGGGTTTTCTCCATTTATGGTTTCCCTAAGGATAAACACTGTGTTCATTGTCTCTTGTGTTTGATTGTTGTGCTTGTTATTATGTCAGTAAAGATCCTAATATAATGCTAGCTTAGTGATGAAATTCTAACATGGTATCAGAGCTAACCTAAGAAGAAGACACTATGCAGCTGCGGGAACTAGGGCTTCCTAGTTTGTGGATCTTCCTCTACATATTTTCAGCAAAAGTAAGGTAGAATAAATATCCTCCTTAGGGTGCATCTTTCTGTCGAAGCAGAATCCAATTCTAAGGTTTTTCAGTTTTGGACCCAACACTACTGCCGAAAATTAGGGCTTTTCACAAAAGAGGAAATTTTTAGTGAGCCCATGCCTAGATTGATCTCCTCCCCAAAATCAAAGTTAGGGATAAATTTCAAGGCATTTTGGTGAACAGATCTCTGAAAAAGAAAAACCCTAGTTTGCTACTGAACCAACACTGCAGGATTTCAGCTCAAGTTTCAGATCTGACATCTTGAACCTGGTAGGATCTAAATCTTATGTATTTCCATTTGAGGTTCTCAGTTTAAGATGTCTCATCATACCAAGCTTGATGAAAATCTTGAGGGAGTTGATAACTTCTGAGCTTGGAAGTATAGGATCTCCCTGGTCCTGGAAGAGAATGAGTTGGACTCCTATATCAATGAGGAGGTTCTAGTTCCAGAGGAAGATGAGGCTAAGGCCTTGCATAAGAAGAAGTTGGTTATGGCAAAGAGAATCATTGCTGATTCTATCAAGGATCATCTCATACCATAGGTGTTCTCCCTCAAGACACCTAAAGCTATGTTTGATGCCCTAACCAAATTGTTTGAAGGGAAGAACATAAATAGGAAGATGAATTTGAGAAACCAATTGAAGAATGTGAAGATCCAGAATGCTAAGACTATTCAGTCTTACTTGACAAGGGTTTCTCAGATCAAGGAGCAGCTAGAAGCTGTAGATGGAGAAGTGGAAAATGTTGAGATTGTGATGACCACCTTGAATGGTATCCCTAGAACATGGGGCTCTTTCATTCAAGGAATATGTGCCAGAAAGAAGTTAGTCAAATTCAGCAGACTATGGGAAGAATGCTCTCAAGAAGAAGCTAGGATAGCAGCTCAAGAAGAGAAGATGGGTAGTGACGATCAAGCTCTCATAGTTCACTCCAAGAAAAAGAGGAGGAGCAATTATCACTCCAAATGTAAGACCTCACACTCTAGAAAAGATCCAAATACTATTAGATGTTACACATGTGATGAGAAAGGTCACATATCCAAATTTTTCCCTAACAAAAGAAATCTAAGGAATAAGAAAAAGAGAATACATCATGCCCATGCTACAGAGGATGATGAACCTTCCACAAAGAGAGTCAGATAAGAGAGTGATGACTCTTCAAGTGAGGATGAATATGTACTGATCTTTGCTATCACAGGAACTGTTTCACATGGAAGCAATGATTGGCTTATAGACAGTGGTGCTTCCAAGCACATGAAAGGATTGAAAGAATCATTTGTAAAGCTATCTAAACATGAGTCACTTCACAAGGTGAAACTTGGGGATGACTACCAGTATCCAATAAAAGGTAGTGGTGAATCCTTCTATAAGATAGACTTTGGAATGTATTTGAAGATTAAGAATGTATTATTTGTTCTAGGACTAAAGAAGAACCTCCTCTCCATATCTACATTGGATGTAAAAGGAATGAGGGTTTCTTTTGTAGATGGCCAAGTTCTTATGTGGGAAAAAGGAAATACTTTTGATGATGCAATCATGATCAGAGAACAAGAAGGAGGTCTATACAAGTTGAAGGGCCAACCAAATCAAGCTTTGGTTCATGACACAGTAGAACCAAATGAACTTTGGCAAAGAAGGCTTGCACATGTGCATTATAGAGCACTACCACTTGCAAGCAAAGCTATTGAAGGTCTCCCATAAATACAAGCAAAACATGAAGGGGTCTGCAAAGGATGTGCGAAAGGAAAGAATACAAAGAAGACATTTCCAAGTAGCAAGAGCAAAGCAAAAGGAATCTTGGAAATCATCCACTCCGATTTATGTGGACCAATGTCCTCAAGCTCACTAAGCAGGTATGTGTACTATGTTTCTTTTATTGATGACTTTCCTAGGAAGACATGGATTTACTTCATGAAGAATAAAGATGAAGTGTTTAGCAAGTTCAAGGAATTCAAATCCTTGATCGAGAACTAGACTGAAAAGAAGATCAATAATTTTTTATAAGACAATGGCGGAGAATTCACTTCAAATGAGTTCAAGGAACTATGTAAGGACTCAGGGATTAAGAGGGAGTTCTCCACTCCTTACAATCCACAACAGAATGGGGTTGCAGAGAGGAATAATAGAACCATCATGGAAGCTACAAGAGCTATGGTTCATGATCAAGATATTCCTATGCACCTTTGGGCAGAAGCAGCGAGAACAACAGTTTATGTATAGAACCGTACTCCACATAGAGTACTGAAGAACAAGACTCCTGAAGAAGTCTTCTCCAGCAAGAAACTAGAAGTCAGCCATCTCAGGATATTCGGCTGTCTTGTGTACATACACATTCAGAAAGAGAAGAGAACAAAATTATATCCTTCAGGAAAGAAGGGTATATTTGTGGGATACTCTGAAAGCTCGAAGGCTTACAGAATATACTTCCCAGGATTCAAAAAGATTGACATCATCAGGGATGTAACATTTGACGAAGATTCAGCCTACATCAAATCTAGAAAGAAACCTGCTGAAGAACGTAAAGAAGCAGAAGCTCCCAGAATTCATGATACAATCATGAACGAAGAAACTCAAGAAGAATATCGAGAATTTGAAGAACCACAAAGACCTATAGATCCACCACAGGAGAAGAATCCTCACAAGAGGAAACCTAATTGGGTATGAGAGATTATCGAAGGTGCAGAAAGATATGGGGCTCCAGAAGAGAATCTCAGAGAAAGAAAGAGGACCAGATCCTGTTCCAGTTATGTAGCTTTACTATGTGACTTTATTGATAAAGAATCTTTCAAGTATGAAGAAGCGGCAGAACAGAAAGAATGGAAGGATGCGATGATCGAAGAGTATCAATCGATCATGAAGAATGATATTTGGGATGTTGTCCCAAGACCAGAAGGGAAGTCTGTAGTAACTTTCAAATGGATCTACAAGATCAAGCATGTTGCAGATGGTAGCATTGAAAAGTATAAGGAAAAATTTGTGGCTCGGGGTTTATCTCAGAAAGAAGGAATAGACTATGAAGAAACCTTTGCACCTATAGCCAGATACACTTCCATCAGATCGGTACTTGCTCTGGCTGTAGTGATGAAATGGAAGATACACCAAATGGATGTCAAGATTGCTTTCTTGAATGGTGTAGTAGAAGAGGAAGTGTATGTGGAGTAGCCACTCGGTTTTGAGACACATGACAGGGAGTCTCATGTGTGTAGACTAAATAAATCCCTATATGGTTTGAAATAGGCACCCAGGACATGGTATGGCAGAATTGACAGCTTTCTATCCAGTTTGGGCTTTACCAAGAGTAAAGCAGATTCCAACCTTTACTATAAGGTGGAAGGTGGCAACCCGACGATACTTCTACTATATGTAGATGATCTGTTTGTGATAGGTATGGATGGGTTGATTGCTGATATGAAGAGAAAGCTTGCTACTGAGTTTGAGATGAAGGACTTGGGAATGATGCATTATTTCCTAGGTATGGAGGTGTGGTAGACTACAGATGGAATTCTTCTTAGACAAGAAAAGTATGTAGTAGAGATCCTGAAGATATTTGGGATGATGGACTACAAGGCATGAACCACACATATGGAATCAAACATGAAGATATTGAGTGATGCTTCATTAGAGACAGTTGATGTCATGATGTATCATTAGATGATTGGGTCCTTGATGTAACTGACAAACACGAGACCAGATATTTACTTTGCAGTGAACACCTTGAGCGAATACTTGACATATTCGAGACATGTTTACTTGACTGCTGCAAAGCATATTCTGAGGTACCTGAAGGGTACGGTTGATTATGGTCTCAAGTATAAGGCTGATCAAAGGATTAACCTAGAGGGTTATGTTGATTCAGATTGGGCAGGCAGTGCCATCGATAGGAAGAGCACTTCAGGCTATTGCTTCAGTATGGGATCAAGTGCGATCTAATCATTTAGAAGGAAGCAATCCTGTGTGGCACTGAGTACAACTGAAGCAGAGTATGTTGCATCCTATTCAACTAGTTGTGATGCGGTATGGCTGAGGAAGCTATTGTTTGATTTGTTTGATCTCTAGCTAGATGCTACTTGTATATACTGTGTGTAAAGTTGTCAGAGAATCCAGTATTCCACGACAAGTCGAAGCATATTGAGATCAAGTATCACTATATCAGGGATATGGTGCAGAGAGGATCAGTGAAGCTCCAGTATGTTGCGACAGACGAACAAATAGATGATGTGTTGACTAAGCCATTGGCTAGGGTGAAGTTTGAGTACTTCAGGGAGAAGCTTGGTGTTCTCCAGATCGAGGTTCCTCCCAAGAGGAACTGATGTGTTGATGCTGTGCCATTTTGACATGGTGAGAGGATTAGTTCCTTCCATGATTAGATGTAAGTGCTGTACCATTCCAGCATGGTGAGAGGATTGGTTCCTTCCATGGTCGGATGTAAGAGTTGTGACATGGTGAGAGGATTGGCTCCTTCCATTGTTAGGTATATGTGGATGCCACATCTAGCATGAAAAAGGGCTGGCTTTGTGAAGACACATCTAGTATGAAAAAGGAATAGATCTGTGTAGATTGCACATCCAGCATGAAAAAGGGCTGGCTTTGTGGAGGCTCATCTAGTATGAAAAAGGAATAGCTCTGTGTAGATTGCACATCCAGCATGAAAAAGGGCTGGCTTTGTGGAGGCTCATCTAGTATGAAAAAGGACGAGCTCTGAGTAGCTGCCACATCTAGTATGAAAAAGGACCAGCTCTGTGATGCCCTACCTACTATGAAAAAGGACTAGCTCTGGAAGGCTCATCTAGTATGAAAAAGGACTAGCTCTAGGAAGGCTCATCTAGTATGAAAAAGGACTAGCTCTGAGTAGCTGCCACATCTGGTATGAAAAAGGACCAGCTCTGTGATGCCACATCTGGTATGAAAAAGGACCAGCTCTGTGATGCCCTACCTATTATGAAAAAGGACTAGCTCTGGGAAGGCTCATCTAGTATGAAAAAGGACTAGCTCTGAGTAGCTGCCACACCTGGTATGAAAAAGGACCAGCTTCATGATGCCTCATCTGGTATGAAAAAGGACCAGCTCTGTGATGCCTCATCTAGTATGAAAAAGGACTAGCTCTGAGATGATACATTGAGTATGAAAAAGGACTGGCTCTATAGAGGTTCCTATGATGAGAAGAATCAAGAGATAGCACCTGTGATGATGCTCAGTGATGATCCAGATCGAGTGATTATGATCTAGATCCAATGATAATGATCTAGCAATGATGATCCAGATCTAGTGATGATGCCTCATGATGATCCAGGTCGAGAGATGATCCATATCTGATGACTTGAAGATGAAGATGACTTAAAGAATCAGAGGACCTGAGATGCAGAAGACAAGATGATCCAGTTGATGCAGAGAAGAAGACCCGTGCTGAAAATTGTGTCAAAAGAATACCTTCCTAGTTAAGAGTGAATGTTGATGTATTTGTAACTTCGGAATGTATTCATCTATGTATCTTATGTATTGTAACCCGATGTTTATTCCAGGATGTATCTATAATGTAATTGAGTCATGTTGTCATCCCCCGATTTTCCAATCAGGAGAATCAATAATGTAAACAAGTCATGTCAAGTCATAGTGAGTAACCCTCCGATTGTCTAAGGGTTAAAGTCCCCGCAGTTCCGGGGCACTAGGGTTATTAGACTCTCCTAGTAGAGGTTGGACCTGGTAGGTTTTTAGTCATGTCGGGATTAGTATAAATAGAGAAATAGAGTATCTATTTATCACACAACTCATACACACTCAAGTGTAGTGCATAGTTGAGGAAGGAGAAGACACTGGGGCTAGATAAGAAGAAGGTTACTGCTATCGGGAGATCACTTACTGTTTTGGGGCTTTTATATTTTGGTGTTGATTCTATCTCTGAGGAAGTTGTGGTATTTTCCCCATTTATGGTTTCCTCGAGGATAAACACTATGTTGATTGTCTCTTGTGTTTGATTGTTGTGCTTGTTATTCTCTCAGTAAAGATCCTATTATAATTCTAGCTTAATGATCAAATTCTAACATGACCAGCATTCCATCCAATAACTATGAGACCTACCATTATTCTTACATTATATGAACAAGACTCCACCACATAGAGTGTTAAATTAATGTAACTTCATAATATATTCTAGTTGTATTGTATTCCTCCTATTGGAGATGAGTTTGGAATTGTTAGATTCCTTAAAGGATGCAATGTAAACCTCCTACTATAATTCGGGTCATTACTACCCAAGTGTCAATATAATAAATGCTATTTGTAATGTCTAATTCGACAAGTCGACCGTGACTGCTAGTGAAGTTGGGCCCACTAAGTTAGAGGTCAATTCAACAAAATAATATAAATAGGGAGGTGCTCCCTGTTGGGTAAAAACATTAAACAAATTATAACATATATCCAATGATTTAATTGTCAACCCGGAGAGAGCGTAAACTTGTGAGGTACAGACAAAATATATCATGAGATAGAGTGTCGTTGAACTTAATCTAATATGAAAACAAAAAATTGTATGGAAACAAATCTAATTACAGAAAACATGAAATTTCATAAATTAACTTGATAAAAAAAGATTGAAACTGCATGAAATAAGCAGGCATAAAAAAATTGACAATAGCTTGTGAGCTCACATAAGATCAATACTGAAAATACATACGAAATAAATAACTAGAATTCTATACTAACAACTCATAAACAAGACATCAAAATATGAAGAGATCAAACTATCTATTCTAAAGCATAAAATCTATTACAACAGGATCAAATCCATGACTATCTAAAAAGATGAACCATCTCTCTACTACCAAACCACTAGAGAGGCATCTAACCAAAATGAGGAGAGAGCCCTCCTATTTATACATAAATCCAAGATAGCTGATCATAATTACAGATCCACTATTCTCTCAACCCATCCCTTAAAATTCTCAACAAATAGACAACTCATCCCCCCAAATACTCAACCAAATATACAACTCATCCCTTTAAATCCTCAACCAAATATTGGATGAGATATTCTCTCCACACCTCCATGATCTTCTCCTTGAAGTTAGGTCACATATTGACTATGAAATTCGAATTTGAAGCTAGGTAGTGATTTTTGAACTTGGTAAAGTCTTCAAATACACCTGTAAACATCACCAAACTCACCCAACTTTAAAGTATAATGAAAATATGTTATTTTTCTCAATAATTAACCATAAATTCACTCAAAATACTCAAAAATGAATGATTTCAAAAATAGTAATATAAACCCATATTTATTATGAAAGTGATGAATATTAATGGTTTTATGGAAGGATGTAATGGAATAAGGTGATAAATAGTATATGAAATGATGAATAAACTGTGGTCTTTTTGCGGCTCAACATACGCCCCAACTTGACTGTTTGCATGTCCTCATGCAACTATGCATTGATTCCTTTAAAATTTTTGGCTTGTAGCTGAGGCTTTACATGATGATGGTACATAACAGTAAATCATTCCATGATTTTTAAATGCATGAGTGGCAGTAATTTTTTTCTTATATATATATATATATATATATATATATATTCCCTTTTTTTATATATTTTTGTGGTTGGTTCTTGTGTAACAACCATAACAAATGTTGGTTCTTGTGTTAACAACATTCACTCATTTTATTTGTATTTTTGATGCAATACATAATATTTTAAAAGTATACATGCATTAGAAATGATAAACCATCAATGTATAGTAAAAATCCTTTCTATAGTTATGAATCATGCCAATATACATAGCATAGTTTGGGATAGACATGTTGATTAAGGGTAAATGAGATGATGAATGTGTAAAATGATAATGAATAGTACCCCCCCACCGCCCGCCCAAACTTAAGATGTATTAGGTTTATGAAAAGTGAGAAAGGGAATATAGTGAGGGAATTTTCCAAATTCATTCATTTTCTATCATTTAAGGAATTACATGGTTAAATATTAGAAAACAACATGCCTCCACTTACCCAAAAAGCTGATGAACTATACAAGAGGAATGTGGCTGATACTATTGCTGGATGTGAAGGATCTGAACTGCTGCTTGGTTGGATAAAGTAGAAGATGAGAGCTGAAAGTAGAACTGTGGTACTCTAATATGGCTGGAAGTATGCTACTGTAAAACTACTGATGTATGCAAAGTATATAGTCTTCACCTACTACAAAATCTGATGGTACAATTCTTAGCATGCGAATAAATGTGTCAATGTTGAACATGGAAAGAAGTCATTGGATTATGAACCATTGATGAATGTTGTTAACCAATGCAAGGCAATCTTACCATTGATGTCAATGAGTGCCAAGGTACCTAAGTACATCATGCAAAGTGCGAATAAATGAGCTGATGTTGAGCCACTTGCAAGATCTAACAATCAAGGGAAATTGATGTATTCCCATGATTGTCAGCGAGAGAACTTGCCATTAAGGAATGAAAGCCTCAAGGTAATTAAAATGAACTCTAGTCTCTATCCCGGATAATGTGTTGAGGTTGATGGAGCAAGACTTGTTGAAAGGCGGGCTTTAAGGAATCCCACATCAGTCAACATTAGTTGTACATAATGAGTGGTAGGACTATAGATGAAAGATCTCATGGTCAAACAGCTTTTATGGAAAGGATACAAAGCAAATGTAGTCATGGAAATGAAGTTGAATGGTTTTATTCAAAAGGAAAAGAATAAACTGAAAAATGAGAAAAATGTGTGCGACTCAGAAAGGTAGACATACGGGAAGTTTTGATGTATAAGGCATAAAAAGTAGACTCTGACATGGGTGATGGATAAGATTGGAAGGAAAAAGGGTAATTAATCATGACATGGCATAATTGCCTTCTGAAATGCTTCTTTGTGGTGGCAAATGTCATGACACACATAGTGGAACCTCAACTTCTTCAAGCTTTCAATGGAACATTTTTCTGAAAATCTTCTATGATTCTGGAAAAATTTTCTACATGCCATTTGTTCATCTTTGAACCTGAAAAAGGTTAGTATTTCTCTGCAACAAACTTGTGAGAGCATTGAAAATACTGAAAAATATGTGTTTAACAAACAAAGTCAAAGAAAATAAATGAAATGCTTTTAAACCTGAAAATGGCGATGCTTCCTGTCAAAACCTGTTTTTGAGCATCTTGCGAAAACAAGTTAGTGTAACAATCATAAAATTCTGAGAAGATTTCAAATTCACTTATAATTTTAATTTTATGATTTTATTTGTTACCTAATACTTTTTATTTATTAGTTTTTAATTTAATTTAATTTATTTTTGTAATGTTATCATAATTATTTTTAAAGCGTTTTTATATATTTGATTTATTTACCACAAGAGAAAATATGTATATGTTTATTTTAATTGTGATAAATTCTTATATAGATATAAATTAATTTAAATTTTATTTTTGTGTTTTTGTTATTTTATTTTTTTTAATTTTGCAATTAAAAAAAGAAAATGGAAGAAAATTCATAGTTTTTACGAGCCTCCTTATACAAATATTACTGCGTATTTATGTGATATTTGAGCAACACAGAGAGAGAGGGTTGACCCCTCTAAAAGAAGACTATCTTAATAATATGGAGTGTGCAAACAAGCAACATGTTTGGCAGTTTGAATGACCATGACAGGTTTGGCTCTTTGAATGACCATGTTGTTACCCCCCCAAACCTAAGATGTGCTAGGTCAAACTGTGCAAAGATAAAAATTAAAGAGAAGGTGTAGCTGCGACAGCAGTTGCCTTTGATTTTAACGATGCATATTAATTTTTATGTTTTACTTTTTATGTTTATTTGTTTATTTACCTAACATTGTTTATACATAGATTTTTCAATTTTTATGTTGTTATAATAAAAAAAAATGTTTTTATTGAGAGGAACCCTTTTATTATTGTTGTTTAAAAAAAAAACTTGTGTTCTTGTCGTTAAACAAAAATTTCTAAGTTTTATTCAAAAATATTTTTTATTATTATTTAAATTGTTTTTATATACTTATTTTAGATATGATTTATTTAATATATATATAATTTAAGTTTATTTAAAGTTCTTTTTAATTGTGTTGTAACGAAAACAAAAATAAATTCCTAACTAACCCTATCTTACAAAACAACTTCAAAACAACACTAAACCATGTTACTTCAAAATTGTTTTTCATTTATTTATTTACAAAACTCTTTTATTATTGTTTTTTATTTGAAAATCATTTATTTATTCTTTTCATAAATATTATACACTAATTTTAAGTTTTATTTAACAAAAATAAAATAAATAAAATATTTTTATTATCTTTATAACATTTAGGTTTGACCTAACAAGTGCAAGCAACATTATCCTGTCTACAAGAGCAAGCAAAGACTTGTTGACATTTAGAGAAAAGGTAATTCACAATATTTATTTTACATATTTCTAAATAGTGTACTACGTCTATTTACCTTGCCGAATACAATGATATATCGCAATTTGCCACAAAACTTTTTGCAACAAATCCAAATGCGGATACAGTTGCGGTGGTTATGTTTATCTCATTGTTAAAATTTCTTAAACAATGTGAATGTATATAGTGGGTGATTGAACTTTTCAAAAGAGGACAAGATATGTTTAAAGTGAAGATGGACATTAGAAAAAAGGGTGGAAAAAAACTGAAAAAAAAGGTGATAAAAAAGATGACAAAACTCAATCCCAAATGGAGGTGTTGTGCATCCCAGTGAAACCTTAGATGTGAATGTGAGTTATGCTGGAGTGCGGACCAATGTATGTTACTAAGATTGTAAGAGGAATGCCCTCGTTTTCCATGTCTCATAATACCCTACCTTATTTTCATTATCTTTCTTATATTTGTCTTTTTTAGGTGGTGGAGATTTATACTGAGATTGACATAGTGGTGCTATGATCCAAATTATTAGAAAAGAAAACCTTACTCAAATCCAATTTTCTCCATTTCTGATTATGCAATGTGTAGCCAACTCTCTTTAAAGCTTCCAAAAAGTTAGGGTGGCCAACTTTTATACGCAATCAGAAACTTACAAGATTCCCCCAACTAAAATACCCACTTTTATATGCAATCAGAAACTTCAAATAACTATTTCCATGGGAATTTGATTACACGATATTATCACTGTGTATCCCAGCCATCACAAATGAAAAATCCCACTTTATAACTAATGACCCCTAATCAACATTTATTTGGTTTGGATTGGAGATTGGAAAAACCTTTGGTAGTTGATCTCCTTTATCATCATGAGACTAATGGTCGGTAATGTGTTCTCGTTGATATAATTTGACAATGTTTTTGTTTACATATTAAACAGGCATTTTCCCAGTATGTGTCATTGTTTTCTATGCGATTTTTATTATTTTATAGTTTTCTATTTTATACTATCATTCTCCTTCCTGGAAAAAGAAAACAACGAAAATATTATACACAATAGATCACGATCTTTTTTAATATCTCACACACAAGACAAGTGCACAGCTTTTATAGGGAGGATAATTTTTTGTGTGATGGCAATCATTAGAGGATGATCATGTCAACTTATCCTCTACGTGATGGTTACTGCTTTGTTGGGGCAGTCGAAAAGATGTGATATCTATCTGAGCAGTCAACTACAAAAATAGGTTATCTCCTCAATAGTAAACCATATGTATTTTTCAGGGCAGTCGATAGCTGTAATCCTGTGTGTGCTGCCAACATATATGTTATAATTTGATATATGCTAAAATTAAGAGAACCGTGATGGTAAAATTGGTAGATAGTATACCCACCAAGTAATGGCAATGATTCTAGCGCTAGAAAAGGGTGGAATACAGTTAGTAATTCATTTGAGAAGATGTTAATCAATTGGCTTGGTGATGACTTCAATAGAACATGCGACAAAGAAACTCAGTGAAATTATATTTCGGATATTATCTGTGATTCGATTTGCAGTTAAATTGGCAATCTAACAATATGTTGACAGAGTAGCAGATCTTGGTAACCACGATAGTATCACGTAGTTTTATAACAATGGTTTGGCAAGATTTATTTAATTCAATGGATCTATAGCTCATAGCAACATTAATTTACGATAACTTCCCTAACAAATTGATAGGGATCACTTAATAGCGAATCAATTAATCTCAGATATGCCCAACTATCTCAATTAACACGTCATCTTATTTTTTCTGATTATCATGCTGTCGATATACATGGAGTTTCTAGCGGCGGTTTGGAACAAACTCAACAATATATTCGTAGAAAATTTTGGTCTTACTGCCAACTATATGATTCTTCCGTAACAACCTCTACATATTGAATTCGTTGTGGATCAAAATTTCTATGGACTGAACCTATCATTAGAGGAAATTTGGGGTCTAAAATGGGCCTTATAAGAAAATGTGCCAATGATAAGTTCTTGTGAGTTGGAATTCAAGAACCAATAGAATTCCAATAAGATGACTCAAACCATAATGGTTGAATTGACATATTTGTCATAAAAAAACTACTTTTTTTGTTCGTATTTTCGACATACCGCCCTGTGTTTTTACTCACATTTCGATCGAGAGAGCTCGTTGGATGCAGAATTTGATTCCACATCCAACGAGTACCCTGCATACTTTTGAGGGACCCTACTACCCCAAAAACAAGAAATACATGAAAAATTTGATGATGAAACGTATTCAGTGTGGGTAGTCATTGGACGCGGAATCAAATTCTGCATCCAAGAGCTCTCCCGATCGAAATTTGAGTAAAAACATAGGGAGATATGTCGAAAATACGAACAGAAAAAGTAGTTTTTTCTTTTTTTTCTCCAAAATTAATAAATATTATTTTATTATTTTCCTTAGGAGGCCCATTTTAGACCTCAAAATTCCTCTAATGTTCTCAGTTGATTTGCTAAGATGGTTACAACAACTGAGGGCATCCAAATAGCGTTGGTTTGGTTTGCAGGTGGAGGTGGATAATCGACAGGTATATGCACTCTAAGGAAAGGGCATCAACTACTCAAAATTCATAGAGAACTAAATCAAATTTTCTACATCGTTTTGACATCTGTACTTCAATTTATACAACACTTATATATTGAAACTTATGAGCAAATTGTTTTCTCTTAGTGCCTTTCATCATATCCATATCGAGGTTCAGATTGCTTATATGCAACTTGCCTTTAATATTGTTCTGCTTTCGCCAAAACTATCTCATGCTCAGAATGTTTGTGTTGCAGGATCATTTTAGAAAAGGTGGATCGAGGTAGGTCGAACGATCCTATAGAACCATAAATAGAATGCCCAAAATGCACAAATCAAATGCTAGGTCGAAAGATAGAATGTTTGTAGGTTTTATGGCTGATTGTTTGCAATTGCACATAGAGGACTGTTTGCAAGTTTTGTATAAAAACTGTAAAATTATTTGTTCTATTTATTTATATATTTTTATTGTATATTATTACTTTTATAATGTTTAATTATTTCATTTATTTTTGCAGGTTTTGTTAATTTTAATATCAGTAAGATATACTAGAAAAACTAAAAAAAATTAACAAGAAAACATAATATTTAATTTTTAATTTTTTAAATAAAAATTAGAGTATAACACCTTTAGATTTTATTATACATATATTGTTAATATATATTTTTTTAATCTTAGTTTAGAATATCTTTAAATACAAACTGGATTTTTTATCCTAACAAAAATAAAGGGAAAACTCTTATTTTATATATATATATATATATATATATATATATATTAAAAATTAAAAAAGAAACAAAGGAACATGTCAAACTAAAATGAAAATTATATAAATTTTTATTATTTTTATTTGTTTATTTACTAATTATTCATAAAAAGAAGCTAACTCTTAATTTTTTTTTTTCCTAGCATGAAAATAAATAAATAAAAAATTCAAACTGAAAAGATATCAAGATTTCAATTGGTTTTTTTTTTGTATTTTTAAATTTAAAGGATTAAAACTACTTTTTAAAAACATAATAGTAAATAGGACAAGCAAATAAAAATTTCAATAAATAATTAATTTAAAACAAATTAAAGCATCCTACATTAATCTTTGAATTAAAGATAAAAAAAGAAAATCTACCTACTTTACTCTAATTGGAATTTATAATATTTTACATGTAATGAAATTTTCAGTGGAACCATCTATCCAATAGAAGTAAAAAAAAAAGTTACATTTAATTTTGAAAAATAAAATCTAATATGCCAAAAAATGTATGGAATTAACTGCTCAAAATGTGAATAAAAGTAGAAACAGAACCAATCTAACCTAGCACTTACTAGGAAACATTGTTCTATGCAGCTCACGTTTGCATGATGATCATCTAAGATCTGTTCTTCATCCTCTTCAATCTCTAGTTCGAAAAGATGTTCTAACTCTTCAAATGTCGATTCTACATTGTTTTCTGCAGGAGGAGTGATTTTATCCTTGACTGCTGTCAAGATCTCCTCTTCTTGAGAAGAGGAGATCCTAGCTTTTTCTAGGATCTGAGTGATCTTCTCTAAGCTTAAGCTCATTGTAAAACTAAAATCAAATCAAATGGAAAAAAAATAAAAGAGATAAAAAACGAGTACATGACAAATGCGACAAACAACACGAAATGAGTTATTAAAAAATAGAAAAATAAAAACTACACCAAAAATCTGTATAAAACAAAAATGAACATATAAAATTAAAACAAGTTAGTATGAAGTAAAGGCACCCAAAAATGAAAGCAATCCAAACATTAAACTACAAAACTCTAAATAAAAATGAAAACTTGCATAAAACAAACTTGCATTTGCAAAAAAAGAAAGAACTTGCAGAAAAATAAACACTTTGCAGAAAACAATCAAGTATTTGGGGCAACACACTAAAGTGGATGTGTCTAGGTGTTACACCATGGAAATTCCATGGTGAAGTTGTCTTTGCATATTATAGTTTCCCCTCCCCCTTTCTATCTAATAAAAACAAACTAGCTACCTATCTATACTCTGATCCCTTTTAGCACTTCCCCGAAAATGACGCAAAAATGCTAGGTAAAAACATTAAACAAATTATAACATATATCCAACGATTTAATTGTCAACCCGGAGAGAGTGTAAACTTGTGAGGTATAGACAAAATATATGTAGGGACAGAGTGTCGCTGAACTTAATCTAATATGAAAACATGAAATTGTATGGAAATAAATCTAATTGTAGTAAACATGAAATTGCATAAATTAACTTGATAAAGAAAGATTGAAATTGCATGAAATAAACAGGCCCTAAAGCAATTGACAATAACTAGTGATCTCACATAAGATCAATACTGAAAATACATAAGAAAGAAATAACTGGAATTCTATACTAAAAACTCATAAACAAGACATCAAACTATGAAGAGATCAAACTATCTATTCTAAAGCATAAAATCTGTTACAACAGGATCAAATCCATGACTGTCTAAAAATATGAACTAGTTCTCTACTACCAAACCACTAGAGAGGCCTCTAAGGAAATGAGGAGAAAACCCTCCTATTTATACATAAATCCAAGATAACTAATCATAATTACAGATCCACTATTCTCTCAACCTATCCCTTAAAATTCTTAACAAATAGACAACTCATTCCCCCAAATCCTCAACCAAATATATAACTCATCCCTTTAAATCCCCAACCAAATATTGGATGAGATATTCTCTCCAGACCTCCATGATCTTCTCCTTGAAGTTAGGTCACATCTTGATGATGAAATTTGAATTTGAAGCTAGGTAGTGATTTTTGAACTTAGTAAAGTCTTCAAATACACCTGTAAACATCACCAAACTCACCCAACTTTAAAGTATAATGAAAATATGTTATTTTTTCTCAATAATTGACCATAAATTCACTCAAAATACTCAAAAATAAATGATTTGGAAAAGAGTAATATAAACCCATATTTATTATGAAAGTGATGAATAATAATGGTTTTATGGAAGGATATAATGGAATAAGGTGATAAATAGTATATGAAATGATGAATAAAATGTGGTCTTTTTGTGGCTCAACATACCCCCCAACTTGACTATTTGGATGTCCTCATGCAACTATGCATTGATTCTTTTAAAACTTTTGGCTTGTAGCTGAGGCTTTACATGACGATGGTATGTGACAGTAAACCATTCCATGATTTTGAAATGCATGAGTGGCAGCGATTTTTTTCTTTTATATATATTTATATATTCTCTTTTTTTTGTGGTTGGTTATTGTATAACAACCATAACAAATGTTGGTTCTTGTGTTAACAACATTCGCTCGTTTTATTTGTATTTTTGCTGCAATATATAAGATTTTAAAAGTATACAAGCATTAGAAATGATAAACCATCAATGTATAGTAAAAAGCCTTTTTATAGTTATGAATCATGCCAATATACATAGTATAGTTTGGGAGAGACATGTTGATTAAGGGTAAATGAGATGATGAATGTGTAAAATGATAATGAATAGTCACACCCCCCACCCGCACCCCCTCCAACTTAAGATGTATTAGTTTTATGAAAAGTGAGAAAGGGAATGTAGTGAGAGAATTTTCCAAATTCATTCATTTTCTATCATTTAAGGAATTACATGGTTAAATATTAGAAAAAAACATACCTCTACTTACCCAAAAAGCTAATGAACTATATAAGAGGAATGTGGTTGATATTGTTGCTAGATGTGAAGGATCTAAACTGCTGCTTGGTTAGATGAAGTAGAAGATGAGAGTTGAAAGTAGAACTATGGTACTCTGGTAAGCAATGTTATCTGGATCTTACATTGAACTGGTTGAGTTCTATACTGAGAAATTTTTGCGGTGTTTTCTCCCTTATGGTCTCCTCGAGGAAAATATTTGTGTTCTTGTTTTATTTATTTATTTTTACATGTTGTTCTTTTAGTGATCCTCTAGTGGAAAATTGTTTTAAGATATCATCTAATAAAAATTGATAAAACATTAACACAGTATCAGAGCCACACTAAAAAGAGACACTGGACAACTAGGTTTTGTTGTTCTTAAAAAATCCCTCGACGGTTCAACCAGAAAAGAGGGCTCCAAATCACCTTTGAAGGGAACATCTTTCTGTGGTGACAGAATTGAATTCCAAGAATTTTCAATTTTGGACCTGTTACTGTTTTTGGGAAAAACTAGGTTTCGGTTTTCCCATGGTTTCATCATCAATCTCAGGAAAATGACGATACGGTCTACCTCGCCTCAGGAGGGCGCATATTTTCCACCTCTCAACACTATTAGGGTTTCCAATTGAGAAATTAGGGTTTCTACAGCAAACCCTAGGTCTTCCAAAAGGAGTTCAGCCAGAAACTATTTTCTTCAAGTAAGTACTCTTCCTCCCTATTCCATTTGAAGTTCTCATTATGTTTAAGATGACAAAGAACACCAAGCTAGATGAAAAGCTTGAAGGAGTTGAAGACTTAAGAGCATGGAAGTATAGGATCATGCTCATCCTGCAAGAGAATGATATGGACAAATTTGTGAATCAGGAAGTAAAAGAACCAAAAGAGGAGGAAGCTAAGTCCAAGCATAAGAAGGAGATTATTATAGACAAAAGGATCATAGCTTATTCCATCAAGGATAAATTGATTCCTCAAGTATCATCAAGGGAAACTCCGAAAGAAATGTTTCATGCCCTCTCCAGTCTATTTCAAGGGAGAAACATCAACAGGAAAATGACCGCGAGGAATCACCTCAAAAGTGTAAAGACTCAAAAGTCAGAAACTATGCAATATTATTTTTCAAGAGTGGCCCAAATCAGAGATCAACTAGAATTAATTGGAGATACAATAGAAGAAGAAGAAATTGTGATGACCACCCTAAATGGCCTTCCAAGATATTGGGAAGCTTTTATCTTAGGAATCTTCTCAAGAAGGAAACTAACCAAATTCAGAAAGATATGGGAAGAATGTGTCCAAGAAGAAGAAATAATATTAGGCAGAGAAGTGAAGCTAAATGATGATGAAGACCAAGCCTTAACAACACATGCCGTGTACAAAAGGATTCTCCTTGTTGGCAAGGTGTTTGGGGTAAGTGAGTTGCGTAGCGTCGCGGAAAAAGGTTGGCATGATAAGTGTGAAAATAACCACTTTTTGAATATTTTATGTATATTTTGACTAAGTTTTGTTGCAATAGGTCAGTAGCGGTTAGAAGTCAGTTAGTAGTGGACCCTTGTAGTAAAGGCTTAAGCCTATTTATAGATATATTTTGGAGAGTCATAGGGAGTCATATGTGATATGTGAGCAATTGTGAACAATTGTATGCGATTGCATGTGCGATTGTAAGGGATAGATCTGGTGTGATCTATTTTATGGAGACTTTTCTATCATGACTATGGTTTTTATTTGGGCTTCTTCCTAATGTTTGCAGTCTCCGGTTTTGGAGAAGGATTGTGTAATATGGCATATTTGCACAATATTAATATATGATGCGATGAGTATGGCTCAATTTGTGTCTATTGTTATAGATATGTTATGATGCTGCGACTCTGTTTTATTACAATGGCATAATATAGATATGATTCATTTTCTTCCTTCTATGTGATCTGTTGGTTTTTCAATATACGTATCTGTAACTAGTTGATGAGCTATGATGATCCATGAATAATGCTGCTATATGTTAATAATATATAATGATCACATAAGTTTTGATGTCCCTCCGTCAGATCCCCATATCCTCCTCTCCCACTGTTGAAAACTCGGTTCTAATAGCTCTCACTTGAATGCCTTGGGTGAGACCTTGTCTGCTTCGTAGAGGTTGCTGGGTAGGGTAAAACCTGTCTGGGCTGGTGCTCAAGGAGACTATACTGTAGGGCGTCGACAGAGTGGGAACCCATGTCGACAAAGCTTTGTTGGTGGGCTTCACCAGCAAATGGTTCCATTGTCCGGACCGAGTTGCAAATAGGAGGGGGATATGTTCTGGCATTTGACTCGACCAGAGATCGAGGGATGGTTTGATCTGAAGTTTTAGGAGTTTGTTGAAGCCGAAAACCAGAATCCTAAGCTATCGATGGGCCATTGGCTGGATAGATATATCCACGATGGTCCTCATGAATGGTTCTTTTGCGAATTCCCTGTGCTCTTGCAAGAATTGTTGACAAAGTTTTCTTAGCAAAAGAAAAAAATTCAAGGAAGAGAGCCAATGCCCTGGACCCCAGAATTGATCCAAGCACTGCAAGAAACTAGCAACAAGGCATCACAAGTAGTCTAGGTATGGATGGATAGTATCTTATAAGGATACATTACTGAGTTTGTTGTTGATACTAATAAATCTTTCAGTGAAGTGGAAAGGGAGTTTGTCAATGGACCTTATGGAAGGTTCTTATTGTCACTACAACTGTCGATTAAGCAACTAGTCTATGAAAAGGGTATCCTAAAGATGGAGCAAGAGTAGTGGAACTCTGGTGTGCAGGGAATGTAGGAACCATGATAGAAAGGGGGGAAATTCATAAGGAAATAATGGGTATATGGGCATGAGTTTTGGTGAGAATGTAAAGGTCATCAAAGAAACAAGTGGTTGTATGAGGGGAGGAGCAAGGTTTCAAGAAAAGAGTCAGAGGATGAGAGAAGGTCCCGCTGAAGTCAAAGTGCGATACCATGAAGAACAACCACATGGGAAGAAGTGACCTTTTTGTGATGACGAGGACATACAGGCCCAGGCTACACCTAGAAGAATAGCAGGATCGAAACCCAGCAGTAACATGTTTACTCATCCATGCATAACTCCACCACAAGGAAGGAACGCACATTCTACTCCATTTGCTTTCAATCCATTTGCAGAGGCAAGACCATCACGGCAGTATGGTACCCTGTGCACGTTCTTTGAGAGTTGTCTATCATTGGTGAGGGAATTAGATGCCCTTGTTGAGCTTGAGGCATTATTGCACCT
This sequence comes from Pseudotsuga menziesii, assembly GCA_001517045.1. NCBI lineage: Eukaryota > Viridiplantae > Streptophyta > Pinopsida > Pinales > Pinaceae > Pseudotsuga > Pseudotsuga menziesii. The sequence continues at coordinate 54,925 of LPNX010747259.1, read as the reverse complement.
CCCAGATAAGACAGTGAAGGAATCCACTGTGAATTCCTTACAACAAAGGAAGACCAATAAGGAGATGAAGATGAATTCCCATATTGGAGATTATGAGGTTGAATTGGTCATTTTGAACCTTGGGTCAGATGTAAACATATGAACAAAGCAAACCTAGCTATTCATGGGAAATCTAATGTTGGGATGGTCACCGGTATAGCTGCGTTTAGCCAACCAGGCGAAGGTCCAGCCCATTGGTCATGTTTCAAACTTGGTTGTTGACATTCAAGGTATGAAAACACGTGCTAACTTTGATGTGATAGAAGTTGTAGGAGACGGTGGTTCTTATACTACGCTACTAAGAATTATATAGGCTAATGATAGAATGGCAGTTATCAACTTCAAGAAACATGTTATGACATTTGAAAACCAGGATGTTTGCTCCTATGGATCCTCATTAAGGGCGGCGATATATCAAACCCATAAAGGATGAAGTAGAGAGAATTTGGGATCATGATTATAACATATATGAGGACTATATCCATCCTACTATCAATGGCGAACTTGGATGGTGCAGCGCAAGTTCCACGTCCTTTGAATCTGACGATGCTCTAGAAAATTGGCAGAATCAGTTGCATGAGGTATCATTCAGAAAGTGCAGGTTGATTACATAGTATCTCCAACCTATTGTGACTGAGACTGTTGAGTTTCCCATTTATGAAGGACTGTCAGAACTATCTAAGTTCTTTCAAGAATTTGAAGATAAGGTGTTTGAACCGCAAAGGACACTGGCTCTTGATGTAGCATTGAAGGCTACTCCGGCTCGATGGTGGGCGACACACAAACAAACGATCCATGATTGGGAGCAATGCCACAGGTTGATGATGCTCCGCTTTGGCGATGTAGAGGTCTATCATACTGGGAGATATGATGGATTAAATGACCCCACCAGTCATTTAAATGAGTGTCAGATGTTATGGACATCATGGCCCAAAGATGGGTGGGTTCACGCTTTTGTTCATACTCTAGAAGAGATGCCGATATCATGGTATGTGGCAAAAGAATTATGCAGAACCATTACCACTTGGGAGGAGTTCTCAGTTTTCTCTATGTAAATGTTTAGCTTCCAGGATGCCAACCCCGAGGTATGTAATGCTTTGCACATTACCCTCAACGTAGTACTGAAATTCATCCCTGTTGCATACCTCGTTGATACTCATGCAAATTGTTCCATCCAATCCTTGATGATGTGCTACAACTTGTCTGGGGAACCTGAAAATGATGACAAGCTACGGAATGTTAATATTCCAAATTCCAAAGGAAGACATGGTGTAGCAGCTCCCAACATATCAACGGAATCGATGAACCAGCCGCTGAGGATCCAAAAAGTTAACATTGGGTCAGAAAAAAATCTGAAATTTGCTAATGTCTAAGACTATTGGGGAAAAGAGATGATGGCCAAAGTCACAGATATACTGCATGAATTCCAGGACCTTTTCCCAACACCATTTTTAGAGATGAAGGGGATACTCAGCAACTTGGGGGAAATGAATATTCCACTCAAGCTAGATGCAAAACTAGTTTTCCAGAGGCCGTATAGACTGAACCCATGATACAAGGATTGCGTGAAAGATGAGATCGATAGGATGCTCGATGTTGGGATCATTGAGCCTGTAGAAGAATTAGAGTGGATACGCCCAATGGTGGTCCAAGATAATAAGACCAGTGAGATCAGCATTTGTGTTGATTTGAGGAAGTTGAATGATGCATGTTACATGATCCTTTCCCGAACCTTCACAGATGAAGTCGTGGAAGGTGTAGGTGGCCAGGAGGTATATTCCTTCATAGATGGATTTTTGTGATACCACCAGAACCGAATCATGAAGGAGGATCACCATAAGAATACATTTGTCACCGAGTGGGGCTGCTTTCAATATACCATCATGCCATTTGGGTTGAATAAAGCACCTGCTATGTTTTCCCACGTAGTTGTCACTGTATTTAAATATTTTATTCAAAAATTCCTGTAGGTATATATGGATGACTGGACCGTCTATGGCTTGGTTAAAGACCATCTGGAAAATCTACGATTGATGTTGGAATGGTGTAGATAGCATCATATTGTGTTGAATTCAAAAATATGTATTTTCTGTGCACCCTTTGGCATACTACTTGGGCACATCGTATGCAAAGAAGGCATGATGGTTGATCCGATGAAGATTGTGCTGATCCTGAGTTTACCGCTGCCAACAAATGAAAGATGCTTCGGTTGACACTAGGACACATGGGCTACTGTTGCAAGTTTATCAGAGGATATGCTACGAATACCACTCCCATGGAAAAGTTGTTAAAGAAAGATGTTGCTTTTGAATGGACTCCGTAATGTCAAGGAAGCTTCGACACCCTGAAGTCCAAGATGGCCTTCGCACCAATATTGGTTTTTCTTTATTGGAGTAAAGAATTCCATGTGCATGTTTATGCCTTTTCTACTGTGCTAGGGGTTGTTATTTCATAGCCAAATGAAGGAAACCTGGATCATCCAATAGCATATTCCAACATAAAGTTATCATTTGCTGAACGAAATTATACCACAAATGAAAGGGAAGGTCTCGTGTTGGTTTATGCACTGAAAAAATTCAGGCACTATTTGTTGGGTGGACAGTTCAATATGTTCATTGATCATTCTACTTTGCAATACCTAGTCAACAAGCCTGTGCTGGGGGGAGAATCTATAGGTGGCTTCTTTTGTTCAAAGAGTTTGATTTTGAAATAGTGGTAAAGTCGAGAAGGTTGAATGTTGGCCCGGATCATTTGTCGCATGTTGAGAATGGTGAAGAACCAACCAATATTGATGATGGCTTGCCAAATTTACAATTGTCCTGAGTTGAAGTCATAGATGATCACTATGCACCAATAATTCATTTTTTGTCTACTGGTGTCGCTCCAGTAGACATGTCGATTAGCCAAAAGAAGTAGTTGGTCGTAAAAGCCTCCAATTTTAAACTAATTGTTGGAAAACTATATAAACTTGGACCAGATGAAATATTGTGACAGTGCATCTTATTGCATGACCAGGGTGCCATTCTAGAAGAAGTACATGCAAGGATCGCGAGAGGTCACTATGGAGGTTATGCTACTACACGAAAAGTGTTGCGTGCTAGGCTATGGTGGCCCACGTTGCATGATGATGCCGTAGACTATGCACTTGTTGAAGCAACCTGCATTAATGGGTGATTCGACTATTAGAAGCATAAGATCACCAGTGGATTTGGTGTCATACCACCCAACTTGGAAATAATGATGAAGTTAGATTTTGTAATGATGAATTTGGAATTATAAATGGCTATAAAACATCACATAGGATGCATCGGATGGCATTATTCAGTTGCGAGAGCAGAGATAGAAGGTGAATTCTATGTAGAGTATTGAGAAGAGTGTTGAGTGAAGTGCATTTTTAGTTGTTGAGCATCATTTCAGTCTTTTAGGGATAAGGGATGCTGAGCGGCCTTGACACTATTGAAATTTCAAGTGATTACGAGTCACTTGTTCAGCCCACGACTGTGGAAGAGGAAGTCATGAGTATGCCACCGGAGAAGAGGCAAACTCACACGTCTATGAGAATGTGGGGAGAAGGAACTTCACAGACTGGGCCATCGAGCTTAGGAGCTGTTGATTTTGTGACACCTTGGTGTGTCTCAGTGAATGTTATTTTGGGATACGTTGCTCCTACGTGTCTAGGAGCCAAGCCACGGTAGATATCGAAGAATCAGAAGTACCCGCCCAAGTTTCCAGTGATGTCGGAAGGGATGACATGCTCTGTCAACATCATCCCTATGCTGATTAGGCTCAAGTTCGACGATCATGACCTACTTTTGCTTAAAGATCTCCGGGATGAGCCATATGAATATGTCCATATGGCACCTGGTGGCCCCATTTAGCGAATTATAAAAGCATGGGCCAGTGGATTAGAAAATTCTGGGTTACTAGGGCTCATCAATATGCCCCATTTTGGCCATTTGAATGAAGCACATGCCTGTGTAAAGAAACTATTGGCGTTTTTCCATGGAGGGACTCTTTGGCTAAATACGTCGATCCCTGTCACCGTCGATTTGATTGCTAGCATTACTGGTTTTCCTGAGGCTGGGGAGGACCCACTTTAATATATTCGTGGAAGAGATATGGATAAGAGACTAGCGAAGCAGCTGAAGGAGCGCTTCAGGTTACAATGGGATGGTTGTGCTTATCGCATTAATAGTGTCAACTCCCAGACAGTGCACATTGGTGGAATAATCCTAGCCAGCAAGGTTGTTCATAGAAATTGACCAGTCCAATGCAATTCAGGTGTTGTTTCCTGTGCCCATAAATGTGCTGAGGGGGTAAAAATGAATTGGTATTTATTTTTGTTGAATCAATTGCTCGAATATGCGCTTGCTGCTTAGGCCGGGTGGCCTTTTTCTTATAGTTTTCTTTTGATTCTCATCGCTCTGGTTGCTTGGATGGAACCAAAGGACTACCAACCAATGGTGGTTGAGGCAGTCAAGGTTTGCCACGAAGCCCATTATCGGAACCTATGGTGGGTTGAAGAACCTAGTCGCCAAAGAGACTGTGCTATTAATTTTTGGATCTATTGGGAAGCACTACAGGTGACCGCCATTGTAGTTCCATGAATTTCTCCCTACACCATGGCCAAGTATCAACGAATCCTTAGGTTTGCTATTGGACCCCACGCCATTCATATTTAGGCACGGTGGGACCCTGATCGGTAGTGCCTTCCATTGCCTTATAAATTTACCACATAAGAGTTGGATTCCATTGTGGAATATTGGCCAGGGGACTAGCACGTCCTAGTGAGCCAAGAGGAGTTAGAGAAGGAGCTACCCCCAGAGGTACCTGAAGACCTTACCCCATAGGAATTGAGAACCCACGACTCCGACAATGAGTAATCGATGGATCTCGAGGCTATAGCACACTGTATGTGGGAAGAGACTCATACCAAGTCGCATCAGGAGTATGATGCCGACAGTGGTACCAAATCGGGGATGGAAGACTAGCTGCAGCAGCTTATCAAAGCCGTTACTGATTTCTCTATGGATGTGACTACGGAGATCGATGAATCCAACCATGAAGAATTTGGTGCGGTAGGAAATAAACTAGAGTCTATTTTTGATATTGCTTCCAAGCAACCATTAGCAATACCTCTGCTGCAGGATAGCTCGTCGATCAGCACTGGGCCTCTGGCCTAGAACTTGTAAGTTCCCCCAACTGTGATCGACACCAATAGTGAAGAAGTCTACAAGTAGCTACACCCAATCCAGAGCATGACTTTGGATTTGAACAAAATGTCTACTACAGATTTGGTTGAGTTGTAGCATGGTGTTGCACTGGAGTTGGCGGCCCGGTAAAATGATTTGGCTGTAGGCTATGTCGAGGCCCAGAATACCACTGCAAAGCTACAGAAGGAATCAGAGGAGATGCACTAGGTCCGCTTGTAGTTAGCAGAAGAGAAGTTACATGAAATAAACTAGCTGAAGGTGACACAGGATGAGTTGCAGCGGAAGGATACTGAAGGGATTACCGACCTCAAGAAGGTGCAAGACCTCTTGCTTGTTGAACATGTGCAGCAAAGTTAAGTAGGCTATTTTTGATGCCTAACAGAACATTTTTGACAACACCACAGGTCTCATCCCAGTCGAGCAGGACAAGCGATTGGGGCAAACTTTGGTTGAGCTTCAGGATAATAACTTGCTACTCTAGGACCAAGTACAACCCATAACACTGTCAGAGCAGGTTGTTAAGCAAAAGACCTCCATTGAAGAAATTTCCACTCAGTTCAACACCATGGAGCAATAGGCTAAAACGGTTATGGAAGTGACCATGCAATTTTGGCAAAGTATCGTTTAGGATGAGCAACTTGATCAACTGACTACGTAGGTGCAAGAGGGAGAGGGTTAGTTGAAAACCATGAAGACATCGTTGAAGGCCATGTGGCTGATGGTGCAGATCATCTAGTCCACACAATTGAAGAATCTGCAGCAGCGAGCTGCCAGGGCACAAGAATGTTGGTAGAAGCGCCTCGAGCAGCTCGATGAATTTCAAGAAATTAGTGGCTAGTTGGCTATTAAGGCCGTTTCCACTATCCAATCCATTCAAGAGAATCGATAATTGGTTGACAACAAGGCAAGTGAGGAGCGCCTTGTCCAGCAGACTTTGAGTAATTGTCAGAGTATCGCCAGTAAATTCCTGCTACAGGTTCATGAAATTGTACAACAATTTGAATATTTTAAGGATAGAATGTCGGCGCACACCCTGTCAACTTGATGTGGCTCAAGGGCGATCCACAAAAATGTGTTGGGGGCTTGTTGGAAAGGGGTTTGGGGCAAGTCAGTTGCACAGCATCATGACAGCTGTGCAAGATCACATGGTAGCGCGCAAGGGAAGGTTGGCGCGATAAGCGGGAAAATAACCACTTTTTGAATATTTTATGTATATTATAACCAAGTTTTGTTGCAATAGGTCAATAGCGGTTAGAGGTCAGTTATTAGTGGACCCTTGTTGTAAAGGCTTAAGCCTATTTATAGATCTATTTTGGAGAGTCATTGGGAGTCAGATGTGATATGTGAGCAATTGTGAACAATTGTATGCGATTGCATGTTAGATTGTAAGGGATAAGATCTGGTGTGATCTATTTTATGGAGACTTTTCTGTCATGACTGTGGTTTCTATCTGGGCTTCTTCCTGATGTATGCAGTATCTGGTTTTGGAGAAGGATTGTGTAATATAGCATAGTTGCGCAAGATTAATATATGATGCAATGAGTATGGCTCAATTATTGTATGTTGTTATAGATCTATTATGATGCTGCGACTATGTTTTATTACAATGGCATAATATAGATATGATTCACTTTCTTCTTGTTATGTGATCTATTGGTTTTGAAATCTATGTTTCTGTAACTGTTTGATGCGCGATGATGCTCCATGAATAATGTTGCTATATGTTGATACCATATAATGATCGCATAAGTTATGATGTCCCTCTGTTGGATCCCCATATCCTCCTCTCCCACTGTTGGAAACATAGTTCTGACAGCTTTCCCTTGAACACCTCAGGTGAGACCTTTTCTGGTTCACAAACATTGCTGGGCAGGGTGAAACCTATCTGGGCTGGTCCTCAGGGAGATTGTACTGCAGGCCGTTGATAGAGTGGTAACCCCTATCGATGAAGCTTTGTTGGAGGGATTATCCAACACTCCTCACAAGGTAATGCTTGGAGATGACTTCCAATATCCCACCAAAGGAATGATAGAATCATATTATAAGTTGGATTCTGGAAAATCCATGAAGATGAAGGATGTTCTATATGTCCCTAGACTAAAGAAGAACCTCCTCTCTATTTCATCCTTGGACAAGAGAGGGTTTAGATTTTCCTTCATAGATGGAAAAGTACTCATGTTGATCCATATGGAGATTGGTGGCCACCCACCTATTCCACTGGCTCAAAATAATTGTCGATTGTGGCAGTTTCCTAGTTATTTTTCTACAGTTTTTCGGGTCCTAAACTTTCGGAGCCATTTTGAGGCCCTAAACGAAATTTTTAGGTGATTCAGTGGCCAAATGGTTGCCAATGGCATGAACTTTTCCAATCAAAAGTTGTAAATCTTATATAAACCTTTCCAACGAGCTATCGAACACCCGAATCGGAGATCATATGCAAAAGCTATGACCCTGGGAGGTTGACTATTCAACTTACCACCTTGGGGCCACAAAGTTTATGAAAGTTCATCTTCTAGGGTTACGTTTTGGACTTTTGTGGTTCTCACCCTCATTATTATTATAAATAGGCCCCTTTGGCCTCATTTTGTATTCATCTTGGCACGGATGATCGTAGCAGCCACATCTCTTCTTAGAGATAGCTACCACCATTCTAGAAATTGTATTACAGTATGTTCTATTTCTGCTATTTATTAGAATATGTGTTATTGTATCTCTGTTATCTTTGCAAAATGTATGTTATTATGATTTTTTATCTGTTCTTTCATTTCATTCACACGTAAATCAGGATCACATGTGGTGAAAAGGAAAGACCTTAGATGATGCAGTAGAAATTGGAATTGAAGAGGGAGGACTCTAGAATTTGAAAGGACATGCAGATTCATCCTTAGCAACAAGTACAATAAATCCATGTGAGCTTTGGCATAGAAGGATTTCTCATGTTCATTATAGATCTCTTCCAATTGTAATTAAGGTTGTGACTGGTCTACCAGAAATTCAAATCAAACATGAAGTTGTATTCAAAGGATGTACAAAAGGGGAGAATATTAAGAATCCCTATCCAAAGAGTGAAAACAAAGCAAAATGGATATTAGATATTATCCATTCAGATATACATGGGCCAATACAAACAACTTCATTAAGCGAGTATGTTTACTATGCCTCTTTTATTGATGACTACTCCCGCAAAACTTGGATATATTTTCTGAAAAAGAAGGATGAAGTGTTTGAAAGGCTTAAAGAATTCAAAGCTCTAATAGAAAACCTTTATGAGAAGACAATAGATATTTAACATCTAATAATGGAGGAGAGTTCACATCAAATGTATTCAATGATTTCTGAAAGGAAGATGGGATTAAGAGGGAACTCACCATTCCCTATAATCCTCAACAAAATGGTGCGGTAGAGAGAAATAATAGATATATCATGGAAGTAGTAGAAGCCATGATACATGACCAATATCTACAATGTACCTATGGGAAGAAGCAGTGAGAACATCAGTATATCTCCGAAACAAAATCTCCCACAGTGCCCTTGGGAAATTGTACCAATACCAAAAGACAAATCAATGGTATCCTCAAAATTGATATTCAAAACAAATCATTCCGCAGAAGGTAGTATAGAAAAGTACAAGGAAAGATTCGTAGCAAGAGGGTTCTCCCAAAAGGAAGGAATTGACTATGAATATATCTTTGCTCCAATAGCTAGGTACACTCCAATTAGACATGTCGTTCCTTGGAAGCCAAGAATAAATGGAATTTACATCAAATGGATGTGAAGACAACTTTTCTAAATGGCTTGATAGAAGAAGAAGTGTATATCAAACAACCACAAGATTTTGAATTTGATGATCGAGAATCTTATGTATGTAAAATTAAGAAAGCATTGTATGGGATAAAAAAATCACCCAGAGTATGGTAAGGAAGAACAGATGGATTCCTGATGATTTTAGGATTTACCAAGAGTAAGGCAGATTCTAACCTTTACTATAAGGTTGAGAATGATGGGATTATGATACTACTTTTATATGTGGATGATTTATTCTTAACAGGAGAATAAAAACTCATCGATGACTGTAAGAAGAAGCTGACTGCATTATTTGAGATGAAGGACCTTGGAATGATGCACTACTTTCTAGGTCTTGAATTTTGGAAATCCCCAGATGAGATCTTCCTAAACCAAGGAAAATATACGGTAGAAATCCTGAAGAGGTTTGGAATGCTATATTGTAAGGCCATGACTAATCTGATGACAACAAAATTCAAGTTACTAAATGATGATACATTGGAAGCTGTAGATGCCACTCTGTATAGACAAATTATTGATTCACTAATGTACTTAACCAATACAAGACCTAATATATGTTTTTTTGTAAACACACTAAGTCAGTACATGGTGAATCCCAAGCACATTTACCTGATAGGAGAAAAAAATGTGATGAGGTATCTACAAGGAACTTTAGATTACGGGCTTAGATATACCTCAGACAGTGAGATCAGTTTACATGGGTTCACAGACTCATACCGGGCAAGAAATACTAAAGACAGAAAGAGCATCTAAAGTGGTTGTTTTAGTTTGGGATCAAGCATGATCTCTTGGTTCAGTAGAAAGTAGACTAGTATTGCACTTAGCACAATAGAAGCAGAATACATTGCTACTTGTTCAGCTTGTAGTGAAGTAGTATGGCTTCAAAAGACGTTGGTAATTTTATTTGATGAAGATATAGATGTTACTAATATCCATTGTGATAATTAGAGTTGTAGCAAGATGATAGAAAATCCAGTGTTTCATGATAAGTCAAAACACATTGAAGTAAGATATCACTTCATTATAGACATGGTTCAGAAAGGATCTATAAATCTCAAGTATGTTCCTACAGAGGAACAAGTGGCAGATGTATTAACCAAGCCTATCCCTCGTGTAAAGTTTGAATACTTTCGAGACAATCTTGGTGTGGTCCGGAAGGACCTATCTCGAAAGAGGGAGTGAAAGTATATGGAAGAAGCATGCAGTGGTGAGTAGCTCAGTCTATAGTAGGGTAAGTCTAACTAGGATAGTTTGGTTGAAAAGGTTAGTTAGATGAGGCCTGTTGATCCTAGGGGATTAGTATATCTGACTAGATCAATTTAACCCAAGTGGATTTGTAAGTTAGGACAAGGATTGTCGGTCCCCAAGAAGATCCATCTGTCTAACTAGGATTGTTGGCTCGAAAGAGTTAGTAAGTTAGACAAAATTCCCAGGTGGATCTACCAGAGAACTCACTGTGATGCTGCTCCGAGATAGTTAGAGGGAAGAATGGTTGTTTCAATATTGTTGTATTGTTGACTGATGGTATGATGAGATGTTAGCTTAGTATAGTTATACTAATGGATGTTTATTATTGAGATTTTTAGTTCAGTATTATTATACTAATGACTACTTATCTCAGTATTGTTATACTGGTGGTTGATGAGATGATTGGTTCAACATTGATACGCTGAAATGTGAAATTCAGTATTGTTATACTCCTGACTGCTGAGATGATTGGTTTATATTTATGATGATCTAGTACTTTTGATCTTTCGCAATAATATGCTAATGATGTTGTTGATTGTTTTAGTATTCACATACTATTAATGCAGATGGTGATGGTTCAGTATTCATGTAATGAAGATGAAGATGGTGATAGTTCAGTATTCACATACTGAAACTGCAGATGATGACAATTCAGATAATGATAATACAAAAGATAGTCCAAAATATGAATCAAAGGATGATGATCCAGAAGATGATTCAACATTCAAATGCCGATGTTGTAAGACATGTTCCAGAAGATGACAAGAAGCAGATTGAAGGAAACATGTTTGTAGAATAAGTTCCAATTGAGATTGATGATGAAGATGTATGATGTTGTACCTAAACTTCCTATGACATATAGAGTCTCACCAGTCAGTTGTAAAATTTTAATAATATCATTTCTTGCTAATAGTTGAATACCTTCCTAGTTAACATGGAGTGTTAAAGTAATGTAACTTCGAAAGATATTATATTTTTATTATATTCCTCCTACTAGAGATGAGTTTGGTCTTGTTAGATTCATTGAAGGATGCAATGTAAACCTCCTATTGTAAGTCTGGTCATTAGTACCCAAATGTCAATATAATAAATGTTATTTGTAATGTCCAGTTGGACAAGTTGGCCTTGAGAGAGAAGTAGTAGCGCACCAAGTAGGAGGTAGGAGTTGTTATCTAGATCTTACACTACACTGGTTGAGTTCTATACTAAGGAAGTATTGTGGGGTTTTCTCCCTTTTGGTTTCCCCGATGAAAATCTTTGTGTTGTTGTGTTCTTATGCTTTTATGTGTGTTGTTATTCCAGTGATCTTCTAGTGGAAAATTGTTTTAAGATATCATCTAAGAAAAATTGATAAAACATTAACATAGAGTCCTCAAACTCTAGTACTAATTTACCACCAACATTATTAATTCAAATAGCATTTCCCCCCATGGGTGTGCTCTCCATCGCAACGCACATCGTTATTTGGAACCCATGATGTCAAACCAATACAAGTCCAAGGAATTCACCCCACAATTGAAAAGGTACAACCATAGTTCATCATTTCATAGTTGCGCATTTACTCCCCAACCTTCAGTGGTTAATGCCACCAAATTCCTTGCCACATGTTATTATCTATACTCACAATTTTCCACTCATATCTCCATGATCATGCCAATTTTTGCAATATATTCTTCGTAACATAACCTCCGTGAAGACAACAATGGACCCACCTCCCTCCATAGAAACCAAATCAATTTGTTTATTCCCGTAACAACAATGTGCATGGAATTGATTTGTGGGCCACCCATATTCACATTTGCAGAATAATCCTCACATTATTTTCACAAAGGTTCCTCAAATCACTCAAACTGTGTGAAATATTTACATCATGAAATGGATTCCTCAACTCACTTGAAATTGAGGGAATCCCACCCATCATCAAATTGATCCCCCAACATACCAAAAACTATAGGTTCCCCACCAATTATTCTTTATGTACAAATAGTTCCCCAATCCATTCAAAACCATGGGAGCCACCCTATTGATTGATGTAGTTGAATCTTAATATCCCCATCATTTTAAGTTTTTTTGCATCACCATCACCCTTAATATTGTGTCTCCAAAAAAACCCTTCATATGTAGTTTGTCTCACTCTGCTCCATTGTGTACCTATATTTTGAAGAATTATGTTGTTAATTTCTAAATAAGTGTGATATTTTGTAGGAAGATATTGATACAAAGATATCCCTCACTTATATGCATAGGGAAATAGAAAGAAGAATAATGAGACTGAAAACAAGAGAATTGAAGAGTGTTTGAAGTATATTCCATGATTTATTCTTAAAAACTAGTGTACATAAATAATACACCCTCAAGAGACAAAAGAGAATTTCCAAATATGACAACTCATAAACCTTAGAACACAATATTACTAAAAATAGAAAAACCCCTTAGGTGTAAAAGTACTTTCCAAACTAGTTAAAGAGATATTGAAGTAGCTAGGTGAGATAGGATAGCTAATGGGTAAAGGAAATTAAAATAAATAATGCCAAAAGGAGAGAAAAATATGGATCTTGAGTTAGAAAAAAAGATAGGTAGTTTCCAAGTGACGAGCTTTTACCTTTTCCACTTTCAAACTCGAAAAAAGTCTAAAACTGATAAAGGAAGAAAATGTGATATTAATAATATGGAAAATATTAAAATTATACATAATATTATGAAAAATCAAGATAAGGGTGCTCATGGGTGTAAACATGGCAAGGGTTGACCAAAGGGGAAATTCGAGGAAAACTACCTAGTCTAGAACCTAAGAAATTAATAATTCTATCCTACGTATGAAGTGGATGTATAATATTATAAGACCCCCCCTTATGAATGAATTTATGTGAGTAAATAATAAAAATATCATAAATATATAGGTCCCAACAAAAATGTTATGTTCACCCTTTACAAGTTATTTGTCCAAAAAACTGAGGAAAGAGGCAAAACCACATGGGGAAAATCCTCCCTCAAGAAAGGACATAACACTGAAATAACCAAAATATATTCACTATGTGTTTTTATTCACTTGAATGAGATGATTAAATTGCTTCTTGATGAAATAATTGGTCAATAATTTCTGCACTCCATGATCATGCACTAATGCATCAATGTAGTGTATACAAAAAATGTGGTGAGGCCCCTTGAAACTCATCATGTGATGAAGTAGGAGAATCATATGAGTGATTATTTTTGATATTATACTCTGATATGAATACATAATCAATACAAAAAAATATATATGTGCACAGTTCTTCCCAAAGAGTATACAAAATTCAATAAAATCAGTTTCTTGTTCAACTGCACAATGGTGAACCAAACCATGTGTTTTCTTTTCAAATTGATGTAGTGATGTTGTATTTGTAACTTCAAAATATTTTATGATGAATTTTACCTTTGTATATTGTTGTACCCCCATCGGAGATGTGTTTCCCTTGTTTGAGGATGTCATTATTGTATATGGTCCTTGAAGTACAACCTCCATTTTCAGTCAGGGAAGTATCCCTGAAAGTTGAATATAATAGAATGCATTTTTTAGTATCCTTAGGTGAAGTCGACCCTTCTAGTGTAAGTGGCCAGCCTAGTCAAGTTATTTGGTTAGTGACTTTATGTGTATAAATAGGGATGAACCCTCCATTATTTGATAAACACTCACACACTCTCTTATGTGCATGTTCACTAGAGGAGGAAGAGAGAGAGCTGCACAAGACATATTATTCTTGTGTTTTTCCATCTTGTGATATTGGCTTAGTGACAATACTATTTTGAGGAATTTTGTGGGGTTTCCTCCTTTATTATTTCCCCAAGGAAAATATTTTTGTCTTTTGTATCTTCTCTATCTTCTGCATGGATATTTTGTTGTGCTTATTATTATTTCCAAATAAATATCCTAATCAATTTGAATTAGGGTAGAAAAAATAACATGGCATTAGATCCTCTCTAAAAGAAGGCACTATGTAACAACAAAAACTAGCGCTTCCTAGTTCAATATATTATCTCCGCAGATCATCAATAAAAGAGGGCTAGGCTAAATTTCTCTAGAAGGGAACATATTTTGGTGGAAGCATATTCAAATTGGGAGAAGTTTCAATTTTTTACTATGGGACACTGAAAGACATTGTGGGACACTACGGGAAGAAACAAGGATGTCAAGTTTCAGAGTATTCCATCTATAGTTTCCAGAAAAGAACCTTACTGAGGAACTCAGCTCAAGGAGGCACATATTTCTATCCAAACAGATTTCCAAAATTCTAAGTTTGGAAAATTAGGGTTTCTATGACAAACCCTAAGTGAACCAACTTTGGAATCAGTTTGGACACCTTGAATCAATAAGATCTAAATATATGTTATTTCCATTTGAGGTTGTAAATTTAAGGTGAATCATCATACCCAACTTGAGGATAATATTGGGAGAGTTGAAAACTTTCAAGCATGGAAGTATAGGATCTCCCTGATTCTTGAAGAAAATTATTTGGATCAGTATATCAGAAGGAAGTTCTAGAACTAGAGGGAGTTGAGTCTAATTATATCAATAATAAGAACTTGGTCAAGGACAAGAGAATCAATGCATATTCTATTAAGGATCATATCATCTCTCGTGTGACATCCTTGAACACACCTAAGGAAGTGTTCAACGATTTAACGAATCTATTCGAAGGAAAGAACATTAATCGAAAGATGGAATTGAGGAAATAGTTGAAGAATGCGAATATACAAAACTTAGAGATGATGCAATCCTAGTTCACAAGGGTTGATCAAATAAAGGAACAAATTGAAGCAGTCAAAGAGAATGTAGAAGAAGGAGATATTATTATGACCACATTGAATGGTCTCCCAAGATATGGGACTCATTCATTCAAGGAATATGTGCCAGAAGGAAGTTGATCACTTTCAACAGACTCTAGGAAGAGTGAAGACAAGAAGAAACTCATATCATAACAATATCATAGAAGATGTGAGCAACTGAATATCAATCTCTCACAATTCATACCAGAAAAAATTATAGAAAGAAGGAGGACCATCATCATAAAATAAAAAATAAGTGCAGAATGTATCCTTCCAATATTTGATGCTGCAGTTGTTATGATAAGGGACACTACTCCAGTGATTGTTCCAAAAAAAACACTCCAACAAGAAGAAAAACAAGAAAATACATCATTCTCACACTGCTGAAGACAATGAAGCAAGAAATTAAATATTCAAAGAAGAAAGAGATGATTCTACAGGTGATGAAGAGTATGTCCTTATGTCAGCACTCATAGACATTATCTCACATGCAAACAATGATTGGCTTGTGGATAGTGGGAATACAAACATATCATGGGATACAAATAATTAGTTTTCAACCTATCTAAGCATGAGTCTCCCCACAGAGTGAAACTTGGGGATGATTGTGAGACCATCTTCTAGATAGAACAAACTATTGCAGTTGCACCACATATGATTCTAAATCCTTCTTTCAAATCATGGACAAATCAACACCACTAAAGGTAAAATTTATAATTATAAGTAAAACCAAGAATTAAAAAAAAATAGATAATGATTTATACCTAGGCTATTTATGTCTATTTGTATGAAAAAAATAAGGATCCAACTGCAACATAAGGATGAAAACAAGGAGAAAGGATGGAACGGAGTAGGGAAAAAGGGGGTAAATTATGGACCCAACATCTCCCCCTAGATTATCTAGTTGCATGTCCTCATGCAACAACTTGAATTAGTCCGAGTCTGAATCAGAATCAAGACTCCTCCTATGAAAACTAGTGAGGTTAAATGAGGTCTTTGGTTCCTCTTCTAATTGCAAAAACCCATTGCTCAATATTAGAGTACCCCAACAGTCTCTCTCATGTTTCTTGGTCATCTTGTATATTCCCTTATAGTTCCTATCTAGCCACCAAATTAGAGGATATATGAACCTTAGACCCTGTTACAGAGATAAATTCCTATGGCTTAGGGTACCACAATAGACAGCTAGACTCCAGAAATCAATCTTTCCCAATATGCAATAGAAATAAAATGTCTAACACTAAAGGATCGAACCCCATACCTTATTCCGTACAGTTGAAGTAGATCCCCGTTGAGCTTTCCAATCTTTAGCTTGAATTGATAAAATACTTCCTCAACAACAAGTAAACAAGACAAGCATCCTATATATCATGGTGTTAGATCTATTCTAGCATATATAATCAATAATGTAAAAGCATTTAACATATTCCAATGGATACCATATTCATTCAAATACACATTACCGGACAGGAAAATATATTTCTATTAATATAAATTAGAGATTACAAGTGAGAACCCCTGACGGCATGTCTACGAACCGGAGAAACTGAATCCCCCACTTGGGCCTCCACCACCTCAAACCTCCATCACTCAGATAGCAAGCTCACTAGCAAAAGGCAAGCTTGGGAAGAACACAACAGTGCTCCAAGGGACAAAGGGATGCAGACTCAAGCATAAGTTCTGGCAACAATGGACTATAGTTTCGTTACTCTCAATTCTCTCTTATGTATATATATCTTCAATGTCTCAAGGGGTTCCTTATATAGCTTTTCAAAGGGATACTGACAGGTCAAATCCGTTCGATCTCAAGGCATATGGAAGGCCAGGAGTCATATGAGTTGGATCCAAGTCAAGGAAAACTCCAAAAGGATTTGGATTATGCACACATCCCGATGTACGCAACTATAGGGGTCATATCCGTGTATGTACGCGGTTATCGGGGTAAAATCCACGTATATCACTTTTCTTATGTTTTTAGGGATGATCAAGGACACATCAAAAGACAAAAAGTAGTCCATAGGGGCTAATGAGTCTACAGCGGGACAGGGGAAGGCCATACAATGTGTGATTCACCTAGTGTGGTGAAATCTACTATAACAGACCCAGCCATTTCATGCCATAGGATACCATACATTTAATATAACCATGTACTCTAGACATAGCATATTTAAAATTGTCAAAAAATGGATCTTTTTCCGTATTTGCTACAGGATAAAATTCACAATTGGTAATATCATGCTGACAAGAAATCATTTCTACACAAGTAGAGATAACCTTCTATTGAAATTCAGCCAATTTCTAGAATTTATATGGAAATGTAATTTTTCTCTTATGCCTGGCAATCAAAAAGAGAGGGTCTCTAGGTTCTCCTCAAATCTACAGAGTGGAGCTGTCGTCATTCCTCCTAACAGTCAGTGAGGAACTCAACCAATGAACATGGTTATTGAAAAAAAGAATAAAATGAACTTGAATGAATATCCCCAATATGGGTAACTAGGTTATACTGGGTATCCATCATGCATGCCCTATCATGAAAATATAATTCACACAACAAATTATGCTTAAAGAATTCTCTCTAGGTAAAGGTCTCCAAAATTTGAGAAGGTGTCACCATTTTCCAGGGTCTTCCTTCCTTCAAAGTCTTGATATAGAAAATAATCATCTGTTAAAATAAAAATACAGCGTAGGATGGGGAGGGGGATAAAAATCTCAATTATTCATGAGTTAAAGGGATCATTTGTTCTTTATTATTCTCCATAGACTGATACTTCTTTAAATCTTTTAAATTCTCTGTCATCTCTTCCCATCGAATTTTCTTGAAGAAGATCTCCTCAGCCCATTGTTCCCTTAATTCCTGAATGGAATTCTTATGTTTAGTAAGGTAAATCATACCTTTCTCAAGTTGGTTTGCATGACACTTCCATCTAATTTCTTCAATATTTAGAAGTGTTACCTCTTCTGTCTCCTGAAGTTCTGCATCCTCCACCTGTGTTGCTTCTTCTTGTGTTTTAACATCTAGAATATGGTCCATTTCTTCCTCCTCCTTGGTTTGACCTACTGCTTCCTTCATTTCAATAGTTTTAGCCTCATTCTGAACTACCATTTCATGTGTTTCAATACCTTCAGGTCCAGTCTGAACTGTTGTTTCCTGGGTTTCAGCAGTTTTAGTCTAGACTGCTATTTCAACAATTATTTTCAAAGGCACCATTTCTTGTTTGATAGTGTTTGATTATTCCAATTCCTTATTAGTAGTTTCAAAAACCAAATTTGAAGACACTAGTTCTTGTGTAATAGTGTCAATATGTTGGACACTTTCCTGCACAATTTCAGTACTTACCACTTTTGTTGTCTGGGAAGCCCTAGGTATTCTCTTTTCGGATGATTCTCCCTGTGTTTCAACATGTTCTTCTATGGTAGTGGAATCCATTGATAAAATTCCCACTGGTTCTTTTGTTTCAATGGGAAGAATGGGAATTCCAATGCTTACCTCTTCTATTGTCAACAAATCCCTAGCTCTCCTCCTTCGAGATGATTCTCCCCAAATTCTTGATCTTTTCTTTTTCTTGTTTGATGTGAGAAGGGTGGAGACTTCTCCAATTCCTGCTAAAGGCACCTCCTTTTCAATTATAGTTCCTTTTATTTCAGAGAAGGTCTCGTTCTTAACCCCTTGAGGCCTTATTTCCTTAGTTTCTTCAATCACTCCTTCTTCTTCTACTGCATCTGTAGCTCCATCTTCCCCTGTCACTGCTTCTACAGTTGTTCCACTTTCTACTTATTCTACTGTTGCTCCTCTTTCTAGTTCTTCTTCTGTTGCTTCTTGGTTTTCTTTCTCTACTCCAATCATTCCCTCCATAGGGCTATGTGTTGCTGCAGCTACCCCTAAATTTGCTTCTTGTTCATCTTCACTTTCCTCCAGTTCTTTGACCCTCCCCCCAGCTAAATATGAGGAGCTTTGTTTGATTCTTCTACCCCCAATATGTGCTACTGTAGGTGCCTGATGCACCGCAACTCTAACAAACTATTCCCATGTTAAATTATTTTTTGTCAAACATATCTATACTAATAATTTGATCAACCCATGATTTGTGAGGGAATAGAGAGGATGTCTAGAGATATTATCATAATGCAAAATGTTTTGTAGGGTTTGTGATAGATAAAATGTCATATTGATAAGTCTATGATGGAATGAAAGAGACAATAAGATGAAATCATAAATATAAACAACCTTATATCTTCCCTCACAGGTGATGTACCATTTCAAGAAGGTTGTAACTTGGTCCCATGGTATGGGTAGTGTCTCCAGTGCCACCCCTCTATCCCTTCTATGCATTTTCTCCCCTGGTGCTAAAAATTCTTCAGCTACTCTCAAATTTGTTCTCTTTCTGAAAAAACAATGTTCTCTAGTTCGAGGAAGTCCTGTAACCTCTGCTACACCTTGTTCCGATGCATATATCTGCAATCCTCTTATTTCTAAGTATTCTCCATTCAGGTTCAAGGAAAACTGAAGTGTTTTTTTTCCTCATGAAGCTTGTTCAATCACTGGAAATAACCAATCCATCCAACTTCCCCAAAGATATCATAGACTTCTCTGTTTGCAGACAAATCGTCTATATTACTAGGTTCATACCTAATTGGAGGACCCATAATGCATTCTTCTTACTGGATGTGATATAAAGGTATAGTAACTAATAGAATCAACCATTCACGTTGCAGTAGTTTAATACAGTAACGAGATAACATGGGTTCGTATGGGTTTTTTGAAATTCTCGACGAAATAGGAAACATGCTGTGCTGTAGATTATTGGAGATAGGGAGAAAATTTGTTTTAAAGGATAGGAAGGATGATTTGAAAGGAAATGTTAACTAATTATGGAGTACTTTCAGTAGTCAAAAATTCATAATCATTATTATTATATCATTAAATACTTGATCATACTTACAATCAAAATCCATGCCTGATCATTGTAGAGCCATCAATTATCTGATATGATTCAAACTTTTGATGCCAAATAATCACGAGGGAAATTATTTCACATGCGCAAATAAGGATAAATCTATCGTCAAACATTAATCAGGAGGAGCACGTTCATATCAGCATTGATTTCCCGAACGCGTGGATAGAGTGTAAAATATCTCATCATAAAACATTGAGATTCAATCGAAAATAAGCCCCAAAAGCGGTGAATTTTCTGTGAGATTTTCCACGACAATACCAACAGAAATGTTGGTGGATAAATAAGAGAGTTGTAGCACTAAATATATAACTTTAATGGAAAAGTAGAGATGTTACAACATAATTCAGCCAAAAAGAACGGAAAAATTAGCGGTGTTGCAGTAGAGTTTAGCCAAAAAAACAGAAAAATTAGCGGTGTTACAGTGGAGTTCGACCAAAAACAATGGAAAAATTAGTGGTGTTGCAGTGGAGTTCGGCCAAAAAGAGCAGAAAAATTAACAGATTTGCAGCAGAATTCACATAAAAACAGTGGAAAAATTAGCAGTGTTGAAGCGGAATTCAGCCAAGAATAATGGAATTGCAGCAGGATTTAGCCAATAATACCGGAGTTGTCGAGGATAAAGATTAATCATTTTAATAGGATTTATGCTTAATTTTTTTTTCTCAAGGCTCAGTAAAACTAAAATTCTCGTCAAATATCTGCAATATTAAACATTCATTCTTTCAGAGGGTCGTATCACATGGAGAAGGATCATCTATGGTTCTGCAATTGCTTAGCCTGTCACAACTGCTTCTCTTTGTTGAACCTTCTCATGAATACCTGTTTATAATTCTTAGAAAAACACACCCGATCATAACAAAAATTGAAAATAAAAAAGAAAAGAAAAGTACATAGAAAAAATTAAACAATTTTATTTATATACAAATTTTGTGGAATTTGCAGCAGTCTCAAAAAGTTTTAGAAACAGAAGAACCACCCTGCTCCTGTACCAGTTAACATTATGGATCAGCAACGACCTGTGAAATATTTGCATCCCCGATATTGGTCAGTGATACATCCATAATTGATGAACATTGGAAAACAAAGGTGTCTAATTTTCATCAATGGTGGTCAATTGAATGGTTCCATTGTCAAATACCTGATCTATTTTGTAAGGTCTCGGCTATCTCATGCGTATCTTTCCTTTAAAGTCCCTTTTAAACCGTGACTCGTACATTAAATCCCAATATCCTTCATATAACATCTTAATCTTGATAAATCTATCATTCCATTTGGAGCACTGTAATTGAATTATAGTTGTATGATGTACAATAGTAGTGCATTTTTCATCAAGTTCATTCAGTTGATTCAGCTGGTTTTTCTGAGCCTTCATTAAATCCAGGTTTGTATCCATGTTTGTTCTCATAGTTTTAATTTCAAATTTAATAGTAAAAACAACACTCTTGTCGTACACTAGTTCGTATGGGTCGAATCCTGTAGTGTTTCACCATGTTGTGTTGTAGGCCCGCAATGCTTCTAGAATCCTATCAACCCAATCCTTGCGATGACTCTTCACTGTTTTTTTAAGGATTGAATCAATCACCTTGTTACTTCCTTCCACCTTCCCATTGGCCTGTGGATGATATGGAGAGGTAACTCGGAGTTGAATGTGATACTTCTGAAACAGGGACTCCATCTTTTGTGACACAAATTACTGTGGTCCTCCATCTATCACAATTTCCCTGGGTACTCCAAAGTGGGTGAATATATATATGCACATAAAAATTCTATTACAGCCTAATCATTGGCCTTTACCAAGGCCACAAATTATACCCACTTGGTCATATAGTCAGTGAAAACTAGAATGTAAACTTTCAGTCTTGATGGAGGGTTGATAGGCCCTACAAAATCTAGGGCCCATCTATCAAAGGTTTCAACCACCAACTGTGGCTGAAGTGGCATCTCATCTAATGTATTAGGATGGCCCATTCTCTGACAGTTGCTATAGTCACGAACATATTTTCTTGCATCGTGAAATATAGTTGGCCAGAAATAGCCCATACTCAATGCTTTATGGCCTCTCCTTTTATCGACAAAATTATCCCCACAGGGCTCATCATGGAAGGATTTCAAATATTATTGATTTCATCCTCTCTCACACACCACCTAATTTCCAAATCGATTCAGGTGTAAAATAGGTCGCCTTCAATCTAGCAATACCTCGCACTTTACTGTATAATTCTTGTATTTTCTCGTTTGGACAAGTGAAATGGAAGTCTACCTGCAACCAAGTAATTGACTATGTTATCATACCATGGGAAAAAGGCTGAGACTGTAAAAAAGTGTTCATCAGGGAAATAATATTTGATTGGTGTATCATCATCGTTATAGAAAATTTGCAAATATGCAAATCTGCAACTACATTCTCCTTCCCTTGTCTGTCAACAATAGTGATGTCAAATTCTTGGAGTAACAACAACCACCTAGTCATTCTATCATTAGAAATGGGTTTGTTAATCAGATATCTAATAGTTTAGTGGTCAGTATATGCAAATGTATAATATCCATTAATGTAATGTCTAAATCTATTAATGGAATAAATGATAGCAAGGAATTCCTTCTTTGTTACCATGTAGTTCAGTTCAGCATGGGACAGATTCTTACTAACATAATAGATAGTGTATAGACTATGACCTTCCTGCTATCGTACAAATGCTCCAATGGTTGTTTCTAAAGAATTGAAAGAAATATGAAAAGCCAGGGCCCAATTAGGCCCCCTCAAGATGGGTGTTTTAGATATCCTCTTCTTTGTTTCTGAAAAAGTTGTTTGGCATGCATATCTCCATACAAATTGATCATTTTTCATTATTAAAGTAAATAAGGGAGATGCCAACTTGGAAAAAATTTCTATGAATCTCCTGTAATAACCAGCATGACCAAGAAAACTTCTTACCTCTTTCTGTGACACAAGGATATGACTATTTGAAATTACTTTTATCTTGGGTGGATCTACCTAAATACTTGTAGCAAAGATAAAATGTCCCAGAACCACACCTTCACTCATCATCTTGTGGCATTTTTCAGTTCTCAAAAATAAGTGTCTGTGCATAGTGTTTCAGAAGTTTTTCCAAGTTTTCCAATGCTTCATCAAAAATGTCTCCATAAGGAGTAAAGTCATCCATGAATACTTGCATACAATTGTTCACCATCTCAGAAAATATTCCAATTAAATCCCACTAAAACGTGGCTAACGGATTGCACAACCCAAAGGGAAGCACACTATATGAAAAGGTTCCCTGGGGACATGTGGAGGTGTTTTTATCCTCATCTTCATGGGCTATCTGGATTTGGTTATACCCACTGAGACCATTCAAAAAGGAAAAACAGTTGTTTTCCAGATAGGGTTTCTAAAACATGATCGATAAAACGAAAAGGGAAATGATCCTTCGGTGTTTCTTCGTTGAGTTCTATGTAGTCCACACAGAAACTCCACATCTTGTTCTTTTTGGTTATGATCATGTTGCAACTGCAACTATTTCCCAAATTTTTTAAATTTTGGACCCTCCTTTTAATTTCATTTTGCCTGGGATTGTTTGGATTGTTGAACTCTATTTTTGTTTTCCCTCTGCTACAAATTTGGATTGTTTGAAGTTAAAGTGAGGTCAACTGTTTTCATGCTTTTCGAAAAACTTCTTTTGTATTCCAATGATTTGGACTGTGGAGTTTAAATTTGATTTGAAAATGATGTCCTTTGATCTGAATGATTTCCTTCATTGCTATCAGAAGTCTATTTATGTTGGAATTGAAACTTTAGTTCTCTTTGCCGCAACTGTTTCAGAGGTGAAACCAATTATTTCTATCGCTACCCAGCCGAAAGTGTTTTGGAACTTAAATTTTTTTTATTTGGTGTTTTGGAGGTCAATTGAATAGTGAATCAGGGCCGTAGTTCTATATGCAGCCACCATTGTGGAAGATAAATAATAAACGTCCCCATGGGAATCATGTTTTTCACCGATGGTTTATCTCCTTCTTTTTTTGGTTTTCAGTGTCGTTTTGGTTATCAATGTCCGAGAATTAGGATTCTAAGTCACTGCCGTTTTGGAAAATAGATGGAAAACGTTTCAATGGGTTAGTTCTCACCCTTGTTGATTCCGTGTTTTATTTCTTTTTCATTACTTTTTGTTTTCTCTTCACTATCGAAACGTTTCATGACTTTGATCAAAAGTCGTAGTCTAATTATTTTCCGCCATCACGGCCCCTTAGCGAACTAACCATCCGACATATAGTTGTTCCGTTCGCTGACGGTTGGTTCTGATTTGTCGATGTTTTCTGATCTACAGAACCCTTAGTCCATGTGACTTCCGCCGTTACGTCTCCTCATTGAACTAGTCATCTGATGCTGTAGTGGTTTCAAGGTCTGATGCTGCGGTTTTTAGTGTTTATTTCGCCAACTTTTTATTTTGTCATGAAACCCTTAGGCTGTCTGTCTCCCGCCATTGTGTCTGTATAGGAAACTATCTGGCCGATGCTTTAGTGGTTTCGATCTCTGATGCTTAACTATCGGGGGTTTTTAGCATTTCGGAGTGCCGACATTGCGGAAAGGTTGAGGACTAATCATCCGACACATAGTGCTCAAAGCCTCCAATCACCAATGTTATTCTTGTCATGGAACCCGTAGTCTGATGGTCTTCTACCGTTACATCTCCTCAATGAACTGATCATCCAATGCTATAGTACTTCTGCCTACCGAAGTGGATTATTTTCCCGATGCTTAGCGTTTTTGCTTTTGACTGTTGGTAGGGTTTTCCTGCCATTTTTGTTGTGCTATTACTCTATTTTATTGGATCGCATAATTTTCCCATGGGTGCTGGTCGAGTTAAGGATTTCTGAGATGAAGAGCATAGTTTGGGGGTTTGGTGTCTTAAGGAGTGTCGATTGCATTGTCTCGGCTCTCTTTCTTCACAAGGTTTCGAGTTAGTTCAGATGCGGCTCATTTTTAGATAAAGAGTATGTTCTATCGAGATTGTGGTTTTAGTGGGACAATTGGCTTAGAGGTTTTCCGGACCTAGCTTGTAGGATTTTCTTTTCCTTATCATTTTTCTTTTCATGCATTAATATTGTTTATAGTTCATTTTACAGAATGCATGTATTAGTGCAGTTTTTGTTACTTTGTTAAATGATAGATGGTCTAAAATCTTCTATGTTCATAACAGGGTGACTACTACAAGAAAGATATATCTAAAAGTCAAAACAGAAGGGAGGCAGCAAGGAAAGAAGAGGTTGAAGCATAAAAAAGTGAGATAGAAAAAGGAAGGATAAAGTGAAGGTCTGAGATCTCAAACGGATCAACAACAGCAGAGTCCCAGGCTTGGGAAAAGTTCATCTGTTACCAAGCTGGTCCCTTTTTATAAAGTGCTCTTAAAACGTAAATCTGAAATGTAACGTATTGTATGAATCATGAGCACTCACTAAAAGACAAATTTGTGAGAGTGAACGCTTGGTGGGGGATCCCAAAGTTCATCGAAGGGGAGCCCAAGAGTTTGGCTTGTAGTATAAGTATAGGAGAGTTATATAGTAAAGGGCCTTTTTCCCAGATAGATTTGTGAGAGTATGATGCAAGAAGAACTATTTCCTTTTGCATAAAGAAATTACAAGTTTCCTGTTGGAGAAATCTTTGTGGAAGGTTTCAAATGGTGTGCTATGGATTTGTTGAATGTGAACTATTTCATTTTCAGTTGTTATCCATTAATTGTGAGATCATTCTAACTGTTTGAACCTATGTTCTTGTTATGAATGCACTCTAGTTTATTCTATGAAATTTCCACTGTGGGTAATGAATGCTTTTCATAAACAATGAGCTATCTTGTTGTTCATATATCTATAAATGTTCATGTGTTTTGACATAAGTAACAACTATCTATGATTTTTCATAATGCATGCACAAAATACATTACTCATTGATAAATGATCATCTTGCTCCCTATGGATAGGTTAGGTAGTTAGTTTTAGTTTCTTAATGTGTGTAGTTTAGATGTGAGAAAGTTAAGATGAGAGGTAAGAACCTACGCATCACGTTGTGACTACTCCTCGTATTCTCTATCAATATACATTTTTAGATAGGCACTTGCATATCATACTTAAATTCAAAAAACTAAAAATACACACGGTGGACCGGGACATAACTGATAAACCCTTTATTTTTGTTACTTGACCTACGGTAATCAGACCATAAACCGGAGGAATTCCCCATACCAAATAGTGACGGGCTGGTTGGGAACATTTACTGGGGAGAATCACTAACTGTTGTTACCTGCAATTTTTTAGGCCTCAATAGTCTTTGGCGCTAGATGGAGGGCCGCCAGTGCATGGCTGGCCGAGGAAACCCATTTCCTCAAAATTACTCAACCGGTAATAGTTCTGAGAGAAGTTTGTTTTCCAATCCAATTCCTAAAGAGAAAGGTAAAGAGTTTTTGTATCCTTCGATAATGAAGTAGTTGATGATTTGAGAAGGATTACTAGGGCTTATGCAAAGAAGATCAGAGGATTACTGATTATCCCTGCCTTACCTAGAAGGAAATATCAGAAGAAAGACCGTCCTGTATTAGAAGACACGATGTTGGTTGGAGATGTTGAATAACTAGTAGAAAGAACATTGCAAGAAGTTGTTCAACCTCTGAATCAGTTGGGCCGAGATACACCTTATTGTTCACCTATTCATACCCCTGTTCACTCACCATCTCACTCTCCACCTAGAATCATGGCCAATGTAAATGCAAATCAGCCACCCAGCCCACCAAATCCACCACCTGCTTGGAGGGCTAGGTCACCTTTAAACCTGGCACCCCCTTTACATGGCTTACCTAAAGCTTTTGAGAAAATGCTTCCCAAGTTTGACCCAAGTGAAAATATTTTGGTAGATGATCATTTGCAAAGATTTTACTTGGCTATAGAAGGACTAAGGGCTGGAGAAAATGAATATGTAGTTTGCAGATTGTTTCCACATACCCTGAAAGGAGTAGCAGCCTCATGGTATTTTTCTCTGCCTACAAACTCAATCCCAGATTGGGACACATTTGAAAGGATATTTAGAAGTAAATATGCAGCCTATAAAACTCATGCATCTCTAATTAAAGGGTTATACACTTTGAAGAAAGAAAGAAAAGAGAAAGTGCATAGTTTCACCCAAAGGTTTGCTGCTTATCTAAAAAAAAATTCTGCAGCTGATAAGCCTTCTGATAAAGTTCTAATCGAATACTATACTTAAGCTATAGGGCCTGAATTGGCCATGTTTTCCAAGATGTCATTCAAACCTACATTGTCAGAGACTTATGAAGAAGCTGAGAGAGTAGAATCTTAAAAAGAGAGCATAGAAGATTATCCTGAGCAATCAGAAGAAAAAAGTTTTGAAGGAATGTTGAAAATGATGCAGAAACTATCTAATAGAGTGATAGATTTGGAAAATGAAAAGGAGTCTCATAAAGAATACAAGCCTTACTATGAAAGGAGAGAGGACAACAATCAATCTAAACCTCCTCCACATAGTTCTGCATCAATGAATTTAACTGAGGTGGGTATGGATCATTTTTGCACCTTTATTAGGAACCTCATTCTTAAAAAAATTTCCCTCAATGAATCAGCTATTGGACTCTAAACTAACAGAAGTTGATGATGAGGAAGAAAAGGGTAATAAATCCACAAAAAAACAAGAGGATGATGCTCTATTTTTATGGGACTGTGTCTCACTTTTTTATATAGAAGAGGAACGTTCACTGAAACAGGAAGAAACATCAGAAACAAATGTGATAATGAGAAGTCAATGTTTGTTAAATAAAGACAATTCCATACTTCCGAAAATTAAGAGACTTCAGGAGAATGTAAAGAAAATTTAGAAAAACAACGCAGATGATAAAATACCTGAATTTACCATTACCAGTCAAGATCTGAAACAAGTCAACATGCTTGATAAGCCTAATGTCAAGGAAAATATCAAAGCACCTGAGATGGGGTAGTATATTGTGGAGGACATTAAAAGGGCTAAGGAAAATATTTCGTTATTTGAAATGTGTAATTTACCTCAAGAGAAAGAAATATTGTTAAAAGCACTTGAATTACCAAACAAAGAGCTTCCCACTAACAACCAACCTGTAGAAGAAATTGTTGAAGCAAGTGTGGGAGGTAAGGCTAGGTTTAAAACCCCACCATTCCTCTTGACGTTTGAGATTTTAAACCATAAGGTGCATATTTGTTTAGTATACTCAGGGTCATCAGTCAATTTTATGCCACTTTCAATCTTCAAAAAGATCAATGGACAACCTAAACACACTACCTTGCAGGTTACTTAGTTAGACAGGACCAATGTGAAAGTAGTTGAGGAAATGGAAGATGTTTTGATTCACTTATCTACCAATGAAAATATATGTACATTGATATTGTGGTAGCAAACATACCTGATGTTTATGGACTTGTTTTGAATCGAGACTGGTCAGCAAGGCTAAATGGGTATTTCGCATCAGATTGGTCACATCTGTGGTTAACTCATAAGGGAAGTCCAAACCAGATAAAGATATTAAGAGAGCCCCACATGAAACAAAATGTTCCTCAATTGGAAGAAAAGAATGAACCAGTGAATTCTGTATTGGGAAATTATCTAATTGAGCTAGAACCGGGAAACTACCATGCAAAAGAAGCTAGCAGTACACCAGACACCCTGCCCAATCTCCTTCGATTTTCACGGGCTGATGAGATTGATTGTAAAATAGTAGATGTATTTTTTGATGATGGGTAGGCCTTTTTCAATTTGTAGTCAAGCCTATCCCCTCAACTTACAAGCTGCCAAATTTACAAGGGCAGGCAGAGAACTGACCAGTTAGTGGTTAGTTCTCAAACTTTATCTTCTTGGTTTTTATTTCTCGATTATCTTGCACATAGATAAACTGATTTGGTTGTTTATTTTTTATTTATTTTATTTATGTTTGTTTTAGTTAGTTTTTGATTGATTTCAATAAAAGAAGCAAACTTTTGGTTGCAAGGAGAGCATCAGAATTCTGGTTAACAAAAATCCTTGATTATAAGACTGCATACTATTGATTTATCTAAAATAATTTCTTCTAGTTTAGCAGTTCTCCTAAATGGCTATGCACACATTGAAGTCCTGCTTAATCCTTGTAAAATAACTTAGGATCAAAAGGTCTGGAATACTATTTCGAGGCTCCATCCAGCTCACATTTAAAAAAATTCTTAGGGGGTGATAGCAAAAGACCCATGGAAAGGAAGCAGGGTAAACAGTATATTATATATAAACGATCCCATGCCAAGAATTGAAAGCCAAAAGGAAAATAAGAGTCCAAAAAAAATCTCCTAAGAAAGCAATATGTATCAAAACAAAGTACTGAACCATATGAGTACATGATTACCAAAGTTCTTCTCCATCCGTGAGCTAAAATTTGAATACATCTCTCACACAAAAGGACACTATGGATAGAGGAGCCTAAATAAAATTCAGAAAGAAAGACATGCAGGAGGACTCAAAAATTACAAAAAAGTCCAAAAGCACAAAAAGTGAAAAATGGCATGGGTGTGGAAATTAAGGCCAGCAATAGATTAATTTTACTCACAACAATTATCAATTGATCATGCAAAATCACTCACAAAAGAGACTGAAAATGGAGTTGTAACACTAAACTTTATTATGTAAGTGTATAATAGCCAACCCTCTAATAACATAGGTTTCTGAATAAATAGAATACATCAAGAAATCGAATGCATGAGGAGGCATCCAAATCTAGCATAAAGCAGGCTTACCAAAAATAAGCAAATCCCCCATAGGTGTAAAAAGTTGATCCCAAATCTGTCATGGAGCTCACGAATTGGAAAAAGGGCTTAGGCAAGCTAAAGAGTGGTGGAATGGTAGCTCATACATGCTTTTTCATGTAGAAAAGAGAGGAGGATGTGTAGGACAAAAAACAAGTCAACCTCACCTAGTCTAGCTTTTCCTTTTGCCTTAAAACACTGAAAAAGCAGGCAATAAAGCAGAAAAAGCAAAAGGGTGCCTAGGAGGCCAGGAATAAAGTAGAATTGATTCCTTTAGCTCTCCCATGCACTACATGAGTCAAATAAGGCAAGTTTTACCTCTATGGATATGCAAATAGCAACTTGCACAAGGTGGGACACATGAACTAGGCAAATAAGACAAAAATAATGGAATTAATGTCTAAGTGGGTAAACTATGGGTTGATTATTCTAAGACCCCCCCTTAAGCATGAATTATGAGTAATATATCAGAAAATTATAGGGCCTAGCAATAAGGCTTAGTCACCCTTTACATACTGCAAATCCATTTAAACAAGGAAAGAGGCAAAACCAACTTGGGAAAATCCTCCCTTAAACATGGACTGTAAAACAAAATTGTAGAATCTTGTCTTCACTCATGCTTTCACAGCATGATCAGTAATCCCTAGTAGTGATTTGAGATTGCTGAAGGTCTTCTCACAAAATTCTTTGGTGAAGATATCAGCTACTTGTTCTGAAGATGAAAAGAAGAGTAGGTGAATGGTGCCATCATGCACAAGTTCTCTGATGTAGTGCATATGGATCTCAATGTGTCTGGTTCTTTGCTTCTAAACTGGATCCTTGCAGATTCGAATGGTACTCTGGTTATCACAGTAGATGGTAGTTGAGTACTCAGGTTCGAAGCCACACTCACCAAGTAAACCCTGCAACCATAAACATTGAGTTGCTCCATTAACAACTCCTCTGTACTCTGCTTCTGTAGATGAGAGTGCAATGGCACTCTGTTTCTTGCTTGACCAGTTGATTGGCCCTTTTGCAAGCATGAACACATATCCTAAAGTGGACTTTCTATCTGTGCTATCACCTACCCAATCACTGTCAGTAAATCCAATCAACTCAAGATCAGATTTTGCTTTATAGAAGATCCCAGGTGTCCTTGTTCCCTTAACAAAGTTAAGGATCCTTTTGGCTGATTTCCAATGGATCTGTTGAGGCTGATCCATGAATCTAAAAGCCACACTTACTTCATAACAAATATCAGGTCTAGTATGTGTCAGATACAACAAACAGCTAATCAATTGCCTATATAGTGTATTGTTTACCATCGGTGAAGAATCAACTTCTTCCAGCTTCACTCGTGAAAGGAAAGGAGTTTTGCTTGCTTTGCAATCCTTCATTCTGAATTTGTTCAGCAATTCCAAGGCATATTTGGACTGGTGCACCCTGATTCCAGCTTTGGTTTGAGAGATCTCAAGCCCCAAAAATTGACTTAAGAGCCCCAAATCTGTCATGGAGAAGGCTTGGTTCATAGCTCCTTTTAAGGAAGCAATCTCAGCCTGTGAGCTTCCTGTAATGAGGAGGTCATCAACATATGACACAATGATCATTAATGAACCATTAACTAACTTCAAATAGACATTTGGATCTGATTTGCACCGAACAAAATTCAGTGATAGCAAGAAGCTATCAATCTTGGCATACCAAGCCATGGGGGCTTGCTTTAGCCCATACAATGACTTTCTCAACCTGCACACAAGAGAAGGGTTAGTAGAAAAAACTTGAGGCTGCTGCATATATATCTCCTCAGTGATATATCCATTTAGGAAGGCACACTTTACATCCATGTGATGTACCTCCCATTGCCTTGAGGCTGCAATGGCTAGAGCTAGCCTGATGGAATCCATCTTTGCCACTGGGGAAAAGGTCTCATTGTAATCTATGCCATGAACCTGTGAGTATCCCTTGGCTACCAATTTGTCCTTGTACTTCATTGGTGAACCATCAGCAGCAAATTTGGTCTTATAGACCCACTTACACTGTACTTGTTTTCTCCCTGGAGGAAGATCCACTAGCTCCCATGTGTTGCTCTTCTGGAGTGAGCTGGACTCCTCCTTCATGGCTGTTTGCCATCTTGGATCTCCTACTGCTTATTAATATGTTTGAGGATCAGACTCCACCATCAATTATCATTTTTCAGCAAACATAGGATCCTTCATGCGCAGACCACTCTCAAATTGAGATCTAGTCCTCCTTGGGTCATTGGGATCCCCAGCTAGCTCACCTATTACATGTAGTGTCTTAGCTGCCCATTTTGGCCTTGTGGGGCTGTTAGGGTCTGAAATAAACTCATCTACATTAGACAAATCATAATCAGCATGTTCAACAAACTCTTTAGTTACTTCTTGAGGTTCAGGTGGTGAAGAGGCTTCACCAACTTCCACTTCTGCAAGGGGTTCTTCTTCAAACTGAACACACCTTTCGATGAAGGATTTATTTGTGCTCAAATTTATCAACTTGTACCCTTTTGAATCTTCAGATTATCCAACAAAAAGACACTCTTGGATTTGGGGCTGCAAAGCATTCCTCTTCTCTGTCGGGATTCTAGCCCATGCCTTTGAGCCAAAAATCCTGAAATGGGTCACATCTGGCGTGTGCCCACTCCATGATTTGAAAGGAGTCATACCATCAAGCTGTTTGTGAGGCACCCTATTCTGAATATAGGCTGCCCAGTTGATATCTTCAGCCCAGTACTTTGGTGGCAAATTTTTGGCCTCCATCATGCATGTTTCCATCTCCTTCAGTGATCTGTTCTTCCTCTCAGTAACACCATTTTGTTGTGGTGTGTAAGGGATAGAATGCTGCATTTGAATAACTGC